>JAHHUM010002606.1:666951-1117249 GCA_036173005.1 Crenichthys baileyi
AGGCCAGGGCGGGGACGCAGAGAGTGAGGTGCGCGTCCTTGGGAAAAACAGCAGCGGGGTTGGGGGGCTCTTTAAAATTCCCCCAAAAAGAAAAAAGAACACAGCTGCCAGTGAACTCAAAAGAACCTCTGACAGAGAGTGGCTCTGGGGCTGAAGTCAGGCCAGAAGCTTCCATGAGTGATCACAATAAGTCAGTCATAGCTGACAAAACCACACTAGACTTTCAAAAAAAAGGAACTTTAAAAAACTCTACAACAAAAATGCCTTTTTTCACTGAACATCAACCTTCCCAATATATACTGATTTTTTAAAAAGCTGATAATAGGAAAAAGGGCAATGATTTCAGACAAGGCAAGAAAGGTTCTATATGACAAAATGGAAAAACCCAGACTTGAAAGGGGACAACCCCTGCTAGATTTTCAAAATAAGACAAAACATGTTTAAACAAAAAAACCCTTTTTAACATTTTTAAAAGTATAAAAAAATATCAGCACTGGGTTTTCACATTAAAAATTTTGGAGCTCATCCATTGTAGGAAAAGGGGGACCAGGTCAGCCTTTTAAAAATAAGGCTTACTGAAAATTTAAAAAATAAAAGGGCCCAGTCTCTTCCACAGTTACTAGTAATTTTTTAAAAAGGTGACAATTGCATACATAATTATTTTTAAAATAGCTAAATCTAGTGGGACAAGCACGCGAAAGGGGAGGCAGGCCCGTCTAAATTTCTCCGAAATTTTTTTTTCTAGGTTTTTTTAAATTTTGCACTTTTTAGACCACATACAACTTTAAAAAGGGGGCTCGAACGGAAGAGTGCACCCACAAAATATATATATAAAAAACGTGCGGCTTGGACGTGAGAGGGGGTGCTATTACTTTTGATGTCAGTGTGAGTTACCATGTTTGGACGGAAATTTTCCCCAGAACCCAAAACCCCAAAAAAATTTGCCATGGGGAATGAATAGGAAAATAAAAAAACAAGTTTGACAAGTAATCCACGAGTGACACCATTTTTTTTCCATTTTTCCCTAATTTTATACTGTGAATGATGTAGAGCTTTTGAAAATCACCATGATCGGGGGAAGAGGGAGGGTTTTCGCCCAAAATTTTAAAAAAAACTTTTTTTTCAAATACCATGTATGGTTTTCCGAGTTATTAGACTTTTTTGGGAATTTTCAAGTTTTTTTTGTTTTTCTCCTTTTTCCCCCCTTTTTTTACACCTTGTGTTGTGTCTAGACTATTATATTTTAAAAAAAAACCAAAAGGATTGATATTATCTTTTCCCGCTGTCGTTTTTTGAAAAAAACCGGTCCAAGAATGACGTCGATGCCCCTACGGTTTTCCCGGTTAGGGGCCAGTAGTCGGGGAGCATGCGCCTCCATGTTAAAAAGCCTAGGCCAGGGGGCAGACACAGAGTGAGGTGCTGCGTGAGTGAGAAAACAGAGGGTGTCAAGTTACACTGACGCTCTTTGGCGAGTTGGCTGATTCATTCCTCACTGTTCTATTTATAGCTCTGTGTATCTCCTACTGTATATGTCTGTATGGTTTTCGTTTTCTTTCTGCCTCTCTTCTCTTTTGTGTCCAACCCCCGGGGAAAACACACAAAACCAAAAAAAACCCACAACACACAAACCATGGATTACTATGTTATTGAGGACTTTACATTGATTTCCTTCATTGTTTTCTTTTCTATGGCCTAAAACCTGGCCCTTACCACTAACCCCTTTTGCCAGGGGGACACCCACACACCCCCACCGCCCCCCCAAAACCCACACAAAACCATAGCCATGGTTTTCTATCTTTATGAGGACTTTTACATTGACTTCCATTCATTTTCATTCATTTCAATGGCCTAAAACCTTATCAGGATGCTTTTTCGGATGCTTTTTTTAAGGACAAAAAAACCCCTTTTTGGGCTTCAAAAAAATGGTATATTTTATACTTACAAAAAATTTAAAACAGTTTTTTTTGAGGCTTCTTCAAGGGCCCTCAAACCCTCAAACCTGATGCGAGCTAAACCTAACGACCAGAGAACCTTTGTGGTCCGAGAAGCACGCACCAAGAGGCAGGCCCCGTCTAAATTTCTTCAGAAATTTTGCTTTCTAGTTTGTTTATATAATTCTATTCCAAAAGTGAAACACACAAAGACGAAGTGCACACAGAGTGATAAGTTTCAAGCATTTATTACTGGTAATTTTAGTCATTATGGCTTCAGTTAATGAAACCCCAAGTTTTCTCTGAATTTAGAATATTCCAAATGACAAATGTAGATAGAGTCAGTTCTTCAAAAGACAGTCCACACAGGTGTATCCAAGACATGAGCTACAACTACCAGATTCATTGTGTTAACCCGAGACAACCCAAATACGTTACGTGGGGTAAGGTGAAAAAGGACTGGACGGTTGCTCAGTGGTCCAAAGTCCCCCTTTCAAATAAAACGTATTTCCTTTGGAAATCAATGTTCCAGAGCATGGAGGAAGAGTAAAGGGGGTTATAATCCACGGGGCATGAAGTCCAGTGTGACGTTTCCACTGTCATTGCTGATTTGGGGAGCCATGTCATCTGCTGGTGTTGGTCCACTATATTTTACCAAGTTCAAACTCAAAGTTATGTATGAGTAAGCAGTTTATGCTTCCCCTTGCTGACAAGCTTAATGGAGATGCAGATTTCAATTTACTAGCAGGACCTGTTACCTAGAAACACTGTTAAGAACCAATACATGGCTTAATGACCACTGGTTCACTGTGATTAATTGCCCAGGAAACAGATCTACCTAAACACCATAGAAAGTCTCTGGGATACTGTAAAGATAAACCAAATCTAACAAAAGAGCTGAAGGATGCCATTAAAGCCATTAAATGCAACTGATTTACTGCCAACATGCCACACCTCATTCAAGTAGAATTTCCTGCAAAAGGAGCCCGAGCCAAGTACCTACCGCAACGATGTTTTGTGAAACAGAGTTTGGGGTAATCATTACCTGTGGGCCATAATCAAAATTAACAAAAGGTAATTTGTCAAATGTATCAACCCATGTGTAATGAATCCATTTAATTTTTGGAATATCGCTTTTTTAATTTAATACGTGAAAATAATTTACTTTTCAATGACATTCTAATTTAATGGGATGCACCTACATTACGGTGGTATGGTAGGAAACCTTTATAATCACGAGCTACGAAATCTACACTGAATGAAGTAGAAAGAGGTATCAAGACAAAAAGATAAGTTAGGATTTAGGCTCAAATATTGTGGCATCACTTTACCACTTTCATGTAACTCGACAAAGAAAGCCAGCAGACATAAAGAATCCGCGATCATGACTTAATTCTTTTAGTCACTCTCTTAAGAATGTGTTTACTTCAACAGAAAGTAGAACCTTTCAACACAAACGCACATGCCAGGATTAGAGGAGCGGATTTCAGGCCCAGCGAGCTCCATGCTGTGATGTATAAAAGCTAAAGCCATGTGACATTTTCTGCAGCTATGCAATGTGAGCTCCAACCTGGCCATACTGCATTTCCTGCTGTGGACCATTACAGCCCAACGTTAGGAGGAGGAACCTCCACCTGCATGATCCTGCTTCAATTTGACTCTCAGTTTCAAACCACTATAAGCATTAAAAGCTAACCTTTCAGAACTGCAGTGAAGAATTGTTCACCTTTAATGCCAGGCTTAATTGAAATAAAACAATCAATTCCCTTTAAATGTGGCCCGAAATTACACTTTAAACAGAAAGATAAGAAGTGCTCTGTACAATGTTTGCCGTCTCAAATAAATGTGTGTGTGACATTCAGATATATCTACAATAGTTTAAAGCCTGCTTGGGGACAGACTAATTACACACTTAAGAGCATATGCTAATGGCGCCTTTCTCCTTACATGGAAACGTATGTGAGTGTTTAATGACATAGACAGCCTGCGGGTGGGCTCTGTCCCTTGCGCTGTCTTATAGTGCTGAGCCGCAGCACACACTCCATCTACCTCTCAATCCTCCATTTCTTTCACTGCCTCTTATTTCTGCTTTTATGCAACCTCAGCGTCATATACCTTTTTTTTGCCACTGTCACTGTAAGAGGATGGAGGATGCATGCATTTTTGCAGGGTATTCTGAACAGACAGGAGAAAAAGATACAGTTAAAAGAGAAGACAAAAAAGTGCAGTATGATGAAAGTTTGCAGCACAAAAGTATTGAATCGGCTTTACGAGTTTATACAAACCTGTGAAATTTGACGTTTTTAATTTTTTAGGTGTTTTATGAAGAACTTTATATCCCTTTGTTGTAAATCAAAAAAGACAAAATGAAGTGCTCTGCACATTTATTGATACCTCGAGTAGTGGGGAATTAAAAGCTATATTAAAAGAAATGTGTATTTTTGTAGTAGCATAATTTCACACTGAAGACTAACAGCTGACTGTGGAAAATTTAGTTGGGAGGAATTTCCATGACTAGACTTACTGTACCAGTGGCATCCTATCACAGGACCTTATAGAAAAACTTCAATGTATCACTAATTTTGCTGTCACAGATGTGCAAGTTATCTATGCAATTTGTCCTAATCTAGCCCCATAACCTAATAGATGCTAACTTTTCAAAGGTACACTTATAAGACGGATGGTCACTTTCAGCTTCATTCCAGCTTCTATCGTCTGCTTTAAATTCAGAAAGAACTTAAAGAAAAATAAAATATTTCTAATTTCATGGATTGATGTGTTGTTTTGTACAGGTTTTAGTTAGATGCATGTTGCAGATGATTTAAAAACACTGCATTTGGTTTTCATTTACATTTCACAATGCATGCTGACCCTTTAAAAAACAGAGTTGTAGTTTGCGCCTTCACTTTGTATTCTAGACTTTTCCTTTGCATCAAGGCTATACTTGCCACCGAAGCAGATCTTGTTGAAAAGCTTTTTGTCTGTAATGAGGGTTTGTTTTGGTTGGGCAATTCGTGCCTGAATTACATAATTTTAGTGTTGCACTTGCACTTCAGTCTGAGGAGGAGCACAAAAACGAAACAAAACAAAAGAATCACTTTCACCACAATCTCTGGCTTTCCAAACACAGCCCCCTCAACTATCTCCACGTCTCTCCTGCTCAATCTCTCTCAGACCTTCTGTCCCTCTCTCACCCACTCCTCCCTCACAAATCACACCTCTCATTACTCTGCAGTGAGAGGCCAATCCGAAGGAGGGTGAGTGCCAGTGCCTCTGTGATTGGAGCTGTTGCAAATCAGTGGCTCGCAGACCCCTTGTCCATCTTCAACTCAGCCTTTGCAGCTGGAAGTCCAATAAATCAGACAAACTGAGATGTGAAGTCAGACACTATTTGAAATTTCATTTAAGTTACTTGAAGAATAAATTTCTAAAGATAGGAATGAATGTGGCTGGCCTGAGTGTTGGAGAATATTTCACCATTTTCAATTGTGAATTTTTACTTTAATATGTGATCAAACAAGTTGTTTTGTCAGGAGGATTCATGGTTTTCCTGGATTTCATGCAAGGCAATCTGTTTATTGACATTAGATGATTAAAACAGGCGAGTTGGAGAAAATACATAAACACATATTCGAAGCATGGGTACCACTCTGTATTTCTCTATGTAGTTTTACACACTTATATTGATGCAATAGAGGATAAAGTAAGCTCTTTAGTGAATTATTCATGTAAGAAATCCACTTTCCATGAACTCCGTTTTAATGCTGAGGAAATTGTATGACACTTTCAGGATGAATTATGCTGGAAATTCACCAAGACCTGAATGCCAATATTGTTTATGAATCCACAGGCTTAAAAACAGTGTTTGTCAGCTGTGTTGTAGTACACAATGCCAAACTATGCTGACACCTCAATTATGCATATAATGATGCTTACAGAATACATCAGAAATATTGCTGATTGACTACTTGCTGTTCATCACAATTGCTCAGAAGGGGAATAAGTTGATATATAAATTATTCATGTCAATGAGACAAATGTGGTTAGGAATTTGTAATAATAAAACATTGCACCTTGAGAGTACAGGTTCTTTCCTTTATCTGCATAACCAACATGAAGAGGAGTTTTAAAAAGTAAAATCCAATGTTGCAGATTTTGTAGCCCTTGTTTAGTTTTTTTTTACTTTAAATCAAAATCATTTTATTTAGAATAACATTTAAAGAAACAACAGCTGTTGACCTAGTATGTGCTGTATGTAACATTGAACAGGAAGAAGAGTGAGGAGACGTTAAAAACACAATACAATTAATTAGAGAGATCATAAGAAAAGTCTTCAAAATATACAGCAACACCATAATAATAAACCTAGGACTGATTTAAAAGCCACTGAATGAAAATGGGTTTTTAGGTGTAATTTAAAAAGAGTTAACATTCTATGTTGGAGAAGTTGATCCACAATTGGGGCCAACAACTGCAAAAGCTTGATAATCTCTGTGATATTTGTGTTTTAAATCTAAGACTTAAAAACACACGTGGGAAACGACAGTGACACCTGGAGAGGCGTGATCGGGAGGAATGGCCTCCCCGATCTGAATCCGAGTGGTGTTTTGGTATTGGACTTCTGCGCTAGTCACGGATTGTCCATAATGAACACCATGTTCAAGCATAAGGGTGTCCATCAGTGCACTTGGCACCAGGACACCCTAGGCAGGAGGTCAATGATCGACTTTGTTGTCGTATCATCAGACCTTCGGTCACATGTTTTGGACACTCGGGTGAAGAGAGGGGCTGAGCTGTCCACTGATTACCACCTGGTGGTGAGTTGGATCCGCTGGAGGAGGAGAAAGCCGGACAGACTTGGCAGGCCCAAGCGCATAGAGAGGGTCTGCTGGGAACGCCTGGCGGAGCCCTCGGCCAGGGATGTATTCAACTCCCACCTCCGGGAGAGCTTTGACCAGATTCCGGGGGATGTTGGAGACATAGAGTCCGAGTGGACCATGTTCTCCGCATCTATTGTCGATGCTGCTGCCCGTAGCTGCGGCCGTAAGGTCTGCGGTGCCTGTCGCGGCGGCAATCCCAGAACCCGGTGGTGGACACCGGCAGTAAGGGATGCTGTCAAGCTGAAGAAGGAGTCCTATCAGCTGTGGTTGGCTTGTGGGACTCCTGAGGCGGCTGACGGGTACCGTGAGGCCAAGCGTGCTGCGGCTCGGGCTGTGGCAGAGGCAAAAACTCGGGCCTGAGAGGAGTTCGGTGAGGCCATGGTGAAGGACTACCGGTCGGCCTCGAAGCGATTCTGGCAAACCGTCAGGTGCCTCAGGAAGGGGAAGCAGTGCTTCGCCAACACTGTTTATAGTGGGGGTGGGAGGCTGCTGACCTCGACTGGGGACATTATCGGGCGGTGGAAGGAGTACTTCGAGGATCTCCTCAATCCTGCCACCACGCATTGCCTGGTGGAAACAGAGGCTTGGGACTCGGGGTTGGACTCTTTCATCACCCCGGCTGAAGTCACAGAGGTGGTTAAAAAGCTCCGCGGTGGCAAGGCTAAGGGGGAGTACCTCAAATCTCTGGATGTTGTGGGGCTGTCATGGTTGACACGGCTCTTCAACATTGCAGGGCGGTCGGGGACAGTGCCTCTGGACTGGCAGACCGGGGTGGTGGTCCCCCTTCATAAGAAGGGGGACCGGAGGGTGTGTTCCAACTACAGGGGGATTACACTCCTCAGCCTCCCAGGTAAGGCCTACGCCAGGGTATTGGAGAGGAGAGTCCGGCCGATAGTCGAACCTTGGCTTCAGGAGGAGCAGTGTGGTTTTCGTCCCAGCCGTGGAACACTGGACCAGCTCTATACCCTCTACGGGGTACTCGAGGGCTCATGGGAGTTTGCCCAACCGGTTCACATGTGTTTTGTGGACCTGGAGAAGGCATTCGACTGTGTCCCTCGTGATGCCTTGTGGGGGGTGCTCCAGGAGTATGAAATCGGGGGCCCTTTATTAGGGGCCATCCGGTCCCTGTACGAGTGGAGCAGGAGTTTGTTCCGCATTGCCGGCACTAAGTCGGACCTGTTCCCGGTGCATGTTGGACTCCGGCAGGGCTGCCCTTTGTCACCGGTCCTGTTCATAACTTTTATGGACAGGATTTCTAGACGCAGCCAAGGGCTGGAGGGCGTCTGGTTTGGGGACCAGTGGATTTCGTCTCTTCTTTTTGCAGATGAAGTGGTCTTGCTGGCCCCCTCTAGCCAAGACCTACAGCATGCGCTGGGGCGGTTCGCAGCCGAGTGTGAAGCGGCTGGGATGAAGATCAGCTCCTCCAAGTCAGAGGCCATGGTACTCAACCGGAAAAGGGTGGCTTGTCCTCTTCAGGTTGGAGGGGAGTTCCTGCCTCAAGTGGAGGAGTTCAAGTATCTCGGGGTATTGTTCACGAGTGAGGGAAGAATGGAGCGGGAGATCGACAGACGGATCGGTGAGGCTGCCGCAGTAATGGGGGCGCTGTGCCAGTCCGTTGTGGTGAAGAGAGAGCTGAGCCGAAAAGCGAAGCTCTCGATTTACCGGTCGGTCTACGTTCCTACCCTCACCTATGGCCATGAACTTTGGGTCATGACCGAAAGAACGAGATCCCGGATACAAGCGGCTGAAATGAGCTTCCTCCGTAGGGTGGCCGGGCACTCCCTTAGAGATAGGGTGAGGAGCTCGGACATTCGGGAGGGGCTCGGAGTAGAGCCGCTGCTCCTCCACATCGAGAGGAGCCAGTTGAGGTGGCTCGGGCATCTATACCGGGTGCCTCCTGGACGCCTACAGGGACCGGGAGGTGTTCCAGGCACGTCCCACCGGGAGGAGGCCCAGGGGACGGCCCAGGACACGCTGGGGGGACTATGTCTCACGGCTGGCCTGGGAACGCCTTGGGCTCCCCCCGGAGGAGCTAGAGGAGGTGTCTGGGGAGAGGGACGTCTGGGTGTCTCTGCTGAGTCTGCTGCCCCCGCGACCCGGTTCCGGATAAGCGGAAGACGACGAGTACGAGTACTTAAAAACACAAATATCATGTTTCTGTACCATGAAACAACTAGCAGCAAGCAATCACCCTAAGTGATCTTAACTGACCACATTTTCACGAGTTAAAATCAAATCATTTTGGAGCTTAACCAACAAGAGCTCTGTAGTTCAGCAATAAATTCCTAAAGTTGATCTTAGTGAAGAATGGCAAGTATAGGTGAGATATACTAATTTTCTCATCCACTTAAATGGAGAAGCTCCGTCATTCTGGTCCAAATGTAGACATGATAATGAGGCCTGACTAATACCAACAAACATCGAATTGCAAAATACAAGTTGGAAAGTAATAAAGGAATAAATACACATTTAAAGATCACTAATAAATAAAAATTATTTTATCTTCTTTTTAAACAAAAGTGGAATGAAAAATATACAGCATAGCCAATTTGATCCTAAGATTTAAAAACACAAATATCATGTCAGGATTTTTTAAGTGTGATTTCACAAAAGGCTCCAGGCTACACATATCCAAAGTAGTAGTTTTCTGGGAACCACTAGCACCAATGCAGGGTTGTGAAACTGCAGGAATTTCCAATTTTGAAAACTCTCTATGGTAATTAATAGGACACTGGGATAATTAACAGGAATTTATCGTAGGAATCAGAAAAAAACTTTAAAATATTTAAGATTGGCTGTAAACTGGGATTATAAATATAGTTGGGAAAATATATTTTTGCCTAATCTGGACAAAAATGACCAAATTTCATGCAAGTAAATTTGAGTCAATCAATGCTATTAATCAATCACATGTACACAGCAAGTGCTTATCTCAGGGGTATTGAGGCCACGCCCCCTACACTCAGTCAGCACACTTCTAGAACCCTGGACTATGTAGGCCACATTGTGAGCCAACGTCGCTGATTCACATGTTGAACGTTTTTAGAGGGAGTGGGGACTCTTCTCATCTTAAGTTTCAAACTGGAGTTGGGGGTGTAATTTTAGGGAACTTGGAATATTTCCAAAATTATCCAACTTAACTTTTCAATAAAAGTTTCTGCCTCTTTGGAAGTCATTACCAAAGATGAGTATTTCTCTTTTATCCTCACTGAAATTAGGTTAATTGCAATCCAATATTTGCTTTTGTCAAGACAAGTAAGCAGTGTTTTAAAAGAAAGTGAATTTATACAATTGTGCAGATCTAAGTATAATCTGCATAGCTATGAAGAGAGATATTTTCTTAAAAGAGAGCTAAGGGAAGCATGAGGGGTGAAGAATATTATTGACCTTAGTATAGAGCCTCGAGGGACACTGCAAGAGCCAAGATGTACAGTGAAACTGATGGAGTAGTTTTTAAACATGCAAGTGTTGGGACCCACAGCCATAGTTACAACAGGAAATGCGGTACGGACTTTTCTGGAACTTTCAAAATAAATTGCATTAACCTACATCCGGCACAACTTAGGAATTGGGGGTAACAGCGAACTTCCCATGATGCGACTGGCCGTATAAAACCATCACCTTTCCAAGGAATCGATCTCTTCTATGTGGGTCACCCAGGGGCCTGGACAGAGAGAGACACAGCGCGCTAATGTCTCTTTGCAGGCAAACAGACATAAACTCTTAAAACTGGATCCAAAAGTGTGATACGATCATCTTTCATATGCACTTAGTTAAGTACGAATAAATTACTGTTCGTGTATCCGATAGATTCATTCATGAACGGGATAATTAAGGTACAAACGTTGCTTGACTTTCTCTCTGAGGCCTACAGATCAAACTTTGTTTCCAGAGAGTTCCCAGCAGAGACGCTGTCTCTACGACGCCGAGTGAAGCAGTTTCCCGGTCTCAAAGGAGGACAACAGGGACCGCATCACCGTGGTTACAGTAACTGCGCAGTTGTGCGGGCCGACAGAACGAGCCCCCCCCCCCCCCCCCCCCCCCGCCCCCCCAGCTACGAAGATTAGCTGGAAGCTAACCCTTTTGTTCACAGAGCTTTCTTCAAACTTCGTCGTCGTCCTGACAACTTTTCCTGAGCACGGTTCACATACGAGGTTAGGGTTTGGGCAGAGTGATAGAAGTGATGTAGAATGAAATAATCTAAACGTTTTTCATTTTATGAAGTCTGGTTTTGTTTGTTTTGAACTCAGCTATCTTGTTGCTAGCAGGCTATCTGCAGCACACGCGCTCAGTTTTGTGTTCTGTGTTTGTGTGTTTTGAAAGTTAAGAAAAACTTTATTTAAAGGGTGATTTTAAACACAGAAGATTGATCATAACGCGCCATCCGCGCTTATGCATTTTAACCCTTTTATTAACGGTAATTTAAAGGTGTGTGTTTGATTCTGGTCTAAGCTATCAGCTTCTTTTGTTAGCTTTAACTGCTAACAGCTTGGAACACGTGCTTGCTGCTAAAGATCATCTACTCAGAAAGGTTGTTAGTGTTTAATCTAGTAAATAATATTTTCCCAACATTATTTTACTAAACTTGATAAGTAAGTAAAAACCATTAAGCCCCATTTCTCCAGAAAGATTTGGCTCTTTTCTAAAATATTTCCTTAAATATTTTACCATTTCCTTTAATAATATTTCTTTAAATATTATTTAACAAATAAAGGCAGCTAATTAAACACCGTTGAGAATTAGTCATCCAGAAGGTTGGTTTTATTCAGCAGATCATTTTTTAAAACATTATTTGAATAAAATAATATTTTATCTGATCTTGCACTGTGAATGGTTGTCTAAAGGTATGCTGATTATTGTCTAAGTTAGTTCCAAGACTAACTTAACTTCATTTCAGATTCTTCAAGATAATCCTTGGTTCTGAAACATAAACAATCATGGTAATGTTGCATCACTCTTTTGGTCATGATTTTCAACCATCTTTGATCAACTTGTTTATATTGTACATAGCCCATTAGTCTTCCCTATTCTTGAATTCTGCTTGGTAGTTTAGTTGGATTGTTTTAGCACAGTAAAGAGTTTGTTGATTGAAATATGTTTGACTTTGAGTTGACTTATTTTTGTTAATAAATTCTTGTATTTTAAGAAATTGTGTGAATTCATTCCATGTGTGTGCAGAGTTTTTCTGTTCAATAATGTCAGAGCTCGGCTCACCCTTTTTGATTTTGTCCTAATACCACCGGCTTACTGGGCTGGTATTCACAGGACAACCCTTAACAGACCGAAATATTATTTGATAAAATATTAAAGTATTAATATTAAATATTGAATAATATATTCAGATTCAGATTCAAACACAAGTCTCGAAAAATATTGTGATGTACTGTGTCAAAAACAGGTATGAGGTCTAAAGGCATAACAGCTAAATCACCAGAATCTAGTGATTAAAGGTCATTAAAACGTCAAAAAAAGTCTTATTCAATTAGTCTGCTTTTCGGTGACAAGCTGCGGATTCCAAGACAGCAGAACAATGTTTATGGCAGAGATATACCAAAACAGCAGCGTTATTTATTTTTTCCAGAATATTTAGATATCGGATCAAATCCAACACGTTCTAAATCTCAGACTCTTTCATAAAAATATAGGCAAAAAAGACAAAAATCAAGTTAAACCTTCAGGCCAAAAGGCCAGGTAATTGAATTTAGCCTTATTTAAACCCCAAGTTGCTGCCTTTGCAGTATCTAAAATGTTTTCAGATACTACTGTTAAAAGGTGTACCTTAGTATTTGGTAATATTCCTGGAATGCAAAAGAGCCACTACCCTAGTTAGGGGGTCATAGACCAAATAAATCTACTTCGCACAACTATTTATATCCTCTTTCAGTTGTTGATTTTTCGTACATATTTCCTATTCTTGATGTTGCAGTGTAGTTGTCCCAGTATAGGACTTATAGTGATTATTGGAATCACTAATCTGAAACAACTAAAGATAAACAACAAATCAATTTATTACATAACTTTTACCAATCAATAGCAGGATGTGGATCCTGGATCAATTCATGGATCTGAGAGATCAGCTTGATATTTACCTGGAGAAATCAGGATCAAAATGGTAAACGAAATTGGTCCCAACACAGATTTAGGGAGTGTTAGCCTAGCTATTTTGGGGACAAAATGTAAACATATTTCATGATATTTTTAAATAAATGACTCAAAGGCTGGATGGTGAACAAGGCATTCCACTCAACTTATCAGAAGTTTATGTTCTGAAGGATAACAATGTCCTTCGGTGAGGACCTTGTAGAGATTTTTCTTACACAAAAAACATAACAATCACCTTTCAACTTTGAAATAAGAGGAAGCTATGGCATGAGAGCTTACAAAAACCAACAAAATACATAGCATGAGAAGTTTTTAAGTCTAGTGACAATACCAAAATGACTACCTTTTACTGCATTGGAAAAAAAAAAACCTTAGCCTTGCTAAATAATGCTTTTATACAGTGTGGCTCCAAGGCATCAGGGGCTTCTTGAAAATAGATCAAAATCACTTTATATACAGCAGCCTTGCCTTTAAACCAGCTGCAGTCGAAGTCTAAATGATGCGCTTGATTTGTTTTCAGCATTCACGCAGTGAAAACTGGGAATAAAATATTGGCTTCTGGAGGGCATATTCTCCTTTTTACTTCATCTACCAATACGCAGTTCCAGCTCAATACTGTTTCACTGATGGCTTCATTAATTAGTTAAAATGTTTTTCGGATTAAGGCCAGTTTTACAAAAATGTATGCCTCAGATTAATTCTGTCTCTCCTGTTGCGAATGTAACAGAAGAAAGTATACAACATTTACTCTATACATAAGGTGCAACAGCACATCAGGTGGTTCACTGGCCGGGCTTCTTGCTGTTTTAGTTTTTAAAAATTAGGTGATCTGTAAATTTTACTATGAGACTTTTGTTGCTACATTTGAGAAGTAGTATTCTAGAAGAGTAAATGTACATCTGAAAAGATGAGTGGACAGATCAAATGAAGGCAAAAAAAAAAAGTTTAATAGGTAAATGACAAGCGTATGTGTTTATCTGTGAATCTTAATACTTACGCATCTACATCTGGAATCAGGTCCAGCTTGCTGGGAAAGATCTCAGAGAGCAGCAATCGGGTGAAGGACTTGCCCAGAGATTGAAGCCTTGACTCCAGGTGCTACAGAAAAAACAAAAAGTCAAAAACAAAAACGTCAATAATCAAAAATGGGCTTCAGTTAAATGAAAAGGCTCCAAATTAACCCATCCTTTGTTCCAGAGTGTTGGGCATGAATTGGAATATTGTGGAGATGCATCTGTAGGCCCTACCAGAGGGCAGATTCCCATGGAAAAGACACAAAATTTAGTAATTTTGTGCAATTTGGTGTCACTTTGAGGCTTTTTTTATTTGTACTATCCTGTACTCCAATAAGCATTAATTCAGAGACAAACATAGATCCATTTTAGTTAGACATGTAACAATTCTGTGGGCTGCACGGTGGCGCAGCTGGTAGCACAGTTGCAATGCAGCAAGAAGTTCCTGGGTTCGAATCCTAGGCCTGGGGTCTTTGTGGATGAAGTTTGCATGTTCTTAATGTGCATGTGTGAGTTATCTCCAGGTACTCCAGCTTCCTCCCACAGCCCAAAATCATAACTGTTAGGTTATTTGGCCTCTCTAAATTGCCTTTATGTATGAGCACGTGTGTGTCTATGCTTTTCCCTGTGATGGACTGGCAACCTGTCCAGGGTGTACACCGCATGTCACCCAGTGACTGCTGGAGTTAGGCAGCAGCACCCCCGCGCACGGCAGTGGGGAATGTATAGATAAGTATTGTTATTTTCCATTTGTCACTCCACTGCCATGCTCAAAGAAACACATTCACATTGCAGGTCATTTGATGGCATTTTCTTTTGTTGACCAATCAGCTTAAAGTTTACAAAAACTTCATGACCTAACTTTGTTATGAATTAACCAATAGAGTCAGAATGTCATTCCTATTGTCATTAAGCTGGGGAATTTGTGTCACAGTGTAGGGGAACAGACAACATAGATATACACCAATCACAACAATAGTAACCATCAATAAAATGAGAAAGAAACATGCTTCAGTCAGTGCAGAAAAATTATCTCTAGTTAAATACCTAGTGCAGGTTGATCATTTTAATGGCCGTAGGTATAAAGGAAAATTTCTCTGTTACTTTTGGCCCTCAGTAGTCTGAATTGCTGAAGAGTATGAGATCAGGGCTAGCCATAATTGCCTGTGCCTTACATAGATGTCAGACAGGGAGGGCTGCTGTATGCCGATTATTTTACTGGCTGCTTTGACAATATCTGACGTTCATTGAATTTATTCTTACATATGGCGGGTGGAATTACGTGGAAATGTTTACTTGGTGCTTTTCTCATACATCAGTCTGTCTAGGCTTGCGATTTCTAGGATGTACTGGTTGATTTTCCACGGTTACCTTATTTATTAGCAATGAAATAATGTACATGGACTACAATACAGTTTTGCAATATGCAGCCCAAAAGAAAAAAAAAAAGACTGTCCGCACAAAACTTGCTAATTTGGCTTGTTAGGTAACACTCAGCTTTGTTTAGTTTTTATCATTAATACCAATATGTTATTTTACCTTGTTCTGTACTATTTATTTTTTAGAAGGTAGTAAGGTTAAGGCAGCTATGATGTCATAATAACATTACAGTGCATTACAGTGCACAATTATTCTTACCCCTTGAACTTTTTCACATTACAAACATGAATGTATTTTACCGGTATTTAGTCTAACAAACCAATACAAAGTGTCACAAAGTGTGAAGTGAAATGTCTATGCCAGCTTTGAACATCTCTACATGTTGCACATTGTTCTTTGCAAAACAACTCAAACAGGTTCAAACAGATTGGAAGAAAGTATCAGTGAACAGCAATTTTCAGGTCTTGCTAAATAATCTCAATCAGATTTGGGTCTGGACTTTGACTGAGCCATTCTAACATAAATATTCTTTAATCTAAACCATGCATTTGCATCTCTAGCTGTATGTTAAGGGTTGTGGTCCTGCTCAAAGTCTTTGGTAGTACCTAGTACTACTAAAATACTATGTACTACTAGTACCTAGTACTACTAAAGTTGTCATCTTTGGACCGGAGTCTTTAAAAAAAGAAACTAGTTACTCAATCAATTATTATGGTTGGCTTTACATTGATTAAGTAAAACACCTTTGTATTATTTTCGACCAGGACATGTCATTTAAATCTCATATTAAACAGTTTACAGGATTTCCTTCTTTCACCTCCAGGATATTGCCAAAATTAGAAATATCCTGTCCAGAAGTGACGCTGAAAAACTAGTCCATGCATTTGTTACTTCAAGGCTGGACTATTGTAATTCTTTACTATCAGGATGTCCACAAAATGCAGTTAAAAGCCTTCAGCTGATTCAAAATGCTGCAGCAAGAGTTCTGATGAAAAATTAATAAGAGAGATCATATTTCCCCTATTTTAGCTTCCTTCATTGGCTCCCTGTTAAATCCAGAAAAGAATTTAAAATTCTCCTCCTCACATATAAAGCCCTTAATGATCTAGCTCTATCATACATCAGAGATCTGATTGATCCATATGTTCCTAACAGGGAACTTCGTTCTCAGACTGCAGGTTTACTGGTGGTTCCTAGAGTCTCTAGAAGTAGAATGGGAGGCAGATCCTTTAGTTATCAGGCTCCTCTCCTGTGGAACCAGCTCCCGGTTTTGGTCCAAGAGGCGGACACCCTGTCTACTTTTAAGGATAGGCTTAAAACTTTCCTTTTTGATAAAGCTTATAGTTAGAGTGGCTTAGTTTATCAGGGAGGGAGCCTTTCTCCCTCCCTGTTGGATGGAGTAAGGGAGGGTCAGGTTTAGCCTACACCGGCTCAGTCATGGTTGAGGTGCAAAAACACCCTTCATTTCTGCTACCTGTATGACCCCTTCTCTTTTCCAATGGTTGTAATCAGTCTGAAAGAGAGAGGTATCCCAATCCTTGTGGTTTTTAGTATAACAATGACCATCAGTGCGACCCTTTGTAGCGTGCCTTGAGACGACATTGTTGAAAATAAGCGCCGTTTAACTAAATAATCTGAACTGAAACTTTCTGTGTAGTTACGCTGCTATAGGCTTAGGCTGCTGGAGGACATAATGACCACTTTCACCCTCTTCGATACATTCTCATACTACTCTCCAATTTTGCATTATTTGCTGTTATTTCAGCTTTTAACTTTGTTCTCTCTCTTTTCTCTTCCTAGAAGCTATACCTGGCCTGACTCTGTGTCTACCTGTAACACCTTTCTGGAGAGGGGCATCGTTCGAGCTTCTGCTGGCAACAACTTAATGCTCACCCTCTACCGATGTAGAGCCCTGTCTTTCAGTGTTTAACCCTTTCTCTCTCCTAGACATGGTGATTGACTGAGCTTTTGCTGTGACTAACTCTATGTGCTCTCTTTCAGACTCTAACCTTGAAAACTGGCTCAGAGTTTATCTGTTCTTTCTTTCTAGGTGAAACGACTAAAGGAGCTACATCCATTAACATTTACTCCCATCCTTCCCACAGAAAGTACTCCTGGATCAGTGCTTCTTTGTTCTCTTTGTGTCTCTGCTCTGTTCTCTCTAACCCCCAGTCGGTCTTGGCAGATGGCCGCTCACACTGAGCCTGGTTCTGCTGGAGGTTTCTTCCTGTTAAAAGGAAGTTTTCCTCTCTACTGTCGTTACATGCATGCTCAGTATGAGGGATTGCTGCAAAGTCAATGCAAGAGACTGTCCACTATTGCTACATGCTCATCCAGGAGGAGTGAATGCTGCAAGTCACTGACTCGATGCAATCTGCTGGATTTCCTTAGATAGAATTAAGATAGAAATAATAATAGCAACACAGATTTCACCAATTTGAATAATTGGACTGCACTGTTTGATAGGATTAATTTGGATGTATGTAACCGACTTGAAATCTATATGATTCAAATGAATTGACTTTGTGAAGTGCCTTGAGGCAACGCGTTGTGAATTGGCACTATATAAACAAAACTGAATTGAAATGAATGGTAGGTTTTCTCCCAAGATTTTCCTGTATCTAGCTCCATCCATATTACCATCAACTCTGACCACTCTTTCCCATCACTGGTAAAGAAAATGATCCCCACAGCATGATGCTGCCACCACCTTGTTTCACTATGGGGATGGTGTGTTCAGGGTAATGTGCAAAGTAAATTTTCATAAAGGAAAAAAACACAATTATCTTCAACATGTTTGCTCTCTCTCCAGCTTGACTTGTGAAAAACTTGAAATGGGAATTCTTGCAGCTTTCTTTCAATCAAAGAGTTCTGTGCCTGTCACTCTTCCAAATCGACAGATTTGTGGAGTGCATGACTAACACTCTCACACCTGAGCTGGTTATCTCTGCAGCTCCTTCAGAGCAACCCATGGGTCTTTTGGCTGCTTGCCACGCCAATCATTTTAGATGGACGCTCACATCTTGGTAAGTCTATAATTGCATCATACCCTATTTATTATCTGATGAAAGCCGTGGATCACTTCAGGTTCTTAGGAACCACCATCTCTGAGGACCTGAGATGGTCTTCACACATAGACACTGTTCGGAAGAAGGCCCAGCAGAGACTGTACTTCCTGAGGCAACTTAAGAAGTACAACCTTCCACAGGAGCTGCTGGTCATCTTCTACACTGCCATCATTCAGTCTGTCCTGTCTTCATCCATCTCCGTGTGGTTCGGTTCATCCACAAAACAGGACAGGTCCAGACTGCAATGAACAATCAGGTCTGCAGAGAGAATCATCAGGGCTGACCTTCCCTCCATCCAGGACTTATACAGGTCTAGGGTCAGAAAAAGAGCTGCTAAAATCTCTGCAGACCCCACACACCCTGCACATAAACTGTTTAGAGTTCTGCCTTCAGGCCGACGCTACAGAGCGCTGTTCACAAAAACCAGCCGCCACAGAGACAGTTTCTTCCCCCAGGCTGTTTCTCTGTTGAACATTCAATAAAATACAAAACAACAGCATACAGAAGTTGCAAATGCACCTTTTTATTTATATATGTGTATATTGTACATTGTAAATATGTATATTCTGTAGTGCAAAAACAAAACCAAAGAGCAAAGTGTACCGGAGTCAAATTCCTTGTTTGTATGTACAAACTTGGCAATAAAGCTGATTCTGATTCTGATTCTGAATGGTGCTCTGGAAGATGTTTAAAGTTTAAGCTATTGTTTTTCTCCAACTGTCCCCTATGTTCTCTAACACAGTTTTAAGACATACACAGAAGAGCTGTAATTATACTGATATTACATCACACACAGGCGGATCTATTCAGAGGTATTTTGATTAATTCACTGGATTTTACTCAGGGTTTTCAGAGTAAATGAGACTACAAATGCATGCCACAGGTTTTTCATCTGTTTTTTTTTTTGTTGATTGTAAAACAATTTGAAGACCAAGCATAATTTTCCCTCCACTTCACAACTTTGCATTGCTTTGTATCGATCTGTCATATAATATCTTAATAAAGTACATGTATTTTGATGTTACAATTTAGCTTGATCAGATTTGAACAAGCCTTATCTACTGTAATAAGGTTTGTGAGCCATTGGCAAGTAAGTAATTTTTAATGACGTTTTCTTAGCCTTTTCATGCAGATCAACGCTTTTACTAAATATGTCCTGCAAGCTCGAGCTATAACTGAATGCAGCTAGTTACAAGTAACTATGTTATGTTTCCATATAAAAGCCAGATGATGTTTTCTACTGTCTTCATTTCAACTGCACTCTAAATATGTTTGTTTTTCTATCAATTGGTTGCATAAGTATGATTGTAGATATATTTTTCAAATATAGAATATGAAATATGTTCAAGTTTAAATCACCATAATTAGTTGAAATGAGCTAAATGTTATACTGGCAAGCGGTGAATTAACCCAAAATGCTATGTTTTTTTTTCTTTGAACTAGTGCTTTACAAAATGCTGATGTGCAGTATGAGGAACAGAATTATGGAGAAATCTTTACTTATGTGTTTGACTATTGTTACTGACTGTAACAACATTTATATTGGGTTCACAATATAGTTGTATAAACTCTATTGTGACTTCTCTCCTCTCGCTATTTAAGGTTGTCTGTGTCTGTTAGAAACAAAGTAAATCATGGGCTTAAGTAGTATTTCAGCTGACTTTTCATGTTGAGAGCAGTGATAAATATGTCTGTTGCTTCACAGTTCTATAACCCCAGAGTTACCTCTCCAACACCTGTAATGCACACTTTACATTTTCCTCTTCGCTGTACAGCCTCACAATATAAAATGATATATTACAAATCAAAGCACACCATATCTACTTTCTCTGACAGCCCTTTGAGCTCCCTGTATGCTTGTTCAGAGGTGTTGATTTACTGGCAACAACCTCAACAAGAAGAGGCTTTAATTAGGATTTCAGTCTTTGAAGCTTCACATTTGTACCCGTGCATTTATTGCTTACTTATGTCTCCAAGCTAGTGACTGCATGAAAAGAAAGGTAAAAGACAAACAGACCTCGCTGCAATATTGTCCAGGTACCAACAAGTTCTACATGAATTTCCCCTGCTGATGTGTCCAAGTCTTCTTTCAGTAAAATCTGGTCATAATACTGCCACAGACAAGAACTGAATTGTTGACTCTTGCAATTACTTCATACACATGCTGGAGTTTACCTTCTGTCTGTTCTGTCACCAACTTGGTGCTTTTTTTCCTCTTGCTGAGTATACCTGAACAATTTTGTATTTAACAGATTGTTGTTAAACAGAACTGTTTTCAAAGCCCTTCACATAACAAAAAAAAGAATCACTGGCTAGGAAGTGTGAGGTTCAAGCAAATCTATTCTCAAACCACCACCTCTAGAGCCATTTGGTGGACAGAATGTATAATTTTTGATAACTGTTGCAATTACAACGTGTTGGCAGAAAACCTCAGAAGGCATTTTTGGTTTGAAATTTTTATTTGGACCAGAATTCCAAAAAAACAAATCCACTGCCTTGAAAGACCAACCAGAAAATCAAAGAAGTGGTCATCAAGCAAAACCTCAGACACAACCAAGGACATACTTTAGTAAAACACCTACTTATACATGTCACCTAATTAATTATACGTAATAGGGAAAAATATCTGAATCATTAGTCTATGCAATTGTTTTTATTCATTTAGACAAATCTAGAAATTGATAGTCCAGTCTGGACTTTATATGCATTATTTGAAAGAATGAGCTGAGAAATCAGGTGGTGAACAATGTATGGCTTCATATGCACTGATCTGGTTCCATCTGGTTGGATGGAAACTGGTTGGGGTAAACTTCTCATTCGTCCAAGAGGGAAAAATATGAAGAACCGTTTAGTCGACTGAATCAACAAGGAGGAAAACTCATCTCCATGTAAATAAAACCTCTGTGGGTTTTCACTAGCGCCGGGTGTAGGCGTGGTCTTCGATTGGTAAATGAATCTTCTGACTTTCTTGTATCAGACAGCTTAGACTGTCTGACCAAAATGGATGACCCCAACACCAACAACAGAAACACTATTCAGTAGGGAAACTGTTACTGAAGGAAGAACACTTGAAGATGGCCAAATTCAGTATAAGTAAGGTGTTTAAAAATAAAGACAGAGGAAGAACAAAGACGAAGCCTTTCAAAATCACAGTTAAGGAAAGGGTCCAAATTCTAGCAGTGATAACTGCTCTAATCAGCTACTCAAGATGCTAAGGACAATTTTCTCCGAATACAAATGAAAAATTAGATTCTTCGGGAGTTTTTTAAGAGTGATTCCACAACAAAATGCAGCATTATATTCATTTTGTTGTGGGTCAGAACAACACATATCCCTGGAGAGTAGCATACCAAGGTAAGGTTAGGTTCCTTTTCAGCTTTAATAGGGGAGTTATATGAGACCCCTATATATAACCTTACCAACAAGCTGCATGTATCAATAAATTAATCTGCTCTTCAAGTTTAGAAACTCCAATTCCCAGCTGAATCTGCCTTTGGAGATGTGGGCAGTTGGGTGAGGTGTTATGAGAGAGGAAGGCTACCAGATGGAGGGAAGAAATCCCACAAATGCTCTTTAAGTGAGATAAAGGTAAAAGCAATGTAGATATCTACCCTCCCTGGGAGGATTATGAGACATTTCTATGACTGGGCTCTTATCAGAGTTAGTTCTGTTCTTTTACCTGTGAGGTTATATGACACCACACTTCTTAATCTCAACAGATCGCCACTGGAGAGCTGGAGAGCTTTTATTTGAATCTGCCTTTTAAATCCTTTCTCATCTTAAAATAAAATTATCTGTCTTGTCTCCTGTTGACATTTTTACATCAATGCTGTCTTAATATTTCAAATATGGATTTTAAAAAACCCAAGAGGTGCTCCAGTACAAACTTCAGAATATGTATTAGTTGAAGAAAGATAGGTGATCTGCTTTTAAATCTTTTACATTTAGCATTTAAGTTATAGCCAACTCACACTGTAACACTCAAGGATTAGTGGTAGAAGAGTTTAGACTGCACAAACTTTCTACATATTTTTGAATACTTTAAATATCTGTCTGCTCTGATTGATCATTTCTGTCTTTCTAAAATCCTCCCCAAATGCAATAAGATCAAGAGTAGAACTTCCATAGGATATGTATCTGCATCATGAAATAAGTGAAATAACAAGCTGCCAGACAGAACACTGACTGTCCACATGTCAAAAAAACTCAACATGCAATGTATTACAAGTCATTGCACAAGAAGCCTCAGGACAAGTAGACTGCTGAAATGAGAATGCAAACTCACCTCTAGGACTTTGGGACTACCTTGTCGGCCAAGTGTTCCCAAGATCAGACCCCATCTCTGGGCCAGTCGGGCCTTGTCAATTGCCTGCAGCCTCGAAGCACGCATGGCCTTGTGATCATAGTACTCCCTGGAGAACACCTTACTGTAGGGGTCATATCTATGAACAAGCACAGAGAGAAAGTTGCTATGGCACACAGATGTTTTAGGACGTGTGCCTGGACATAAGACAGCCGACAACAGCTGGTAATTTGAATGATATAACTTTTCTGTTTGAGGACAGAAATGCACAAAATGATGAGAAATTTAATCATGAAAAGCCATCAAGTATGACAGGAGCTATAGTATCTTAGGGAAATGGGGGAGTTTCTGAGCATTTAATCTCCTTTTCTCTGCTACACTTGAGATTAGAATGTTGTTTATGAGGAAGACCTGAGAGCAGTGCATATTGTGTGTCATAGCACTTTTTATGGCACAGCAATGTTGATTTATTGACTTAGAAAAACAGAACAAAAAGTTTTTTCTACATTAAAAACATCAAACTTATTCAGATGATCATTTATTCTTATAGACTGTTTTTTTTTTTTACAAATACATATCTAAATTGGATGTCATGCATCTGCTTTCAGCCTCCTTTATCCCAATACTGCTAAACTGCTGATAGCTTTTTTTAACCTCATTAGTAAAAAAGACCATCTGTCTGTAATTTAATGCAGGTATAAATGCTGCTGTTGTGTTCGGGTTCAGGAGTTTGTTAGAGAACAAAAGCAGACATGGCAGGGATAAAGTTGTGGAAATTTTTAAAGCAGGTTAAGATTATAAATTAATATGCCAAGCTTTTAAGATTTCTTGGAGCACTGTTCTGAATATTAAAAAAGTATGGCACAACTGTAAACCTACCAAGAGTTCAACTAAACCAACAGGCTGGACTAGAACAGCATTCATTTCAAAAGCAACCAAGAGACCCACGGTAGTTTTGGAGGAGTTGCAGAGATCCACATATTAGGTGGGAGAATCTGTTCACAGGGCACCAATTATCCATGCTTTCCACAAATATGGCCATTATGGAAGGGCATGCAGGAAGATAGCCATTTCAAAAAGAAAATAAAAATAAATCCTGGTAAAATTTGGCCAACGGGGCCAAGATACAGCGAATGTGGGAGAACGCTATTTTATAAGGCAACTAAAATTAAACTTTTCGTCATACATTGTATGTAGGACTTTAACAGGGACGGGTAAAACAGGTTAGAGTTAGTTAGAAGATGGACGGAGCTATTTAAAGGGCAATCCCAGAAAAAAACCTACCAGGGGATGCATTCACTATTACATATGTGAAACTTTGAGTTTGTCAATTGCGTACAACATTCATAAAATGCATTGAAGTCTGTGGTAGTAGTCTGTAAAAATCTCAGGAGTATAAAACGATTGCAGGACACTTTATGTACTATCAAATGCTTTAATTTAGTGCTGTACAAGGTGATAGGCAGGAAAACATCAAACATCTAAACATTTCTCCAACGTGTTGTCTCATATTACCTGTAGGCAGGGATATCAGGGTTGGCAATCATGATCGACTCCAGGTGAAATCTTCCATCTCCAAGATAACTAAAGAAAAAATATATATTTCATGTTGTGAACAGGAATTGAAAAAAATGAAAAAGGGGAAGATTATTATATCTGACTATAAAAAAATTAGTCGTTTTAATTCATTGTTCCTCAATATTAAATGACATGTAGAGTACTTTTGATGACACACAATTCAACATAAATTCACATTTGCATATTAGAGCATACAAACAAATCAAGCACTCTTACATATACCCGGCTACTTGTATGAGGGGGTTGTTCAGGTCTGTACCTGTACCTTACTTAAGACATGCAAAACATCACACTAATTGGTTTCTTTTTAGAGCAGTTGGAAACTAGATGTAGGTTGTTTGCAACGCAGGCTATTTTAAACATGGCGAGCCTAGACTCTTTGTAGAGTGTGCTTATGTGAAAACATGCACTTATTTCCTTGTATGTAACTGTACAATAAAACCGAACAATGACACAGAATAAAATCAGGCACAGCCTTTGCTGCACTGCTTTTCATTGCTTGGAAACAGCCAAGGCCCTCATAATTACATCCCCAACAACAACCCTGCAAGCCCTCTAGTCCTGTTGTCCGATTGTGGTTGTGCTCTCTGAACATTTGCCTTATCATCATATTCAAATCCACATATTGCTCTTTATAGAAAAGAGCAAGAGCACATTCATAAGATGGAAATGGTCGACTGGTCATTTCTTAAAGCTCTTTTCAATGCAATTTCCGGCTGCTAACACTGTTTTTTCAGTGCTTCAGTGACTTGTATGTGCATTTACAATTTGTCCATGTAGTTTTCTGTCACACACACTAAGTTTTAATTAAAGTGAAATAAACCAAAGCCACATTTTAATTATTTCCAATTTAAAAGGTTATTATATTCTTCACTGCTAACAGATTTAACTCTGCTACTTTTGTTAGAGATAGAGATGGTATCTGTCATGGCATTAACTTTATAATAATTCAGTAAAAGGAAAGTAAAAGGAAAACTAATCAGTGAAGGAAACTGTTACCTGTTATTAAACTTTTAGTGTTACTGCAACTGCACAACAAAACACTTTTTCCATTCGGTGCTGCATGAGAGAGGGCGTTGAAGCTCATGTTTAGGGATCCTCGTCATAATATCAATATATTATTCATTTAAAAGACATCAGGTTAATAACATATAGTTACAGTGAGCCCAATCTGCACATCCTTAACTACAGCGGGGAATGACTCCTTGTGACAAAACACATAATTAATAATAAATAATTGTACCTTGTTAGGCATCAGCATTAGACAGGATGGATGGATGTTGTGGTAGAAAAGAAAGTTACAATACTTAGACTCTATCTGAAGCCAAATGTTCTCTCCCTAATTTGGCTTAGACACAAAGAAAAAAACTTGCTGACACAGCTAATTATTAGTAAAAGAAAGCATTTTTATGATCACAAACAAAGGAAAATTTGACATTAAGTCATGATGTACTGGTTTACTCTCAGCTTGAGCAGTCTGCCCACATGGTGTGAAATAAGTTATGTCCTCATCCCCCAAATCGGAGTTGTTATTTCCCTAAATCCAGTAATACCATTATTTCATGATTCTGGAAGAGGAATTGGAGAAAGAAGTTCTTCCAATGCGCAGACCGTTTGCAGTGAACCCCATCTGTGTTTAGTTCCACTAAGCTCAACCATATTTTCTGCCGTGATGCTCTTTGCAGTCAAAGTAGTCACTACATCCTTTTTGATGTTGTCTAGAAGAGGCCACAAATCCATTCAGCGTATGGCTCTTAAAAAAAAACTATTTGTTATCTGTATACAATGATAGACAGCAAAATCTTCATCCATAAATGGTTTGTTCTTCCTGTGTCAGTGAGAAGGGCTAAAAGGGCCCTTTTTATGACAGAAAACAGTTTGTCTGCTTTAATAACCAATGACAATATCAAATAGGATTCATTTGTTGATGATGTATTAACTTTAATATAATGCTATTTGTACACACATTAGAGATATGAGAAAAAGATACCAACTCTAAGGCAAGCCCATCAGTTCCTCAAAACACTTCTGCACTCCAACACTGGTACATAAAGGACAACATATTTTACATTAGTATGTGAAACACACTGTAACTCTTGCATAGCTTTTGTCTCCACTTGTGCACATAGCAAAGCAAAGTGTTCTCATTTTTATCATCATGCACTGGAAGTTTTGAATCATATGGTGTAACACCAAATGTCTAAAGCTAAACGTGTGCAGATAAGACAGAGGAGGAATTTTCACCTATGCATAATTAAATCAGGGGAATTACATTATCACGCTGTGCGCAACAAAGAACAGGATTTGTCAAACACAGACCAGCACGACATGTATCGACACAAAGCAGCTGCAGGCATGTTGTCTGCTGCTTGCCCTTGATACTTTTGCAAATCTCTCTCTTCTTTTTTCCAACACTTTGAAATGTCTTACCTACACAGAGTTATGTAAAAACACACAACAACCAGTCTTTTAGGACTCATGTAACAACTGACTAGAAGTTATTTTTTTCCACAGAAAATGAGATAACTTAAAATAGGCAATCACATGAGCTGCAACAAATGTGTAAACAAACGGTGATGTGCTGTACAGTTTATCAATTCTCACCGTGCGCATGTCACAGTAGGTGTTGCGCTTTGAAAAAGCTCGTTTTTAAAACTTGGAAAATTTGGCATGGATGTGGATACATTGCAGTTTTAAAACATCCGAAACTGTCAAACTATATCCAATTCTGAGATTTTCACAGTGAGAAGATATTTTTAGTCTCCCGTGGATCAGCATCTGGCTTTTTCTGGCTACATACACCATACAGACAAATGTAGTTATCTCTGCCAACTTTATGTCATGTGACTGGAGTATTGTCACAGTGATTATGACTTTAATCACATGAGTGGGCATGGAACTGGCAAGAGCAAGGCAGGAGGAAAGACATTTCTTACATTATGGCATTGACGTGGCGATCCAAGCGAGGAGAGGTGCAGCCTAAAATTTCTCCTGGTGACAGAGGCCGACACTGGGGGACAAGCACATCATACTCTGGCCTCAGGGCTGCACTCACAGCCTGCAACAAGAAGAAAGGGGGAAGAAATTCAACATTACAGGTTTTAAGGAGGTGTGTGCAAACTTCTATAGTTATTATCATTTTTCAAGTAAAATTAATTACATTTTCCTTTCCACTAAAAGAGAGAGTCAGAGACTGATTTAAGGACTCTCAAATGATTTAACATAGCCCAAACCCACTATCCGGTATTTCTAAATGTATAACTCATAAAATCTGAATATAGCCCATCTGACAATGACTAAAATAACAATAAAATATAAGTAGTGGTAGCTTCCCTCTCCGTAATGATCACAGTATACACTGTCACTTAGAGAACTGTCTAGAACACAGCATTACTAATGCTATATTTGGTTTGTAGTGAAAAGTCAGAATTTTTGAGTTGCAAGTTGCAATAATCAAGTAGAATGCTAACCAAGGTCTCAATTCCTAATAGGCAAGTTGGCTGTCTCTGAGCCAATTCAAGTGCAATATCCAACATGTATGAAACCCATAAAAAGATTGTTGATTTACACTTACAATACTATCAATTACATTATATATATATATATATATATATATTCAATTCAATCCAGTTTATTTATATAGCGCCAATTCACAACACATGTTGTCTCAAGGCACTTCACAAAAGTCAGGTACATACATTCCAATTAGTCCTAACCATTCATCAGAGTTAGTTATTTATTCAAATTGGATAAAAAGTTTTTCTGTCTATGGAAACCCAGCAGATCGCTAAACCCGAGAGTGTTCTCTTTCCCAGATCCTAGTTCCAACCTCTGAGAGAAATCGAAGGCAGTATGAATTGTGTCAGAAACTTGCTATTGGTCCACTAATGTTAAGGAATAATAGGCCTTTTCTTCTAACACTGTACATCGGGACTTTTGCAAAATCTTGACTGAGTATCGTTCTTTAAGTTGTATTCTAGTTCAGATGATGCAAAGCAGGATTTCTTCTATCTTTACCATCTGTAGTTAATTTTGTAGCAGGAAAGAACAGGGAAAACATGATGTGTCCTCCATCGTGCTTTACAGAACAATGTTCCTTTAAAGGAACAATGCCATTAAAACTGGAAATGGCAGCAGACACATTTACAGATGCATTTCTATCCACAGGTTTTGATTTTGGCCCCAGGTGCTATGTAGAGTTATCAAGTTAAGAACTACATTTAAATAGGCAATATTTACCGACTATTTAAAAAACATAGGTTCAATTAAGCTGAATGTAGAGCTAATAATTTCTAGCTTTTGGCTGGACAGAAAGTAGAAACAAGAAATTGTATCTTCTAGTTTGAATTGTCATTACATCTAAAAGCTTACTGGAGGACAAACTACATAGGCACCCATGCATATAAAGCTACACCAGGGAACAAAAGCATACATAGACAGATACACACATTGATGCACCGAAAAGCCAAACATACAATTTAGTATCACAGGAGGGCAGAGCATGATTTACAAATAGTGTATTTTACATTAGTAAAAGCCCACAACGGTGGTGAAAAACTCAACAAATGAAAGCAGCAGAGCACAATATAGAACAGCAAGGCAGCAAGCCAGATAAAGGGATGTTAAAGCTTAATACTATAACTGCTGCCACTGCTTATGTAAAGAGCAGTCCTGAGCATGATGCTGAACTGTGAGGCTTTCTGAGGTCATTGCGCCTTTCAAAGCAAAAATAACTGCTGCCAGATTTGACAAACCCACACTTGAACTGAGCTTAGAAGAGGGTTCATGAAAACCAGGAACCACGAAAAAAATATACTGTGCAAGGGTTGTGATGCATGCATGTCTGTATATTTCGGGAGCACAAAAAAAGAAAAGAATAACTGAAGAAGTGAAAACTGTAACTCAAGAGAGTATTAAAAAAATACAGAAATAGCCTTGGATGATTTCCTGACACAAACAATAAGCATCCATGTTTATTGTGTTTTGTAAAATTGTTTATACCAGGTTTCCAGACTTTGACACATTACGACCATAAACTTCACTGTACTTTATAGGGATGTTACGTGATAGACCAACAGAATTTAGTGAACTAATGTGATAATGTGAATTGGAAAGAACATATGATTTCTAAGATTTTTTTTTTTTTATTAAATCTCTAAACGTGTGGTGCATTTGTATTCAACCCCTGAGACAGCACTTGAAACCACCTTGCTCTGCAATTACTGATGCAGATCTTTTCGGGTAAGTTTAAACCAGCACATCTAGAGGACTTTTTCTTAATTCTTGGAGAAGAATTATGAATTCGGTAAGCATTAATTATAAAGTCTTACCAAATATTCTCTATTGGATTTAGGTTCTTAGTTTGACTCTGCTGGCTCTAACACATGAGTATACTTTGATCTAAACTAGGGCTGCAACTAAAGATTATTTTGCTAATCAAATAATTTTTCGACTATTTGATTAATAATCGGATAGCAAATGTGCTTAATATGAGATTTTTTTAACAGGTGAAGCTAAAACTATGCCACTTGAGGAATTCTGGAAAGAGTATATTTACAGAAAAAGAAGGTTTTTAATCTTAAATGTAAGATGTATTTATTATTTGTAGAACCTTGGCCTAATGACTGCTCTGAGTGGGTTGTTCTTTCAGCAAATGGAAGTCTGTATACTCCAGTTATCGATTATTTGATCACTAAATTAGATGAGGATCAATTAATCCGATTGTTTCAGCCCTAATCTAACCCATTCCATTGTAGCTCTAGCTGTATTTATAATTTCATTGTCTTGAGGGAAGTTGAACCTCACCCACGATATGACATCGTTTAGAGCCTATAACAGATTTTCTTCCAAAATTATATATATTCAAATATTATATATCTTTGTGTTTAGTTCCATCCTCCTTCTTCCCCCGTACTGCAGCATCTCACCATCCTTAATAACAGTGTCTGCTATAAATCAATTCCAGTTCCTAGAAACCAAGTTTTCTCCATGACCTGAGATGGTCCTCACACATAGACACCGTTTGGAAGAAGGCCCAGGAGAGACTCTACTTCCTGCAGCAACTCAAGAAGTAGAACCTTCAACAGAAGGTCCTGGTCATCTTCAACACTGCCATTATTCAGTCTGTCCCATGTTTATCCTTCACTGTGTGGTTTGTCTGATCCGCAAAACAGGACAGGTCTAGACTGCAACAAACAAAGTCTGCAGAGAGGATCATTGGGGCTGACCTTCTTTCCATCGCGAACTTGTTCAGGTCTAGGGTCTGGAAAATGCAGCAGAAATTTCTGCAGAGTCCACTCATCCTGGACACAAACTGTTTAGACTTTTACCTTCAGGTCGGCGCTACAGATTGCTATATGCACAAAACGAGCCGCTACAGAGTTTCTTCCTTCAGGCTGTCTCTCTGATGAACACAATGGACAGCTTACAGCTCAAGTAGTCAAGTGTGCTGCTGTGAACCAAAATAAACATATTTGCACTATCACAACCTGCCTTTCTTTTTTTTGCTTTACAAAACAAAATGGCTGAACATACACATACATATACATACTGCTCCTTTATCCTTATTTCCTTCAAAGTTGATATATTTATAGTTAATGTTTGTGCGGTGTGAGTGCTTGAAAACGCAGTCAAATTCCTTGTTTGTGCACACAAACCAGGCCAATAATGCAGATTCTGACTGTAAATGGGAGTTGAATACACATGCATGCCACACTTTCCAGATGTCTTTTCTGTATAAACAAAACAAAATCCAAAAATACATTCAAAAACCATGAATCTTTTGACATGACGGACTGTGATAAAGCATGAATACTTTTGCAAAGCACTGTGTATTGGAACAGAAGCATTTGTTGCTCACCTGCAATGCTGCCACAAACTGAATAGTGCTGACAAGTGCCAAGGATTGTCCAGGATTAAAGTTGAACTTCACTGTGTCCAGGAAGTGTGCATTGTCCATCTGGATATCCACAAACACATACAGCATCTTAATCCCTGCCGTGGAATCTATGGGGACTACAGGAAAGCAAAGTCAAACAGACAGAAAAGTCAGATGAATAATTCACTCTCCTGCCAGATAAGACTGTAATGTATACACTGCTGATGGTGCCTGAAACACTAAAGCCCTTAACATGTTCAGACATAAAGCTATATGGGATCCATGAATGAAAATTTATAGCTCACAGCTGGCGTCTGTGGGGCATAATTGAAAATCATTTGCATCAAGTTGCTAACTCATGCAGGAACTGATGCAAAGACCTCAATTATTTAGGGAAGGAGAGGGACACGTGTGATCGCTATTAATGCTATTAATTTCATAGGCCATTTACCACGCACTTGGGCTTAGGAGGCATAGCTAGAGATGTGTCAAAGATGGTGCTAAGCAAAGATGGCAGGAGTCCACAAGAAGAAGGGGAAAAGGGGACAAATAAAACAAAAGAATTACGGTTTGTTATGACAATAAAAATTATTCATCATCTTATTTCACATATAATATGCTCACCAGGACATCTTGTTTTAATTGAATAAATGGCCCATTAGGGTGCAAATTTCAAGACTGGAGAAGGTTGCTCGATGACTTACATTAAAACAACCAAGAAAGATTCAACTAAAAAATAGAAAGCTACATAAATTCAGATTGAATACAAACAACAATGCTGCTTTTTGTACAGAAGACTAAAAGCTGATTGGGTTGAAACAGGATTGAATTATGAAAAACCCAAACAAAATTTGGAAAATTTTAATTTAATTTAGGGTGAGAGGGAGATTTCATGGACAACTATATAAAGTTCAAATAATTTGGCAGACAAGACAGAAATGGAAAAAGTAAAAGGATGCTGAGTATGTGAGAGGTGGGCTGTCAATTAACTGGACAGAGAAGGGATTAATGATCCCACATTTGAGCCAGGAGTACAAGGTATGGTCTAAAAGTGTTGCAACTGATGACTAAAACTCAGAACTGAGACTAACAGCTGTCTGCTGCTTGTTTAGAGGTACTGCCAAACCGTAAAAGGGCAAAGCAAAGAGACATCGATCTGTGTTCACATTAGCATGGCAGTCTGAGTGCACTTAGGTGCTACAATTAGAGAAACAGTCAATGAGACAGACAGGACTCACTGCACAATCACAGTTTTTTTTTTTCTCGTGTTATGGCAATAAGGCCTATTAGATCAGCTCCTTATTAAAACCCATGTAAACAACTATGTGGGTAAACTAGCTAAAAGTAAATGTTGATAATGTTACACAAGCTCATTTGTTTCAAGTGTTTGTTGGTAAATGGATACAAATAAACAGAATGTATTCTTTACTTTGTTAAATTTGTGGGTCTGAGTGAACCAATGCTTTCTACTACTTTAATGGACATTAAAGTAGAAAGCAAGAATAAAGTGTGGGATGCATTTAGTGAGTATGTAAGCAATCTTCCAACAAGTCTTTGCTAATAGTAAACATGGGCCAGTATGACACAGAGTAAAGATACCATGGTTTCACCTTGTCAAGGTATTAACTAAACAAATTGTAAACATAAATCTGTTACATGACTTAACTGCATTTATAAAAAGTAGCAGATAACCTGCAATGACATTATCTATAACATTTATTTCTTACGTGGATGATGGAAATGTGTAGCTACCTTGTTTTCAGAAGCTGACCAGCAGGGCGCAGCGACCGATGGGGGAGGGGAAGCACTGCATTTTTCTATGCTACAAACTCCAGGTATTCTGGTAGTTTCTCTAGAAACGTATTAAATGGAACAAATGGAACATTTCCATGTAAGGAAGAATATATGTATGCAGGGATGAAACATTTTACTAAGGTTTAAAGTTTTAATTGCATTGAAAAAATTACTCTTGCCTGTTGAGCAGGGTGGATTGACTGGGTTTGCAAATAAAAACAGATGGACCGATCTGAGTTTTGTGGCTGATTTCCGACCTTGAGTTTTAGTAAAGTTTTCACCTGCTGGGACGAATTTCAGTAAACTATGATTTCCCCTTTAAAAACTATAACATAGGATCATGCGAGAATAGCATTCATAATATCTTCTCTAAGCTTCTTGTTTTGAGCAGTCAGTTGTTTATATATATAGGGGCAGAGGCAATGTCCCCCCGCATGAGTGAGAGAGCATTTGTATTTTAAAACAAAGGCAAAATGATTCACATTTTAACCTTCCGGGGACTCATTTTCCCTATTTTTACATCCCTTCAGTTATTGGACTTTTTGCAGTACTTCTATGCAGATTTTTAGGATAAATTAAAGGGATAAAGCATAATTTGGAACAAAGACTGAAATATTGATGTATATTATATGTACATTTTTTCATTAAAAACTCTTTGCATATTATATTAGCATTTCACGCTGTTAGCATTAAAAAGAAACATTAGCCTCATTGTGAATGTTTATTTATAAGTAAATCCTTACCTTTACTCAAATTTATAAAAGGATGTTAACATATACAAATGCAGCATGTTCCATGACAGAGTTGGAGTGTTTTCAAAAGGATAAACAAATAAACTCTGCTGTAATCTGCTCATCCATCCTGTTATCTGCGGAAAGTCTCTCTCTTTCACATCGTGACTAAACTGCAGACATGTCTCTTTACTTCGCAGAAAATACAGTTTTGTGCTGAATAACTAACTTTCAGTAGACTTCACTTGGTAGAAGCATCTACACTCAAGACTGTTGTTGCCTGAATCTGATATCGCTTAGAAAAGGTTTGTTTCATGGACAGAAAAGCATCAGACTTTTGTGTTTGCAACCAGCTGGACACCAGCCAGGACTGATCAAGCTAAAAGTTCAACGATTCCCGTTACCAGACGAAACGCAAACCAAAAACAGTAGTTTCTCTTGCCTTTAAGAGTCTCGATCATTCCTTTTTTTCCGTGAGTAGAACATTATAAATTTATTTTAATTTACAGACAACTACAATTTGATACAAAACGAACAATACAACACTGCCAACCTTCTGTGTGCATTTGTTAAAGCTGGTGAGTGAGAAAAGGTTTCAATATTAGCATGATCAAAAAGTTCTTAAGCATTAGTGGGAGTCTGTTTCCATTGTTTTTATTTGTTGTGGAACATTGTCTGCATTGTTTAAACCAGCCACATTTTATTTTATTTTTAAACTGAGCCATCTCAGTGAGTCAGCATTGTGTCTGTCAGTAAAAGAGATCACTGACTGATTGGTGTAGCAAATTAGTGCGTGAGAATAGAGACAGCAACTAAAAACAGATACTGAAATTTATTAAATCTGTGCAGCACAATATAGTTTAACATTACTGGAGCAGAGTTGAAGCTGAGCAAATAAGATTCAGCTCCCCAAAGGTGGGGGAGCAATCTGCATATTCATACATGTAGATTCGTCCATACTCTAAAGGAGTTTAAGGTGTACAGTTACATCGGAGCCATTTTAAGGCATGGAAACTATTTTATACTGAGGGAAAAAATGTATCTTCATATATTGCTCAGATAGCTGTAGATTATCAGATTTTTTTTTTAACACGATTTTGGATACGCAGTGTTGCATAATTCTAAGGTACTCTTTGACAATGTCATTTAAGGAGACAGGACAAATATAAAAAAAAACACTGCAGAGAAAATGAAAGGAACACAGCGGAGACAGTAACTGTGAGTCATTCAAAAAAGTCTTTCATCTTTCACAGGTGGTTGAAATCTTAGGAAATAGTGCAAATGATGTCTCATGGCTGAGAGATGAAGGCGAAGATCATACACAGACATTCGACCATAAACAAAGATTCTCTGGCAATTTCTCCTTGTCTAACTTAACTCTGAAACCCACAAAGACTTTAAAACCTTCAACTTTAAACTTACTGGGTGTTTTTAGGCAATCGACGTGTAAATATTCCTTTCGTCCTCCATAAATAGATATCAGTACTAACAAAATCTCTCTATAGTAGATAAATAATAGCCGGAAAATCGGAAAAAGTTTTGGGCTGCAATGGACAGACCTTTCTTCACTTGCATTAAAATTCTGTTGGTCATTTCTGGTATTTTGCAGAGGTTAGCTTGTTCTGGCAGAAATATATAAAAATTATTGATTTAACATTTCTTCCCATGTTGTGCAAAAGACAGACAGTGGGGGCATGTGTGAAGGTTTTTAGAAACGGCTCGAGGTTTTCAAAGGACAGCTCTAATGCACGTTCTCAATTGATGTGAGTGGCAAATGTGATGCTCTTAAGGTCTGGTACCATAGCTCACAAAAGCATTTAAAAGCTTGAGCTTTTTCACATTTTGTCTCATTTTGTCAAAATACCAAAATAACATTTTGTGTAATTTATTGATTTAATGTGACAGATCAACACAAAGTAGAGTATAACTGCAGAAGGAAAAGAATATACAATTTTAATACTTTTATTACAAATAAAAATCAAAGATGTATAGCGTGCGTTCTTATTGAGACAAAACAGAGAACCACTAATGGCTGGAGTTACAGTTTTAACTCTTTTGGGATATGTCTCTACCATGTATAAACAACTAAAGACACTGATATTTTTGCCCATTCAACTCACTCAGATTCAATGGAGAGCATCTGTAAACATCAATCTTTAAGTCTTGCCAAAGATTTTCCTTTGAATTTAGGTTAACAATTTGACTGGGTCATTCAACTGAGCAATATGCTTTGATCTAAACTCTGTCATTGTACCTCTGTCTGTGTGAGCGTTATTGTCAGCCCGAAGGTGAACCTCTGCCCTAGTCTTAAGTGTTTTACAGCCACTAATTGTCCTCCATTGAACTCTCTACTAAAGAAAAGCATCCCCAAGGTGAAACATGGTGGTGGCAGCATTGTGCTGCGTTTATGGTGATGTGCAGCATTAGTTTTCTGGCACAAAGTATTTTGCATGTAGCCTAAAATGATCAATTTTGGTCTAATCTTCCCAAAGCATCTACTTCTGCATTTTTGCTATGTCCCCTAAATGGCTTTTGGACAGATGTAAACGGGAATCCTCTCCCAATTTAGGTGGACTGACATGTCTTGATAGGTTTGCAGTTGTCTCACCCTCCTTTTATTTTAGGATTATAAATTGAACAGTGACTTGTGAGATGTCCAAAGCTTGGGGCAATGGTTTTATAACCTCCCTCAGTTTTAAACAAATTTAAGGATCAGAGTAAAAGGCCTAAATCCAAATGCACACCACAGTTTTTGTATCATTTTGTATAATGTTCCTTCATCTTCTGTCATGCATTACCTAGTGTTGGTCTTCAACAGAAAAACCTGATAAAATATGTCGAAGTTTGTGGTTGTAACTCACCAAAATATGGGAGATGTCATGCAGTGAATTTACATTTGGAAAGCTCTGTATTCTTCCGTGAGAGAGCTGGTCTCATTACTCTAATTACCTACATTTTGCTTTCATCAACAACAACACCTGCCATTCTGACTTTCCTGATGCTGGTGTACTTTTCTCATGTAGACCATTCTCTGTAGGTAGTTATCCTTAATGCTTGTTCTCTTCAGGCTGCTGTGAGTTTTTTGCATTCACGCTAATTAAGAAACAGACAAACATGTACAAGGAGAGTAAAGAAACGCACTGAGACAACTGTGGCCATAGTGAACCATGAAATCGGCTCCCAGGGCACGAGCAGTGAAGTCGTCCACGCAGCAGGCCCCATAGGTCACGTCCCCCATAATGATGGTGTCTGCCTCCGTGAATCTGTGAAACACAGAGGCAATAATAAGTGCAGTCACAGACCATATGCACCTCGCCTTGATTCCTACCATAGGGATCAATACATATGGCATGCAAGGCGCTATGCGATTATTAGAAGGCTGAGTAACATCAATTCCTTTCTAGAAGCAGCAGACAAACCACAGCATACAGTGTTTGACAGTCTTGCTGATCAATGGCTGACTCAAAACAACTAAATGACTTACTAGGGTGTTTTTTTCTTTTTGACCAGTCATTAAAATGGCCGAAGTATAGCATAACAGGAGTATTAATGCGACAGCCCTGATATACGAACATTTCTAGGTCATTCAGGCAGACACAAGCAAGAACAGAAACAATTAAAAGGTGCAGTTTAGAGTTTTGACATTTCTCTGAAGTGAAATTATTTTCAGTAATAGATCCATTACCTGTAATTTGACAAATATCATTTGGTAGTGGTTCTGTAGAAAAGTGAAGAAATCCTTAGAGAGGTGAAGGCTAACAGCTAATCTCTCTGCCGCATTTTTGCTGATTTTAGCAAAAAATTAACAAATCAACCTGAAAATGTGTATATCCCTAGCATACAGGGGTATATTACCATATAATACATTCCAATTGTTTTGCCAGTTATTTTGCTGTTGTTTAGTATCTAAGGCAACCAACCTCTGTGTTACTTCGCAAAGTTATGGTTGAGGCTACTGGCTGTAATAAAACTTCCGGATTTTGCGTCATTCGATTTATGTCCAACTGCTTTAAAGACGTTGCATTTTCATGTTGTTCCAGGTGTAGAAGTTGTGTGGAAATTCCCCTGTCGGACTTATCAAGCGGACCAATACAACCAGGTGCCTAAACCAATGTAACTAATGCCCCATTTCCACTTGCTCGTTTTAACTGGCGTGGCTCCACTCCACTTGATTTTGCTCTACTCGGTATGGTATCAGTTGGGTTTCCACCGACCCGCCGACGGATCTATGGTGGCTGAAGCCCCGTCTCCAGATTCAGCGGACTCATCCTCCCGTTTGGTCCGATGCATTCAGTCTGATTATGGGCAACTGCTCTCTGCCTGCTCCCTCCTCCTGCAAACACTGGTTTGCCTAAGGACCGTCAATAAATGTCCGAACCAAACACGTTTCATGGTGGTATTGTTTTGGGGGAAATGTTTAGGCCTCTGAACAGCTGATTTTATGTGTGATCAGCTGGTTTAGAATGTTATTAAATACAGCGTATTGCCTGTGTGTAATTCGGAAAGCTGATGTGTCCTTTTTCTTTTCTGTCAGCCTTCAGGCATTGTTTATGATCAGTAAATGGTAAAATTACATGTATGACCTGGTCCGGCCACTGTGGTCTGTAATATTATTGTAGTTGCTCTTGAGTTTTATTAACTTTTCCCTGCACCGTCTCAAGGAAAATCTTCTCATTTCTTCTTCTCCCACGGCCAATCTGTGAACAGCAGTCTGTTCACGTCACATGTAGTCCCTATTCAGCCCTGGTCGTACCTGCTCAGGAATAGGGACCAAAAAAGTAGGTACCGGTACGGAAACAACAATAATGGAAATGCTCGCAAAGCGAGCCGAGTGGAGTCGAGTAGGGCCAAATCAAGCCAGTGGAAAAGGGACATAAGTAGCACAAATATTGTTCAATTGAGAAAAAGGTAGCAACCATTTATGAAAGTGCAAAACATAAATAACTGCTAATATCAGATTGTATCGTATGGCACTAAACATTTTCAGTTATTTTAAATAGTTTATATTAGGTGAAATTGAAGGTGTGTCTGACTAGCTGCTAGCTTTCCATCGCTTTGAGGATTTCTTTACTTTTCTAAAAACTCACTACAATGTGACGTCACTGAACTACAGGTAAGGGAAGTATAACTGATAAAGCTCCACAGCTAAATCAACTGATTGTTTTAGCTTGCGTAGTCTTGAACGGTGGCCAGACGGTTGGAAAGTAAAAAAAAATCAGATCTCTATTTGATCAGTGAATGCACCACGTCCAAACCCTACCAGGTCAGGCTAAAAACCACTTGTCAGTGTGAGTGCTGCTATCACATGTATTTGGTTTGGTTAAGCTGGTAGAGAGTGAGAGAGAGCATGACTTAAATCAGATAACAGGAAGGCTGAACATGGTAAAGTAAAGTTGCTCTGTTATTGAACATGCTGGATTTGGAAATGTTGGTACTCTTTTGAAAATATCAGTTAAGGTAAGGCTCTACTTTCTCCAAGGAATACAGACAGAGACTAATGTTAGTCATGATAGCTGTGCTAACCATGCTAATGGATAATTAACTGTTTTATAGCGATCATACTCTCTCACATGCGAAGTCACGCTGCCTCTGTTCCCAATCTAGATCTATATAATAATTCATGAAGAGAAATCAGAATCAGTGATTATGAGAAAGTCAAAGTGTTACAAAAAACATAGACGGCATAGAACCTCACTTTAAAAAAATCTGAACTATCCCTTTAAAGTTAGTAAAGTTTGCAGGCACTTTTGTTATCCACTCTATGGCCTGGATACTTTGCAAATCTGCCCAGAAACAAGAGAAATCTGCCTCAACAACAGTTTGCTTGAAGAAAATAAACCGTTCAGAGAAAATGTTCCCCAGCACAAGTAGGTTGTGAAATGTTTTACAAACTATGTGGACCTAATGTTCCAGTTCACAGTAATAGAAGGAAAGAAATCATAGCTTCCTGAGAGGAAAAATAACAAATTAAACATGCAAATCAGTTTGAAAGAACAACAGAATGTGTTAACCAGTCTTTACTTTAATAGCCCTTTATGGGCAAATAAATGTTAAGTAAAGTCATTAAGGCTAAGTAAAACAAATAAAATCTGAGTAGAACACAGAACAAGTAAATGAACCAGAGCTTGAGGGATTTGAAAGGGAGGACAGAGCTGCAGGCGAGGGGGTAGTTGGAAGACGGTGGTTCACGCCAGGTATTTGGAGTTTCATTCTGACAGATTTAGGCTAGACAGAAAGGGGGGAGAACAGAGATGAGACCGAGGGCTTAGGAAGTGATAAACAGACACAGCTGCATGCAGAACAGCTTCTGTTCCAGCCAACAGAATCTTTGTAATGTGTCTCCTGCCGTACAATCATTCAAGCTCCATACACTCAGTTTATTCCTCGCTCTGCCCTCTCTGTATGGGCCTCAGACAAACTTTCTATTAAGCCTTTCCACCTTCGTTTTCTGTGATGTATACTCCAGGTTAGGCTCCCCGTCACTGTCCCATTCTTATATATGTTGTTTCTTTTCCTCCTCCCATTTCCCATTTCCGTCTACTCATAAGGTTGCTTTCAAGTGAAGAGTAGCACAGGCTGGCTGAGCCCAGCAAATCAGAACCAGCAACTTATCTGGTGAATAAATATTTGCCCTTAATGCCTTAGAATCAATTACACTTTCTGATGCTAAGGTTCAGATTTTGTTTGCCTCTGCCTGATTGTACTGTGAGCAAATGTCAGGTAGACGTTGAAGGTTTGTGGAAAAGTACAGTATATAATTACAGGGGTAGTTTCTGGGGTTTGTGGACTCTTAACGTATTTCCATTCACTGCGGCATGTTTTTTTTTTTTTCTACCGGAGTCTGCTGACTTTGTTTGGAAATTAATAAATAGGCATCAACCCTACAGCTAAAAATACACAGCCTGCCCACCAGGAAAAAAGCTATCCACTGCAGACCATGAAAAGCCATCTACAATGCAAAACACAGCACTACAGAAGATTATTGTATCTAATCAGCCATCTATCTGCCAAAAACATCATTATCACACTACCTCCACTGGCGCTGCAAAGCATATCTAGTTATTTTCAGGGTGAAATTTTATGGTAATAAATGCTAAGGATCTGAGTAAGAGGCCGATGTGAGAGGTGTGATTCTACTGGGACATAGGCATAGTAATTACTGGGCGATGCATACTCCCATATCTCACTGAGGGCAAGAAAAAGAGGCAAGATGGCTGATAGGGTAAAGGAGGCTGTTAATAAAATCCAGATTTCCATAGATGTATTTCAAAACAGAACATACTATGAGACAGCATAAAGTACAATGGTCCTCTATCACTACTAATTTGCATATATTTCTCCTTAAAACTCCCATCTCACTATTTCGGTTTGCACTTATCTGTCGTGTCGGTTTCTTTCTCAATCCACATTGTATATCTGCATTGGTTGAGGCAAACTTTGTTCAGCCTTTCCAGCTGAAATGTCATTAAGATCTAATTAAGATGTTAGAGGAGCTTGTGAACTCTAAAACCACCCTTGTTAATTAGCTCTTTAGCATACAATTCAAAATGTTTGAAGAAATACTCACTGATTTAAATCTTTCTAATAATAAAAAAATGTACTAATGTCAGCTGCACTCGTACTCGTCGTCTTCTGCTTATGCGGGACCGGGTCGCGGGGGCAGCAGACTCAGCAGAGACACCCAACGTCCCCCCCCCCCAAAGACACCCTCCGTCCCCCCGGGGGGAGCCCAAGGCATTCCCCGGGTTAAAACCGAGAGCATAGTACCTCCAGCGGCCCCGGGTCGTCCACTGGGCAGCCCCCCGTGGGACGTGCCTGGAACACCTCCGAGGAAGGCCCCCCAGGCATCGGTATAGATGCCCGAGCAACCTCAACTGGCTCCTCTCGATGTGGAGGAGCAGCGGCTCTACTCCGAGCCCCTCCCAAAGGCCGAGCTCCTCATCCTATCTCTAAGGGGGTGCCCGGGCCACCCTACGGGGGAGCTCATTTCAGCCGCTTGTGTCCGGGATCTCGTTCTTTCGTCATGACCCAAAGTTCATGGCCATAGGTTGGGGTAGGAACGTAGACCGACCGGTAAATTTTGAGAGTTTCGCTTTCGCCCTTTTCCTTCACCACAACGGACCGGCAAAGCGCCCCCATTTCTGCGGCAGCCTCACCGATCCGTCTGTCGATCTCCCGCTCCATTCTTCCCTCACTTGGAACAAGACCCCGAGATCTTTGAACTCCTCCACTTGAGGCAGGAACTCCCCCCCAAACCTGAAGAGGACAATCCACCTTTTTCCGGTCGAGTACCATGGGCTCTGACTTGGAGGAGCAAAACTTCATCCCAGCCGCTTCACCCCGGGGGCCGAACCCCCCAGCGCATGCTGTAGGTCTTGGCTAGAGGGGGCCAGCAGGACCACGTCATCTGCAAAAAGAAGAGCAAAAATCCACTGGTCTGTCCGGCTTTTTCCTCCTCCGCCGGATCCAAACCCCACCAACCCAGGTGGTGATCAAGGGGACAGCTTCACCCCTCTCTTCACCCGAGTGTCCAAAAACATGCGGCCCCGAAGGTCTAATGATACGACAACAAAGTCGATCATTGACCTCCTGCCTAGGGGTCCTGGTGCCAAGTCCCTTTGATGAACACCCTTATGCTTGAACATGGTGTTCATTATGGACAACCCGTGACTAGCACAGAAGTCCAAAAACAAAACACCACTCGGTTTTCAGATCGGGGGGGCCATTCCTCCCGCCCCCTCTCCAGGTGTCACTGTCGTTTTCCCACGTGGGCGTTGAAGTCCCCCCGAGGAAAAAATGGAGTCCCCGGGAGGAGCACTATCCAGCACCCCCACAGGGACCCAAGAAGGCCCGGGACTCCGCACTACCGCTCGGCCCGTAGGCCGAAACGACAGTCAGAGACCTATCCCCGGCCCCCGAAGGGGGCAGGGAGGGGCCCCCATCCACCGGGGTAAACCCCAACACTAGACGGCTGAGCTGGGGGGCAACAAGCAAACCCCCCCAGCCGCGCGGCCTCACCCCCGGGCCACTCCAGAGTAGAAGAGAGTCCAGCCCCCTCAAGGAGATGGGGTTCCAGAGCCCACGCTGTGCATGGAGGCGAGCCCAACTATTTTTCTACTCGAATATTCCTCGACCTCCCCACAAGCTCAGGCTCCTTCCCCCCCAGCGAGGTGACATTCCACGTCCCTAGACCCAGCCTAAGCATCCGGGGGATCGGGGCCGCTGAGGTCTCCACCTTCGTCCGCCACCCCAATCCTCTTTGCACCGGTCCCCCATTGGTTCCCCCCGGTGTGGGCCCACGGGGGATGGGCTCGCGTCTCTCGTTGGGGCTTGGCCCGCCGGTCCCCGGAGGAGCAACCCGGCCCCAGGCGCTCTCCACGAGTCCCGACCCCCGGCCTGGCTCCAGGGTGGGGCCCCGGTCCGCCGTACCGGGCGACGTCACGTGCCTCGATATATTTGTCCTCATGAAGATTTCCCAACCGCTCTTTGTCTGACCCCCCCACCTAGAGCCTGTTTGCCCGGGGACCCTACCAGGGCTTTTTAAACCCAGACAAAAAGGTCTCAGGATCATTTGAACACTCAAACCCCTCCACCACGTTAAGGTGGCGGTTCAAGGAGGGGATGTCAGCTGCAAACACAACCAAACGTCAACAACATGGTTGGAAAATATATTTACACGTGCAAGCACAAACACAGGCTGTTTATTTACTGAAAGCTGATCGAATCAATTTTCATCTGCAGATTAAGCTGCTATATTTTTTTCATAAATAGCCTTTCACTTAGCTGCATTTCTGCTCTAGAGAAACAGGGCGAACATAAAAGCAAACTAATGTTTCTGCTACGTCCTCCAGAGATGATATTCATTTTCTCACTTTGACAGGAATTCCTTCAGATGCCACCATAAAAGAGAAAGTTGTTTGGTAATAATACCTTACAGCTCAGAGATTCTGCAGCAGACAAATAATATAAAAAACATACCTGCCTCTGAAGCACCCATTAGCACACACAAAGACAATATGTCACAAAAGACACTTTTTTGATGGAAAGAACTAGACTGAATTAAGAAAACAGGCTTTCACCATCTGTCTAAACTGTTTTTTTATTTAAGGTTGCAGTAATTTGTTTTATGAGATATTGCAGGTATTCGTTTGCCTCTGACGAGGCCTTTTTGGTCAGACATAAACTTTCAAATGGCTTGCAATAGAAGCTACTAATTATTTTTATTCAATTTGTTTCAAGCAATCCTGACAAATACTGCAGATGCAATGGAGTTAAGATGTTCTGACAGTACATACTTCAGTTAATTGTACATGGAGAGTAACAAATATGAAATAACAAAATTCACAGTTTTAGGAAAATCCTAAGCCTGAGAGTATGCAAGACATCTAAAATAACAGCAGAACTATTTATTGACTGAGGCTGCATGATATTAGAAAATCTTACTAATACAATACTGGTTAATATCGCGACAATATTAGCTGTGATATATGGCTTTTCCTCTCTTTTCATCTGTGCTTCCTACACTCTGTGATCTCTACCATTTTGGGCAATGTCATTTGTGTCCGGTGTGAAAATCTGCTGCCATAAGACTCTGTCCAACTGGCTAAGCATTACAGTAGAATGAAAAAAGTTCAAAACACTGACCGCAGAGGCCTGTTTGGACTGCAATTGCTGCAATCCAAACAGTCTTTTGCAATATAGCTATAGCTCACAGTGATTTTGCACTCAGGACATATTAGCAATCGTTTAGCAACGGTCTCATTAGTGCGGTTGCCTCTGTCCTGCCCGTTGATCTCCACTTCTTTTGACTGAGACAACATTCACTGATAGTACTGTTGGCAACTCACGTCTTACTTGACTGGGATCAAGCCATTGCTGCTTAAGTTGTCCACATGGTCAGCATCCATATGGGATAACTCCCAAAGCTTTCTTGACTAATGATTTTGAAATCTGTGCTATGACGTGGCCTTACATGAGTAGGGGGGTATTGTGCATCTGCTCAATTACCATCGCAACTAAAGTGATCCAACTCACCTCTTCTTTCAAACTTTTCCAAGCGACATGAGGCTGAGTGTCCACCACTAAATGGGCATCTCCCTGGTGCGCCGGTTATCTTCATATTTAATGGTGGTTGGTCGACATTCAGCTCTATAAAGAGCACCCGGGTACACAATGTTCATTTACACTTTAGCCTTTAGATGAACAGCTATTTTGAAGTAGCACAGGACTCCAGGAACCTGCCTCTACTTCAGCTATGAAACATTTACAGTTCCTTGCAAAAGTATTATTAATTAATTTTTTCACATTTTGTCATATTTTAACTATAAATGTCAATGTGTTTCTGGGGATTTTACTTGATATGCCACCACAAAGTAGCACAGAATTGTAAAGTGGAAGGAAATGATACATGATTGATTTTACAAATAGAAATCTGAAAACTGTGGCATGCATTTAGCCCCCTTCTCTCTGATGGTCCTAAGTACTGTACAATTTAGTGAAGTAAATAAGTATAATCCATTTACTTTTTTAATTCACCAAATTGTACAGTAGAGGCAATCACTCTGTAGTTGAACCGTAATGTTCTGTGAAAGGCTTCAGAAGTTTTTTTAAAGGAACAATTGTGGAGAAACAGCATCATGAAGATCATAGAACACAACAGACATGCCAGAAGTAAAGTTGTGGAGAGGTTTAAAGTATGGTTTGGCAGTAAAAAAAAAAGGCAAAGCATAATAATTCACTAAGCAGCGTTCAATATATTATTCAAAAATAGAAGAGTATGGCACAATGGCAAACAAAACAAGTCATGAGTGTTTACCTAAAATAATAGGACGGGTAAAGAGGTAGCATTAATCAGAAAAGAAGCAAAGAGGACTATAAAATCCAGAGGTGCAGAGACACAATGATCTCTGAGATCCAACGGTCTCAGAGAAACAGGAGAGCTATTGGTTACCCAGCCCAGTAAGTTTGCCTTTATGGAAGAGTGGCATAAAGGAAATTATAAGAAGTCGGAGATTGTACTATCATCAGCATAGACACAACCTAGATTAAACTGGGTAAATTCGTTTCGGCCCTGGCACCTGTATCAGATCGTTTCTTTTTGGATTGGTGTCCACACTCCACATGTTCTGTCTTTTATTCAGCAGTAGGCTGTTCTATGTGTGTCACTGTTTAGTTTGTTATTGGAAGTTATGGCTATGGTGTTTCTCTAACCCCATCAGCATGTCTGCTCTCCCTGTATCAATGCAAAGAATAAAAAGGAGGGGAAATTGGGCCCACCTCTGGCGGATACCAGCCAAGATGGAAAATGGGAGCAAGATTTTGGCAGGCAATTGTATGACCCTTATGAAATCATGACAGAGGATCAATCTCCAACAAACATACCTTTATCGCACTCCATATGACCTTGGTGCATGTCAGATTAGTTTGTGGGAAATCCAGTCAAATGCCTTCTCAAGGTCAATAACTACTGCACCATGCCATGCTCACTGAAACAGGTACATTGGCAGAGACACACTAATAAATGCAATCAACTACAGAATAAACAATAGTGTATGTAACGAAAATGCTTCATTGCCACACTTGTCCCTAGAGGGGCTTTTGAAAATAACTAGAGTCCTTGTCAGACTGCGAAATGTTGCACAAAATCATTTTCGTGACCACAATATTTAGTTGCCTTTTGTCTTTATAGAGTTTCAGAAAAGTGGGATTTTGAGATACTTTCCCTTTTATGTTCAGAGGCATTTCAGCTTACTTTAGTGCTCCCTCATTGCCCTAGCCAAGTCTGAAGACAGTCTCTGAATGCAGAGAACCTGATAAACCAAAATGCGTATGATCAAATTAATTTGTCCCTGTTTTTGCTCCTGCACTGATATAATGAGGTGTGTCACAGGTTTCTGTAAGATCAACACTGCCATACTCATTCAATCGTCTCTTCTTCAAAGAGTTTATATCTTCTTTGCCACGGCTCTGAGCTCAAACTAAGACAATTTTCTTTTAACTCTCTGTTAGTAAACTGCATAAAAGACGTAGTTTTTAAAAAAAGTTAAAATAGTTGTATATCACAAAGAAAGCTCAAAAACTGTCTGATTATCAATTAAATTTGACATGTTTGGCAAAAACTCATTGGTATTTGTTGTTTCTTGTCAAACTCCTTGAAACGTTAAGATCATAGTCTATCTTTCCATCATCTTAGTTCGCAGAGCTAAACATGTCAAAATCTGTCAGGCAGTAAATTCAGGCCTTTAGAGAAGGTTGAAAGCAAATAACTGTAAGAGAAAGGAGTCTACAATAGGATTTGTCCCACAAGACTTAAGGAAAGTAAAACTCAAAATAATAATGGGGTTGTGTTCATTTAAATTTTAAAATAAACACGGGTGAAAATAAAATGTTATTAAGGAGAATATTGTGATTGAGTAACAGAGAATGAGGTTGGTTGTTGCACTTTATTTCAATTTCATTTCTCAAAACATTTTATCCCAAGTCAATTCCATTTTAATGTGCAATGGACGCCTAAAGTGTCTGGATGGAATAGAGTAACCTTACACTCCTCAAGATATATCAGTTCAAAAGATAGGGACTGCCAAACACAACTGTGCATCTGCGACAGCTGACTCCACAATGGGGACGGTTGTCACACACAATGGGTTGGGTGGTGCTAAAAGATAATGCAATGACAAAAAAAAGCAGAATTAAGAAATAGATATTTTTTTATACAATCTTATATGTTAAAAGGATTCAATTCAGATTCTAGTTGAAACAACCTCATACAGAGACAACAACTTTGATTATGTCATGAACTGACATATTCAAGGCATGGCGTGAACATTTTCTTTAGAACAGTTAGCATAGCCTCTTTTCCACTGCAGGGATTTTGAATATATAATTATTTCCTAGTTCTTTAAGTTTCCCGTGTCCACACTTTCCTAAAGGCATTGGCCTGGTAGCATTTTCAGATTACCTCGTGATTGTTGGGGGGGCAGCATTATGTGTTGAACAGACCAAAATAAATATCTAAAGCAGTGATGATGTATACTGCTTACAGATTTTACTCCTTCTAACTAAAAGCTAAAGGATTTCCAAAATATCCTGCAAATAGCAATGGATACATTTCCAGTTCAGCAACCTCCGTTGGACTATTTTTTACAGCAGTGTCTTGTCAGTGTTCAGTAATTTGTGTGAAACTCTTAGCCTACTAAAATTTTTAAGGGTCTTCAGCAGCAAGACATGGGACAACCAAGAGAATGTGACAGCCATCCCACAACAGTGACTAAGTTAACAAGCCTACACTGTAGCCTTGCAAAGAAAAAAAAAACAATCCTACATATAGCGCTCTCATTATACCTTTAAATTGTAATAAATGTTGAATTAAATGACTGCGTAAAAGCTTTAGATAAGTAAAACAGAAAAACTGAAAAGTTATATTTTGATGTAAAAACAACACTAAAACTCCTCACATCTCAATGTCTAGTACCAAAATTACTGATATGATCATGTAGCTAATCACTAAACACTACTTTGGAAATTTAAGCACCAACATTTTTTTAACAGCACCAAGGAGATATTAGTAATGTGACAACCACCCTGAGTAACAATCAACTCCGTTCTCTCAAGAGAGATCCTAAGTGAATATAGAAATATCTAGGTAAGTGCTATGATTAGAGCCAAATAGACTCCAAACAAAAAGCACTAGTGTTAATACATGCTTAAGAATAAAACACACCGGGGCATCCTTTCTGTGGTAGAGATTACTCTATTTAACATTTCCTTCCAGCTACCAAATTCCATGAGATGCTCAATTATTATTATGTAGCCCAACTAATTGGAATTTATGAAGGCAAATATGAAAACATTAAGGTGAGTGGGTGTAACCACTGAAAGCAATCCATCCCTATACATCACTTCTGTAGCTTCCCCCCTATCATTCTTGAATTACCATTGCATACCCACATCACATCACCCTTGTTAATGAAGTAAAATTTCATCTTATATTAAGTAATACTATATACATATGACATTCATAATAGTATATGGACTCTGTGAAACAATATCAGGCTGAGCTGAACTTTAAATGTATTTTTAAGTAGAGTGTTTTCCGAGCAGTTATAGTTTTGCAAAAAAAAAAAAATAGCTCACATCTGAACACATCTTCCTAATATAGAGGGTTCGTCCTGTAACCGGTGAGTTGTTGGTTCTAACCCCTGCTCTGTCCATCTCAGTCGTTGTTCCTTGGGCAGGGCTATAAGTTAGCCTACCACTGTCTGTGTGTAAATGTGTGTATAACTGGGTGGATGACTGATTGCAGTGTGCTTTAGAGCCCTCTGACTTGATAAAGTGCTATACCAGTGCAGGTCATTTTTTGATATGCCACTAGCTTAAGGTTTAACTACTGAGCTAACTGTGGGAAAAAAGTTTATATACTGTTTTTTTTTTTTTTTAGATAGGCGTTCTTGGTGCTGTTTTAATCCTTGAATTTCTATTCTAGAAAGATACCAAATAATTGTTTAAATAATTGTTTAATTGCAATTCAAGTACATGAGAAGATCTGCTATTTAATTAATGTGTTTGTCTTAGCATTATTGTACAAAGCTTTTTGTTGCAAATAATACACTTTATTGCAATTGTACATTCCAATGAAATTTGGAGTTTTCATGATAGTTTAGAAATGTTTTACAAATGAGGCACTACTCCACATTTATTGGCCCCTCCTGTTAAGGATGTGTAAAGGGCCTTAAAATAAATTCATATTTTATTGCAGTAGCATAATCTCACACAATTTTTTTTATTATTTTTTTTTTATTTTGCAGAATTAAAGGTTTAAGTTTAATTTTGTTTACTCAGTAAAAAAAAAATATGAGTTTTAATAGTGCAGCGGTTAATGGCATTTCTGCTATTTTAAAGTACGACCCCCTTTTTCCACCAGGACAACACTTAGAGTACTTCTATAGCATTTTACAAGGTTAGAGCATAGAGAGAAGGATCTTTGATCATTCCTCATTACAAGTCCTCCAATGCCTAATTTAAACTGTTGCAATATATTATGTTTGATCTCACTGTGATTGTTCATCATTAAAAAAAAGACCAAAGATCCTGGTTTAAAAAATTTTACATACCAACAACTATTACTGAGTGGTTTAATGCATGACAATGTTTTTTTTTTCTTCTCCACAAGCAAAGCAAGAAGGAAAAAATTTTGGAGTATTTCTTTTTTATAGTATATTGTTGTGAGAACAAAAACTGAAAACACACTGATTTATAGTTCGATACACTGATGTATTAGCCTAGAGAAACATCCTTGAAGGAAGCAAATTAAGCTTTCTTGAGTGCCTTAATCCTGGCATTTTGGAACAGCTGTATACAAAGTAGTATATATGTTTTTAATATATTGCCAATAAATTATAAAAATATTTCAGTACATTAAAACAGATTTATTTATCATGAAAATATATCTGTCTTAATATTTCGGTTCTTTCTTTACAAGCATAAAACTGATATGTGCTGAAAACTGACCAAAACACGTGGTTAGTTAAACTTCCAGTAGTGTTTAGCAAACTTCACACATTGCTTTGCAATATCAGTCCCACTCACCAATTCCTGACTTAGATGGATCAACACACATTTGCCTAACTTGCATGGTCATTGAGGTGGGTACAGGTGTTTTCCATGTTGAATAGTCAATAAGAGAAAAGTGTCTGAGTCACCTAATATTTATAACAATGGGAAACAAGAAGTCGTATATTACTGATTACTGAAAAGACCTAAAAAAGCATAGTAAGGGTTATAAACAGATTTGATAACTCTTATTTTGTAGAGATTTTGTTAGAAGTGTAGCACCAGACATTTTGATGAAAACAAATATTTCTCAAGATATGTTTTTTTTTTTCTTTTACCCACTGAATACAGGTTTGTGAGATTATGCTACTAAAACAAAAGATTAATTTAAGGATATTTAAATATTTTTACCAGGTGTGTAAATAAATGTAAATGACGCTGTCATTTTGTCTTTGATAACATACATAGTTGTGAATACTAAACAAAGCTGAATATATCAATGGAGGCAAGAGAACTACCTCAAAGTCTTTCCATTAAATGCATTGGTCAGAGGAAGGCTCCATTAAATAACATGATTTTTTGACTGTGTTGTCAGCATCACTTTTGCATAAAACCGAGTAATAGAGGTGGTAGACTAGCCTCACAGGAAACAAACTGACAAGCCGGTCAGTGAGATGGGTACAGCTGCTTTATTGCTGCTCTTGTTCAGCCACAGAGAGCAAACAGCACAAATGAGCACATGCAGTTTTCATCCCATCAGGCCATGTGCACACTAACATCCAGCAGTGCATGAGGATGCAATCTCCCTTTCCCCTCTGCACAAAACATGTGTGTTCCTTTTCCCTCACATCTGGCAAAAGCTCATCTTTTATTCCATTACATTTCAGGTATCAGCAACTGATGCGCCACCACCACAGCCTCCCCACACACCCACCAACAGCCCATTGTATGTCTCTGAGTGGGCTTTGGATAGAAGTGCAGACTGGTACAGAAAGAGAGGCCTCTCCCAAAGGTAGGATGTCTCCGCACAGATGAACCGTCATTATTTCTCCAAATGAATTCAGTTTAGGTAAGTGGGGGAATAAGATTAAATCAGCGAAATGAAAGTCCGCTGGAACAAATGATGTTATGTACGGTGGGAAAACAAGAGAATATGCACCTTGAAAACTAAATAGGAGAAAATGAGGAGCATTATACAAAACATGTAAGTGTTTGGATCACAGACACAGCAGAAATGAACAAAAGGATGGTGGCAAAGACGAGTGAGAACATCATTTTCTCCTACATACTTCTTCTCGTCGTGTTTACATAGGAATCATTGGTTTGCTAATCCACAAAGAAGATTTAAATTAAAAAAATGTGACTGTCAACCTGCAGCCATTGAACATCTGCCAACAAAAAGAGACAACAGCGAGGCTGTGAGCAGCGGATGATGCTTACACAGATGTTTTCAGTAATACCATTAGATAATCCTTTAACTCCCTGAAAAACAAGATCATTACTGCCATTTCTCTGAGTGTATCTCATCTATTTGCTATGCCGTTTATTCCAAAGCCTGAGCAATAGGTCATTATAGAAAAGCCCACAGCTTTATCCAGACGGATCCCCGAACTGTACTGCAAATCAGCATGTAGTGGAAGGCAATATACAGCCAGGATCATGGTAATCTTCATGGATGTCTGACAAATAATACAAAAAGGTAGATTAAGTTTGATGCGGTAGTTATCAGATCAGTGAGGGTTTAAAAACATAGGTCATGATGAGCATGAACGAGAGGAGATAACAGGAGTATTATATGCTACTGCGCTACCACAGGAGCAGATGCTCAAAGGTTCCTTAAAGATGCAGTTCCTGTGTGCAATTAATAATTCTTCCCCTGCCTGGGTGAGTATCAATCATTACAAAAGCAGACATAAAAATGCAATAAAAGTGTGGCATTTTTAGGTTAATTGTTAGTTAATTGTTTTAAAAGAAATTGTTCTTAAAAAATAATCTTTTTTGCCCCTGACCCCAGCAGTCCACGGCACGAGGGCCACATCCAGACCTTTAGACGTCTTTTGCTGGCCAGCATGAAAATTGGAGAACACACCTGCATGATGTTTTATATTCAGCACCCAAACCCAAATTATCCTGCTTTTAATTTGGTAAAAATACTTATTTTTGAGGACAATATCTTTTGCTTACTGACTTAAGTAGCTAGTGCAAGAACCCTGGTACCGCCAAAACATTTTTTGGAAGCTCCTTCCTGAGAAAATGTAACACATCAGCAAGTTGCACTTGTATTATTTTTATGAAATTCATGTCGAATGACTCCTATTTTATTTGTGAACAACACTGTGCATTATCCTTAATCAATCTTTTGACATTTTCAAATTTTTTTTGGTTGTAATTTTTTATTACTTTACAGCAGAAGATTAGAACGTTTTGTGTTGATATTAACATATTATGTCAACAAACCTTAGATGGTTCACTGAGAGTTGACGTACAATGCAACTGTATTCAATTGCACAAAGATATAGAGAAAAATTCATTTACCTGGAACGTAATAAGTACATTATTTATGCTTATAGAAGTCTATGATAGCACATTATTGAATTTCAGAAGCTGTATGCATCAGACATTATTATATTAACACAAAGGAAAAAAGCCTTTATCATTTTACAGTTTCAAACTTCTGTCCTAGCAGCTCTTTCTGGCAAAATCATTTCATATCTTTAACAGGGGAGCTCGGATGGAAATAAACAAGCTGACTGTGTCTGAAATCAGTAATTACTGCTAAAATAAAGTCACAATTATTTTCTGTAGTTTTGTCAAAATGTATACTTCATACTTCATGTACACTTAATATAGTTCATATTCAGACTTCTAAACAACTACGGTATGAGTAAAGCTCAATCCTGCTGGATATAGCTTAAATTCAGCTTTTAACAGTCCCAGGGTTGACAGAAATATATGAAATGTAGCAATACTCAGCATTGCTACGGAAATCTTTCCTGAAATAAATGTCAACTCGGGGAAAAAAAAAAGGTGTAGGAACCTTTTCCGTGTAACGATTGATGAGGTCACATGAGTTTAAACCCTCCCTCGTTTATCCTTAAGGCTTTTCTCCATCATGTGTCGGTCTGCTCCCCCTCAAGACATTCCATTTTTATTATTCACAACTGTTTTTAAACTCCTTTCTTTGTGACCCTTTTCATAATTCCTAAACCGGTTTGATTAAATCACCCACTTTTCTTTGGTATTTATCCTCACAGAACTTGTTCAGACATCACATTTTAGACTCTTTTCATCCCAAATCTATTACTAAACAGAGTTATGTATAGTTAATTAATCATTTTGTGCAAGTTAAAGGTAGAAGTTTATCTTGATGAAAATTAAAATTATTCTTTGAACACACATGAGAAAATTTTCACTTATATGATACAAATAGACAAAATGATGTTAAGCATAGTGAAAATTGATCATCTTTTGTTAAGTTATTCTTTTCAAGAAAGTCTGAAACAGAATCCCTAATATTTTGGACACTCCACATATGTGACATGATTGTGGGCTTAACTGCAGAATAAATATTTACTAAAATTAGCAGCAGTTTTTAATTGCTTATTGCACAAAACATTCTAGCTTTTGACATGCTGCATTAATGAGAATAACACACAGTACACCATGATGATATAAGGTGGTTCATTAGTTGAACTGTTCAGCAGATATGCTGCTCGTAGCTTACCAACTTCAGTTTTAAAACTGTTTTTAAAGGTGTATTTCTGGTCAGCAAAAGAAAAGTATACTAGTCTTTTGTCAGTTGAGGCACTGTACAGTAACATGTGTGGGAGGGGCTTCACTGTGCTACACTATAATTCATAAAGATGTGAAAGACTGTTATCTGTGTATTAATGTGGATAAAAACATATCTACAAACAATGCCATATTTAAAAGGAACTTTTGAAAAAAAAAACTGAAAAATCCCTTTGGAAAACAACTCTTTAAAAAACACTTTTTGGGGTCTGAGCTTAATATTACAATGCTTTCTGTGAAATTACAAGAAGATATGCCAGACACTGTGTCAACCAAGAGTGACACAGTGAGTGATTACCAAGAGTGATTATGGTGGGTCAGAGTGATTATGTTGGAGGAAGAACAGAGAAGGACAGAGGAAATAACTTTGCATATCTTTCTTCAACATTGCTGAAATGGGCCAAACAAAAAGAAACCAGTATAATGTAAAAAACTATTAGTAACCAATATTTCTAACCAAGCAATAATTATTCCTTTTCTAGCTTAAACTAAAAATCCAAACCCAGAAATTTACTATTATGCAAGTTACAGCCAAAGTGAGCACTTTTTTTTCTGTATCTGTGGAAAGAATCAATTGTACTTTTCACAACAGCAGCGGCAATTTCAGAGGTGCTATTTTCTAAGATATCATATTACACCGTGTCAGCACCTACCTGGATTTCTGGTCTGCCAGGGCATGATGTGATGTGATTACGTTTCGCAAAGGTGAAACCAGTGGATATTTTTGTGATCTTCTAAGTCTTTGTCCGTGAGGTGAGGATGGACATTAGTGTGGCTGATTCACTTCCCCCTATCACGCCACAGACGGCAAAATAAACTGTGAAGGCATTATACAAAAACATCTTAAATGTCTCCTCTTTCCTTTGCTGTATATAAACTTATTAGGAACACTAAAAATACAATATAAGAAGAAAAGATACTTGCACACTCCTTTTCTACTACATAAAAGAAATCATTCAAGATAAATTTCCCCATCTAAATAAAAAAAGGAAAGTGGAACTAGAAAAAAGAAAACTTTTCTACTGAAATTATATGCCATCAGTTCTGTTACTATATTTCTCTTAAAAAGATGTCACAAACCATGAGAACAGTCTCACAGACACTAACAAGTTTTCACTGGGGTTTGCTGGTACCTGTTGAGATGCTGCTTCAGGAAAGTTTTAAGTGGGGAGTAAGAATATGGCTGGCTGGAGAGACAATTATTAGAAAATATATGGTTCTATGGGTGAGCTTGGAACTTACACAGAAGTGTTCTAGCTAATCAGGATCTCAATTAGCCAAAGACCTGGCCCAAGTGAGATTGAGTGCAAATTCAGAAAAACACACAATTCATTAATTTGCTAATGTCGGACCTGTTGCCATTGCTCAGCTGTGCTGTGGGCGCCGTGGAAAATGTGACAACGTGAGGAAAAGAATGAGATGGAGTCTCCTACAAGGCTTCTTCCTAATGGTAGACTTGACATTTACCCTGGGAGGCTGTGGGCTGTGGCTGCTGCTTTCACTGAAATGATTCAACCTGCTGTGCAGAATGGAATCTATTCTGATGGATGTCAACAGCTAGGAAGTAAAGATGTCTAGTGGGGCTGTGTGCTTATATTGTTCCAGGATTTACCAACACACAGCAGTTGACATAGCTTTTATTTGAGCCATTTAGAGGGTTATTTTGGCAGTCACCCAGGGTTGGCACAATGAAGACAGACAGAAAACAGGTAGTGGGTTCACCAAGTGACTTTTTTCAATCACACTTTTGATGGAATACCCCTTTCAACCAAACAATTCCCAGACAGTTCAACAGCTCACTCGACTAAAGATATTTTATATATAATTGTCACAACCTTCCTACCTTCCTTTCTACCTTCCTTGATGAAAACTCAGACCCAGTGACTCAACTACCAATATAGCATTGAACAAATCCCATTTGTACTGTTTAAAATTTCCAGCAGGTCCAGCAGCTGCTGAAGGACAGAAACAACGCCTTCATGTCAGGTAATAAGTGTCTCTATTGCAGAGCCCGAGCAAAGCTGAAAGGAGGCATCTGAAGGGCCAAGATGGACTATAGGAGGATGATCGAGGACCACCTGAAAAGGAGCAACAGCAGGCAGGTTTAGCAGAGGATCCAGCAACTCACTAATTACACCAACTGAACCTTTTCTGTGCACGCTTTGAGGTGGTACCATCACCACAGCCTTACTTCACCCTATAGCCAACGGAGCCTCACCCTCACTGTGGAGGAGCATGAGGTGAGGCGCATGTTGCAGGCTGTCAAGTTGAGGAAGGCTGCTGGAACCCGACGACATCTCCGGACAGGAGCTAAGGGACTGTGCTAAACAAGCTGGCAGGACTTCTGACCCACATTTTATACCTTTCCCTGTCCCCATCCAATGTCCCATACAGTCTGAAATGGTCCCTTATTGTCCCCCTGCCCAAGAAACCCAACATTTCCGACCTTAATGACAGCTGGCTAGTTGCAATGACACCAGTGGGCATGAAATGCTTTGAACGTCTGGTAAGGACTCACATCATTCCTCCCCAAATGTTTCGACCCCCACCAGTTTGTCAGGGCTAATAAACCCACTGAGGATGCACAGCCCTCCATGCTGCAGTGTCCTGTCCCAACAGCGTGAGAGCAATGTGCAGCTGCTTTTTGTTGACTATAGCTCAGCATTCAACACCATCATAACCCACAGACCGGTGGACAAACTGAGGAACATTGGACAGCCACACTCCATCTGCATGTCGATCCACAACATCCCGTCGGGTCAACATATATCTTCAGCCCTCAGCACTGGCTCTCCACAGGGTTGTGTGTTGAGCCCCCTGCTCTACACCATCTACAGCTATGACTGAAACCCCACTTACCACTGCAACGCAATTGTTAAGTTTGCAGATTACACCACTTTTATCTCTGGGGGGGCTGAGTCCACCTATCGGGACAAGGTGGAGCGGCTAGGGATGGGTACTTTTCACATTTGAATCGATACGGTACCGATGCCCGGTACCTGGTAATCGGTATCGGTACTCAACAGTACCAATTTTCTGTACTCTTTTGTGTGTTTATGTGGTAATAAATGTAATTCGTTTAACAATAAAATCTCAACATTTTTCAATTTAACATATTTATTTCTCAATATATAAACTTTAATGAACATATCAAAACAACATCCAGCTGTTTGTATTGTAACATCACAGTTGTTTCAAACATTTCTGGCTACAGATAACGAGTCGCTAATGGATGCAGGTGTGCCGAATGCAGGAGTTGTAGCCCTAGATCTGAGGCTGAAGAAAATAGTACACTCTTCAGCCTTGAGAGAAATCTGGTGTCTAACCAGGTGCTACCTCAGATTAGAAGTATTTCTGCCGATGGCCTTGCACTTCGCGTCACTAATATTGCAGTGAGCGTAATACCGCTTTCTATTAGTCATGCTTTGTTGACTGTACCAGCGTCAACTGATGTCATAACGTTCTTGTGCGTGCAACACTGTGTTCATGTCTGGCATGGAAAATTGCCCACTCCTCCACTCCCTCAGTGTCAGAATGATGCATTTAGGTACTGAAACATGGTACCGTTTTATTTTACGTGAATAGGTACTCGGTAGTCCCGACGGAACTTGGTCTGTACCTATAAAAGTACCGAATTCAGTACCCATCCCTAGGAGCGGCTGACAGCGTGGTGCACAGAGAACAACTTCCTGCTCAACAACTCCAAGACCAAGGAGATAACAGTGGGCTGTAGGAAAAAGAAGATACACATTTCACAGCTGGAGAGGGTGGCTGACTTCCACTTCCTGGAGTCCACATCGAGGAGGACCTGACCTGGAGCGTGAACACCTTTGAGCTGCTGAAAAAGGTCCAGCAGTGACTACATATCCTAAGGGTGCTTAGGAAATAACATCAGACAGAGACTGCTGTTTTACTTTATCGGTGCCTTATTGAGAGCATAATGACCTACTGCTTGTAGTACACAAGTTGTACTGTGGCTCAGAGAAAAACACTCCAGAGGCACATTAACGCAGCCCAAAAAAATTGCTGGCTGCCATCTCCCTACACTTGAAGAGCTTGAGAGTTCCTGCTGTCTCCAAAAAGCCCATAACTTTATAAAGGACACTTATTATCCGGGTCATCAGGGTATACACTAGAGGTCAAAATGTAAGGGAGATGCAATAATGGGAATGTGCAATCAGTATGAATGTGTGTATTTGTTTTTATTTTATCTTTTTAACAACAGCTTCTGTTTTTCTATTTTACAGAAATGATTTAATGCTCATTCAGTGACCAGAAAGCATTCTTCTCACATTCATTGTACTTGTGACAATGACAAATAAAGGAGATTCTGATTCTAATGATTCAAAAAGGGCTTTATAGGAGCTGATTCTGATCCTGGCATCTTCACTCCCGGCTATGAACCACAAACTCAGTGCAAACTGAATGTCATGGCTTGAAGAAACAAACAGCAAAGACAAAACTCAGAATCCCAAACCAAAAACACACCTCTCCAGAACTATGTCTTAAGAGTCCATCAATTAGTACCAAAATCGAATCAGTGCCAAGGGGCTTCCCTGGCAAACCCTACTGGGAACAAGCTCAACTTTGTACCAGGGATCCAAACACAACTCTTGCTTTGGGTTTACAAGAAATGGATAGCCCTTAAACGCAACACTAGTAGCCTGAAATTATCTCAAAAAACATGGTTCTCTAAAAAACAACAATATCATTGCACACTGAAATATATGTTTTTCCACACTGAACACGAAGAAAAAACAAAAAAAGGAATATTTTAGTAGCTTTCTCAACACAGTTCAAGCTTTGTTTTGAGTCTTCAGAATTGGCATCTCAGTTTCTTTAAATGTTCTATCTAATGCTGTGGTTGTTCCAAACCGGAAATCAATGACTCACTGCTGTGAATTAAATGCCATGGTTTATTGGCCATTTCAATGAATGTGTAGGCTCAGTTACTGTTATATCTTTATTTGTAGTCCTATTTTTGAAAAAGCTCCCTTGGTACCTCTGATTTTGTATTCATCTGTAGGTTTTATCTATTGGAAAGGCTGAAGATCAGAGATATTTTTTGCTTTTTGATTAGGTAAGGATGAATATTTTGGTGACTGTAAGAGCTTTTACATCAAATAAAGTTTTTGCAAATGTATTACTCATACATCTTTCTTTTTTTATTTCACTATTTTTTTAGTTAATTTATTCCAATCCTGAAAAATTACTTTTGTATTCATTTTGTGCAACAGTGAAAATTTATTTTCCCAGTTACAGATTTGATCCGTTTGCTTCTTTATCACACTTACAAATCATCAAAAAGAGTTCAATATAAGACAATATTGAACTCTTATATACTAAATAATAAAGACAGCTTTTAAATTAATATTTCACCTATTAAGGGAAAAAGCTAATCACAGCATACCTGACCCTATTTAAATAAGTAATTGCCCCTTAAATCTAACAACTGACTGTCCCACTAATAGCAGCAACAGGTTCCATCAATCATTTGCAATAACTGACAATGAGCATTTGTGCTGTGGTAAATACAGTCAAGTCTGAAATTATTCATACCCTTGCAAATTGTGACTTAGTTACTTTTATTAAACCAGCAAGTTTTTTCTTGATTGTAAATCACACAGGTGTCTCCCAGCAGATAATGAGACAATATACAAGAGAAATCATTGAGAAAAAAATTTTTTCAGATTTTTTTTTTTTTTTTTTTACATTTGAACAAAAAGTGGTAGGTCCAAAATGATTCTTGCACTTTGTATTTTCCTGTAGACTGTGAGGGTTTGCAAAGTTCTATACCATCCCAAACAGTCCAAGCTGTTCTAAAGCATTCTAATTACCTCTAGTAATTGGGAACAGCTGTTTTAATGAACTCTACAGGTAAAAAACATTAGCTCTCTGCAGTTGGTTTGTGGACAGTCATGCTTAAGATAAAGAAGTTCATATATATATACATACATACATACATACATACACTCACACACACACACACATACACGCACACACACACAAACAGACAGACAGAGTTTTAGCGGTGATCTAAAAACTAGCTTCGTGATGGATCGCAGCTCTTTTGGCCTCTGGACTAAGAGTAATAAGCTCAGATGAGTGCAAAGCCCTGACATGGTAGCAACGATTAAAAGCTCAGACAGGTATGCTGGAGCGAGGCCATTGATGGTCTAAAAACAAACAGCAGGACCTTAAAGTCTATCCTAAAGCGTACTGGAAGCCAGAGGAGAGAAGACAAAATGGCGGTAATATAGGCATGTTTAGGAGCATTGGAGAGAGGTCGAGCAGCTGCATTTTGTACCAGCTGAAGCTTGTAGAGGATGGACAGACTAATTCTAGTATACAGGGCATTACAATAGTCCAGCCTTGAGATAACGGAGGCATGAATTACCTTTTTAAAATGTGCCCGAGATAGACTTCTTATCGATAACAGCCTCAACTGAAAAAGCTCAGCCATAGACTGAGCAGTAGTCACGTTGTGTTTGCATCACATCATACTTTTTTGGAATGTGGGGCCACCTTGCTATTGACAATCCTGCCCACATAGATATAGTACTCAATTGTAATGGAAAACGAACCAAACCCTAATGGAAATGGGTGATGCCTATTGCACCCCAATAATAAAGAGATGACATCTTCGAGAGCAGAGCTTTAAGAACAAAAAAACACATTTAAAGTGTATGAGTCTCTGCCGCTTAGCAGGTGTATCAAGTGTTTTCTGTTGGAGCATTTATATAATAAATATATATAAATATATAATAATATTTCTAGGCTGTCAGAGACGAGACACCAGTAAATACTGAAGCAAGTTTATAAAAGTATCTTTCAAACCTAGAACAAGGCAGCAGAGAAAGCATCAAAAGCAATGAAACATATGGTGCAGCTATGACACATACATCACTGGCAGCCTACAACATTGTTGGCTTGGTTTAGAATGTTTCCTCTCTCATTTGCCTGCGAGAGCCGACTCTAAAACAATCTTTGAACCCATATGACACTGTCACCACAGGCAGAGGACTGAATTATATAAATTGGCAGAAAGAGAATCAGATAAAAGAGGCTCAGCATTGGAACAAACAGATCACTGCTATAATGAGCATAAATTAGTTCTTTAATTTCTGTCATTTACTGGTCGTTGTGACACTTGCATTTTTTTCTTGATATATTTTTGGCTCTGGGTAGAGACAATTCAGCCCTTGTTTAGAAAAATATATAATCTAAAAGTGTCACTTCCCTGCTTGGCAAAACAGTAGACAAGATAACAGTATGGTAGTAAGTGTTAATATCCTTCATGGAAGTATGTATCTTTGATCCAGTCAAGCAAATATTTAATTTTATTATAATTGCTTATCTTTAGTGTGCCAATGAGTGCTTCTATTTGCCTGTCAATTTGCAGTTAAAACAAATAAATGTTCCTGCTCAGATACAAATAAAGGATCATTTTATACTTAAATTGCATTTAAAAATAGAAATGGATGTGGCACATACAAAAATATTTTTTACAGTGTAAACAAGGATCAGCTAGCTGGCAGCCCTTACCCCCTTAAGAGAGGCTACAGTGGAAGAGCAGCTTAATTTAACTGAGATGTCGCTAAACACGGATGATTTTCATTTACTATGGGCCAACAGCTGCTGATATACCTGCATTTCCCCAATGTGGGATAATAAAGGATACTTTTATTCTTCTATTCTAATTTCAATATGGACCTCAGGCCTGTCCATATAAAAGGGTGGTAGTGATGGTAATGACAAATCGGTCCAACTATTTGACTTCTAGTAACCCTAAACATGCAAAGGGTAAGACAAGGTAAGATATACGTTATGCCAATATCCTAACATTACTTATACAAATGTGTTCCTTTGTCCATGATCCCATGTTGTAGTTTAAGCTGCCATTATATCAATGTGAGTGTCGTTATTACAGCTGCAATATCACTGTGAGCAGCTCATTCAAAACAGATTTTATGAAGTTCTATTTATAATTTTGGATCCCTGACGGAGAATGCGTGCTGCAAGCCGAAAGAGACGATGTGCCCTGCGCCCCGTGACTCACAACATGCCGGTAGCAGCATTGCTAAGCAACATACAGCTGATCAGGTATGATTTCAGTACAATGTACACCTTTGCTACCAGCTACGGTGCCTTGTTAAGTCCAAAGAGACGTATGTTCTCGTATTCACACCATAAGCGAATCGCAACAGAGTCCGTTTTGAAGCGGACCGAGAAAATTGGACTGGCTTGACAAATGGCTCCAAAGGACGCTGTCAAAACATTCAGAAGATTTCATTACTGAGAGACATGTTTTGTTTACTGAGAGATTTAGGTGAATGTATACATACATTTATGCTTGTACATGAACTTTTGACCCTGCTTGGATTTGAGAAAATCCACAATAAAATTTAATTTGCACACCAAATTCTTGTTTTTAAAAATCATTAACATTACCATTCCACCTTGAAAAAGTAGTTACCATATATCATGAAAAGCTTCAGATATGCATAACAATCATGCCCATGATGACCGCTTGTAAACCCTTGAACAAAACTGTTTTTTAAAGAAAATAATATAGGGAAAGTGAAACTTACCTAAAGTCTAGTTATACACCAACCAGTTGCCTAGTTATTGATATTGTTTAAATTTTAAACTGCAACGGTTCAGGCAAATTTGTATAATCTGATTTCTTTGGTCTGTAAGTGCATCAGCAAATGGCATGCTTTTTTTGATACTTTTTGTTTAAAATTTAGTTAAAGTCAGATAAAGGTAAAGGGACACATGCTTTGATGGATATTCCTATAATCTCTCCTCTTTCTTTTGGATTCCAAATGTCTACTTCTATCAAAGAACCTGCAACACTTTTAGTGACGAACCAGGGTTTTTTAACTAATGCAATATGCTCCAGAAACTTAAATACTTAAATATTTGAAAGTGAAATTATACATTTATCAGTCTAAATGTAGTAACTAAAACACTTTTTATACCACAAAACAGTTGCAATGTTAAATCTTTATAAAGGTTAGAAATCTGTTTATTTTGTGCAAGCCCTAATGTTTATTAAGAAATCAAAAAAGGCACCAGTAATACAATAGAGCCTAAAGAAAGGAATCTATGAGGAACATATTTCTCTTTTGCAGTCTGAAGGAGAAATCATGCAGATGGCGCATGAAGGTGAAAAATATTGAGAGACAAATGATAAAAGCCAAGTTATAAAGTAAGTCAGAAAAGCAATTAGTATCCACTAATTGCACTCATTAGAAGAGATGGGGCTGATTTAGCAGACTTCCATGATGGACAGTTCAAACACGTAGCATCATGTGGACTGAACAGATGTCTGGTCTGAGAGTTCCGCGCTACATATTGACAGCTCTCAGTCTGATAGCAGCAAGGCTGATAAGACTAGAGCCTATCATCAAAACTTTACTCTATCTTTTTTGTGTTAAAGAAGCAGAACTGACTGTAAGAAGACTTGGAGATACAATAGAACCATACAATAGTAGAAGCCTCATAGAGGGGCAGTAAAGATAAACAGCATTACAGCGAAAGAGGAGATGCTATATAAAAAGGTAACAATAAAGACATGGTTCAACACTTAGCACGAGTGAGGCCTACTATTTATATTTTAAATAAGTGCATCAAGCCATCATAATATAAAGCACATGTAATCAAGAACACACTAACACACTAAAACTGATGTGATCTAAGCTTCCTGCATGAAATCAAATATCCACTCGCCCTAAAAGTTTATGGCAGCTTCCAGCACTCTATCGTTCATCTTGTCCATTTTGTAATCAGGTTTCTATTGACTAAGCACAGAAAGGAATCCACTCTAAGTGTTTAATGATAGCACCCATTTTCTTTAAAAGAACACATGACAGGCGCTGCTCCTGGAAAACAGGGGCAAGCTGAAAGCAAAATGAGACTACAGTAACAACAGCGGGAGAAGAAAGCAGAGAAAAAGATGAGTTTTAAGGACATTATGGCCCACTTGTTAAAATGTGTTATGTAATGTCTTTTTATACACAAAACACCATAAAACAAAATCTAATTTAGTGGAAAACAGCCAAAACCAGAGCAAATTAGGTGGACCATTACAGTGCCTAGCAAATACATTCATATACTATGTGTTTCGTCATATTACAACTGAAAACTTCAAAGTATTTTATTGGGATTATATATGAGAGACCAACACAGAGTAATGCGTAATTGTGAAGTGGAAGGAAAATGATACACAGATTTTAAAGTGTTTTACAAATAGAAACACCAAAGCTTGTGTGTTAATTAGTCAATGCTTGTAGAACCACTGTCTACTGCAATTACAGCTGTAAAGCTTGGGTGGTATGTCTAAAGAATTTACACAATTTGTAACAGAAATTTCCCTCAGAATAGATTGAGTCTAAAAATAAACTTGTTTTCAAGTCTTGACATTTGGAAAGCAGACCAAAATTGGATTCAGGTTTGGATTTTGATTGGGCCACTCATGACACATACACATGCTTTGGTCCAAATCATTTCATTGTAGCTTCGGCTGTATGCATAGGGTCTTCTGATGGAAGGTAAACCTCCAACCCAGTCTCAAGTCTTTTGCGGCCTCTAATAGGTTTTCTTCAAGGACGGAATTCAAGATCGCGTTCTGGGGCGTATGTTCGATATCTGTGTCCTGGTTGGGGGTGGTGGGGAGACTCATGTTGGGGTCCATGGCGGGTGGGGGGTCCATGGGGTGAAAATCGGATTTCATTCAGAGGTTGGGACTGTTTCATCCTGGGACCGCTTTAGTTGGGGGGTCGTTTGGACCAGGTAGGCCCCTCTTTTGTAGGTGGGCTCCTCTCCTGATGGGAACGGGTGTCTTCAGGGGCTGGGGTAGGAGCTGGGGGCACATCTGTGGCTCCTTACACTTGCTATTGCATATTTTTATGGAGAAACCTTATATACACAAGTGCGCTCACACTTACACAGTTACCACTAAATACATCTTGCATTCATTAGTACTGTGCACTTTTTGGTAGCAATGCTGTTTTTATATAGGTTTATGTAGGTGTAGAAGCAGTCTTCTATGGTGTTATCTTGTATTCTCTTCACCCTTGTTTGTGTCATCTATTCTTTTCTCCTACTCTCCTTTTTTCCTTTATGCCCCACCTCTCTCTCTCTTTCTTGCTTTTTTTCCCTTTTCCTTTCCATCTCCTTGTCCATTGCAATTGAAATAATCCCAAAGCAGTTTCTAATAAAGTTTATTTTATAAATATCAAGCAGAGCATTGTAGCGTTTCACATCACATCAACTCTTACCAGTTTACCTTTCCTGCTGTTGTAAAGTTTCCCCAGAGCGTGATACCAGCATCACCACGTTTCACTCTAGGGATGCTGTGTTCCCGGATGATGAGCAGGAGTGGTATTCTGTCACACAGCATTTTTCATATCCGTCAGAAATGTATGTTTTTCTTTCATCTGGCCAGAGCAACTTCTTCTACATGTTTGCCAGACGTAAAGTTCACAGCCTTCTTTCAACAATATTGTCTTAGATCTGTGAAATGTCTGACTGATAGTTGTCCTGTCAACAGATTCTCCCTCAGAGGAGTCTTTGCAGCTCCTCTGGACTTACTAAGGGTGTCTTGGTTGCGTCACTAGCTGGTAATCTCTTTAGCCAGCCTAACTCTCTTTATTCAGATGATGGGTTGATCAGTGCTCCATGGGCTGTTTAAAGCTTGGAATACCACTTTAGGACTGAACTTTATATTAAACTTCTCCACAACTTTAGCCTTGACATATCTGATGTGTTTCTCGGTCTTTGTGGTGCCATTTGTTCACTGAATTTCTCAAACATGCCTACTTAGCCTTTACCAGATAGCTTGTATTAATACTGAAGAGGTAACTTCTAAAGACAACTAATTCCACTTGATTATAAAAGTAAAGGGGGCTGAATACAGATGCACTACACACCTTTTAGATCTGTATTTGTAAAAAATGTTAAAAACACTTTTTTTCTTCCACATTTCACTCAATAAACTACTTTGTGTTGGTCAATGACATGCAATGGTAAAAAAAGTAAAATGGGTTTGAAAACTATTGAAAGCCACTGTATCTTTGGTGCATTTTAAAGCTGAAATACTTCCTGCAGTAGAAAAAAAATGGTATCTGTTTGATGCATTACAGCCTACGTGGATGTAATTAACAAGAATGATAACTCTTCCCCCTCCAACTGAGAGCAACGGGAGCCACGGTATCTGCTCTGTTCAAAAACAGCATGATCGTGTCTCATTTCTGCTGAACTCCTGATTGAGTCAAAGGCGCACAGTTACGTTAATGCTCTCAGTCTGCTAATGAGTACCAAGTGGCTGCAGCGGTTTAAGGTTACATGCTGCTGGCTTGACTTCTACACCTGAAGCTCACTCAGACTCCCAAAGAACATAAGCTGAAAAAAACCCACTTTTTTGTTCCCCTAGCTTACCTCTCAATTATGTCAGCGATGGTGCAGGCAAACATCTGCAGGCCCTCTGGAAGCTGCAGAGCGACTGAAACAAAAAGGAAACAGCAAACAGAAGTTACATACTTGTTTTAGAGCAATAGGGACATTTAATACATCCTCGAGAGCACAGCTATACATAGCCGTTGCTGGTTCACATCGCTTATAGCAAACTGTGACATTTCAGAGTAATATTAATTCTGCTGGTTTATTTTAGCTGGCGACGGGCTGTTGGAAAGTCCAAAACAATTACAACAGCTCCATCACTTGCCACTAGCATCATATGTAGCAATGAGTCATTCTGCCCCTAAAGTCAAGCAACCAATTAACTTTCACTTGGCCCTTCTGAACCTGGTGATCCCAACAATAGGAGGTCAGCTGATTTACTGACTTAGTCTTAGTTGAGAAACCCAGAAGAAAAATCAAATTTCGGGGCTTACTAAACGGTTTGTGTCTTTTCTCAGACTCCAAGAGGCAGGCATGCTTTATTGTATTTCTTTTTAATAACACAGGCAGAAGTGCCCGGAAGCACAGCATCATCTCTACTGCACCCTGCCTGTAATCAGGAACCCCTTTCCTTTATGCATATTCTTTCAAAGACAAATGACTGCTACTAATGTAAACACACAAACCAGCTTTGAATGAAAAATTCTCACCATCAAAAAAAGTGTATTAAAGAAAAAATGAACTGGATGAAGATATTTCACATGTTTTCTATCAAACCCTCAGTAATAAGAACTGAGTCAGTTCAGCACACACAAGGGATCTGAACTACATTCGCTCAAAAACATGTGGGAGCTTTGGCAAAGAAAACTTCTTAAGAATGAGAAATGTGTAAAATGTAAAAGCCAGTCGGTTCATCTGAAAATATGTAGTTGATCATAACCTGTGCAAACTGAGCATTTACAGCGCTGGTCATTTTTGATATTAGGAAAAATAGTCAAAAAATAAAGGAACCTGTTAACAATTGCTTAGGTCCTTTTCAAAATTAATAATCACAAATGTATAAATGTATAGTTTTATAGATTATCAAAACATTAACTGTATGATTTATATTCTGTTCTCAAACTAATAAGTGAGTTTGGTTTAAGAAAAGCTGATCTACTTTTTATCACAATGCTATCATTCAAGATACTGATACATCCGATAATCAGTCCGTGATAAAAACTGGTTAATTTCTCTTGATCGGCTCTTCTGGGATTGGTGTGACTGCATGTATGATCTGAAAAAGTATTTAGATATGGGAAATGTGAAATGACTCTATCCTATTAGGTACCATTCTGTCTTTGTTTATGATTTTCCTCAAACTGTTTGTATTAGACGCCCAGTCTCCAGTGGTTTCACACTATAGATTAGGCAGGGCCTGGTTACTGGTATTAAGTTCCACCAATTAAAAAGAAATTAAAATGATTTAAACCTCGTGAAAATTTCCGGCATTTTTCCTCTGCTTTAAAGTCATTTTCATTGAGATTGCAGAGAAAATGCTGCAGTGACTGAGTGATGCATTGTTCCCCAACCACTATCTGTTGCTGCACACTGCCGGTCAGCAAGCTGAAGCAAGGCTACTACACATCTCGCTCCCTTGCAAGAAAGACAAATTTAGCTGTTTGCAAATATTTCTAGTAACAAAAACAGAGAAAGTCACTGGGTGGAAACTAAAGAAGTGCCATCTATTAGTCCTGTTAGGTAATGCAATTTTAAAACAACTCCCAGACAGCCTATTGAAAGAGGTGATCAACCCAATTGTTTAAAGGAACACAGTCATTCAGATTTTAGACATTATGTCAATATTACTCACCACTTTATTGAGCATAATTATCATAGTGTATCATAATAATACTATCAAATCATAACTATGATGCTGAAAACCAAAACTAATATTTTCCTTTTTTTAAATTTTAAGTTAAGTGCAGTATCTTCACAAAAACCTTAAACAGTGAAATCCTTAAAGAAAGAAAAGGAAAGAAATCAGATGTGGATTATGTGGATGGGAGAATAAATGTGGTGCTTCTAGATGTTATGCACCTTATGAACCTTTGTTTAAAAATTTGTTATTCTGCATATCAGACATTTCTTAAGCTTGATCAAATAATGAAAGGAGATTACTTCACCAGCTTTGGGTGTTTTGAACAATCTTTCTGTATTTTCCGAGTGAAATGGTTATCACAAAGTCTCTGTGCTTTATTTGACGTTCTATATTTGCCTGTTTTTGTTTTTAAAATCAACCTGCTGTCTGAAACCTATACAATAATGAGACTTTTGAGACTTTAAACAAAATGTAACATTTAACTATTTATGATACATGGGGTTGACTCTTTATTGCCTGAATAATTTTATATTTCTGTTATCAAGTGATGGGATTGAATTTTATTACAGTGGCAATGTCTTTTGTTAGCAGATCATGTTTCATTTTTATAGAGGTGCATCTCGATAAACTGTCATCAAAATTAAATTTAAAAAATTCATTTAAAATTTGGAACTCATACAGATTTATTACACAAAGGGGCATATTTGAAGTATTTATGTGTCTTAATTTTGATGATGATGGATTACAGCCAACGGAAATACAAAATTGTCTTCATCAGAGATCTACATTGTTGTTAATTACAAGAACTAAGTACTTGATCAGGGCTCCTTTTGCATGAATTACTGTATCAATGTGTCATGGCATGGAGGTGATCTCTGAACCACTTCTGAAATGTTAAGAATGTCCAGGTTGCTGTAAAGCCAGCATGCTGCAACCAAGCACATTAATATGATGGTCATTAAACCAAGTATTGGTACTTTAGGCAGTGTTGGCAGGTGTCAAGTCCTGCTGGAAATGAAACCAGCATCTCCATAAAGCCTAACAGAGGGCAGGATGAAGTATTCTAAAATTTCCTGGAGGATGGTTGCGCTGAGCTTGGACATAATAAAACACATTGGACCAACACCAGCATGGCTCCCCAAATCATTCCTGACTGTGGAAACTTTGAACTGGACCTCAAGGAACTTGGATTCTGTGCCTCTCTACTCTTCCTCTAGACTCTGGGAGTTTGATTTTCCAAATGAAATGTAAATTTTAACTTTCATCTGAAAAGAGTACATTGGACCACTGAGCTACAGTCGAAGCCTTTTTCTCCTCAGCACAGGTAAGGGGCTTCTGATGTTGTCTCTGCTTCAGGCTTATCACAAGGGATGTGACAGCTGCAGCCCAAGAACTAAGCTTAGGGTTCAGAGAAGGGGCCCACAGAACCTTCGGTATTTGAAAAATGGGCCAAAAAGAATAGGCCAAAAATCACACCTGATAAACACATGTTACTAGTTTCTCCGAACAATATGGAGCTCTTGCAAGTTGTCACCAACAAAGGCTTTAAAAAAAAAAAAGAAGAAAGAAAATTTCAGTAAGCATGTTCATTACCTTTTCTGTGTCAGTCCATCTTATTACACACAATTTATGTACATCTATATTTTGATTTGTTTGCATATGTGGACTGGGTGGGTTGTTACAAACATCGTGTGATGTTTGGGATAACTGAAACAAAGTTTTTGAATAATTTATTGAGATAGAGCTCTATTTGTCATTTATTGATTTTATTCTGAAAACACCTCCTTTTTAAGAGAAGGATCTGCCAACACTTTTAAAACAGTGTGAACACCATTGCACCAACATTTCAATCAACAATGACATTTTCTGCCAGTGAGCTCTGTCACATCTTTTTTACAATAAATCCATCAATGTGTCTGTGAACACGTTTAGTTTGAAGTTGCAGAATTCGGCACACGAAAAGTTTTTCAATGACTTTGCCGGAAACAATTTCAGGACTTCAGTGCTCGACAACATGAAATAATAAAAGATGGAACAGACAATAGGGCAAGGAGGCTGTTGTGGGATGTACACGAGATGGAGTGATAGATGAAGCAATACAAAGAGGTGGAGTGCTTCATACAGATGAAAGGTTACGGGATCGCCCGGCGCTCATGCAGGCAGAGAGACGGGTCATTACATGGAAAAGGGCAAGTTTATTAACAGAGAAGGATTCAAGAGCACGCCTCAGCCAAAGCTGACAGGAACTAAAGAGCTTTCTCTGTCTGCTGGTTGCTGTGAAAGGTGAGTCAGATGCTAGGAATAAGAGTGCAAGTTTAAAGCTTAGAGGTAAGCTTTATAAATGCTTTTGATGCTTAAGAGAGACATTTCTGCCCCAAAAGACAAATAAAATAACTGTATTTATAGCTATTATTGGCCAGGTGAATGAATGCATTTATACTAAGAACATAAAGAAACTAGTCAGAAAGTTTCCCTCATATATAGAGACATGGCATTTAATTTGCAGCACTGTTGCAAAAGTTTACGTTTCAACAGGAATTATCAGTAGAAAGGTAGAAAGTCAACAGGTTTAGTTTGCACATCTTTTGTTGTAGCTCTGAGACTTGTTAAGGAGAATAGGAAGCTACATATCAGATTATGATAACAATCAAAACCAAGAGGTAAACTTAGACCAGAGTAGAAGAAAACAACTGATGAGCCAACAGCAGACTGAAAGGACAAAGCCAGAAGATTTCTACGTTTTTGTACATAGGTTTATAACCAGAAGGAGGCAAGTAACGGCACAGGGAGGGTTTATTCTTTAGGAAATCCAATATCAGGTATGTGAAGGCAATACATTTATGCGAGGAATTTTTAAATATAAAAAAATAAGCTAATAAATCAGCAGCACTGAATATGCAAACAGTAAAAAACCTCCAACATCCAAAGAAAAGGTAGAAAAAAATAAAAGGAAATATTGTTAAAAATGTTACACGTCTTATTACAATTTATTACAAAACCAATCTAATCAGTCCTGTAATACACAATAAAAAACACAAAGCGCGCCACAAATACGCTTGTTTTTGTCATGTTTCAACTTGAAACATGTACCCGAAAGAAACGTTAATTTCAGACAAAAGACAACCTGATACAAAATGCAGTCTTCAAACGATAAGGATATAGTCTACAATCAGTTCCAGTTCAACTGTCAGCAACGATTGAGTCACAAAAGGCACTACAATTCAGAAAGTCGATGCAGACTCTAAAAGGAATTCAGAAACTGAAGCTTTCCAGCTCCTACACTAAAGCTAGGCAGCTTGAAACAATATCATTTCCACCAGCATGCATCACAGTTGGTTTGACATTTATGTCCTAAACACTGTCTGTAGTCTACAACAAGCACTCAAATTATTACTGCAGTCAAACTGTCTTTATTCATACAAGAACATTCAAGCTTGCAGCCGTTCGCAATAAAAACAACACTGGGATATTTTTAAGAAATCCACTTTGAACGCAACTACTGGCAGGTCAAATTAATGCCAATAACATTGATGCTGTAATTACAATGCAACCCCCCCCCTGCGAGGAAACCTTGGATCCCAGCATTGATTATAATGTTAATTTGACACAACGCCGACATAAACACCGTAGCAGAAAATATTCCCCATGGCAGCTATGGTCGAGGTATGGCTGTGGCCTCACTCAGAGGCCTTGCCACACCAGAGGAAAACATAAAAGGAGGAAAACATCCTCATGATGGTAAATCTTGCAGTGTTGAACAGATTCTTAACCCTGGTATAGATTGGACTGGACTTCCTAAAACAAGAGAAGTCTAGATGCCCTCTACTTAACCACTTAGAACAGATACTTCAGATTTTGGGGATTTAATCAACAGTGCTTTATTGGGTTCGACCTCCTGCATTATTTTGCAGTGAACTTACTGTCGGGAATATAACATTATTAATATAAAAAAAACTCACATTTACAAGGACATAACTGCTCTATTTAGTGTCTATGGAAGATCAAGGTAACAGTATGAACAAGAGCTGGTGATCCACATTGATAGCATAATTTGTTCAACTTGATCTCAGTGTTTTGTTTGGGATTTTTTAAATATTCTTCCAAAATTAGCCTAAAATGTAATTGTAAATTTCATGTAATTTGTTAGTTACATCAGATAAACAACACTTTGTTATTCTGCTTTTTAAAATGTCCTTAATCTGATATTTGAATATCATTGTATGGTATTGCAATCTTGGAATTAGATTTATTTTAAATGAATTCGACTGAAAATATTAATGTACACCTTATGTGCTTGGAATAAATTAAATTAATTGATTATATGTTATGTTTGCACTACAAATTTTTTTTACTTAAATCATTAAAGTAGGATAAAAACTAGACTAAATAACTGCAGTATGGGAAAACTAGCATTAATTTGTGATTTTCAAACAGTGTTACCTTAATCAGTCAATATTTCAGTCAAATCGTTTTCCTTCTTGTAAGTAAGTGGAAAGTGTAGCATCCCTCTTTCAGAAAGCAGACCAGCAGTGTACAGTAACTTGTGCAGACTGGCAGTGTTGAATTATTTTCTGCTCCACGGTGCAGGAGAAAACACGTCACTCCAGCTCTTTCTCTTGCATCCCATTAAAAGGGGCTTTAAACCATTAAACCAAACGCTTTGAGATTTCCGAATTGGAACTTTTTAATACGTCGTAATATCTTGATACTAATAAGGCAAAAGTTATTCATACCCCTGGCAGATTCAGGTTAACGGTAATCTTTTAATTTTACCAACATATTTCTTCTGTCTGGAAGTAAGAGTACCATTTTGGAGTGGCCAAGGCAGAGCTCTAACTTGAATCTAAGAGAGTCTGTGGAAGGAGCTAAAGATTAGGGTGCTGGTAAGTAGGCCTTTCAATCTCAAAGACTTGGCCGCCATCCCCAAAGAAAAAGCGACAGTGAAAACACAAAATGCTGGCCAGCAATTATAAGAAGGGTTTGATTGTTGTAATACCAATAAAGATTTACCAATTTATTCTTAAGAAGGGTACAAGTAATTTTCAACATGCCATTTTTTAAAATAAAATGTAAATAAAAATGGATAAATTATGCAGAAGTGGTGTATTAAAGAGTAAACCCACCATTATTCTTTAATTGACAATCAAGATGAAACAGAGGCTAGCTGCAGCTAATCAAATGCAAAAACTTTGTTTGCAACTAACAGTCAAAACACTGCTCAGCAATATTTTTGCTAACCTTGCTCCTAAATCGGTTGAATTTCAAACGTCAAATGATGCTGAATAAGTGCTTTGATTTAAAAACAGGCACAGAAAGTTATTAGACGGCCAGAACTGAATGCTATTCTGTGTTGTTCTTTAGTACTCTATTTCAAACAAATTGTGTGAGACTCAAGAGAGTTCAAAGGATGACAAAGAAGCAGATGGGCACAGAGAGGAACAAAGAGGGACAAGGGTGATAAGGTGAGTTATGCTCTTTGGGTTCAGAGAGAGGGGATGAGCACAGATAAAAAAAACATCCCATAACTACAAAAAAAAGCAAAGCCAGCAGGATGCAGTAAACCACACACTGCAACTGCCAACAGGGCTTTCTTTAAAAAGAAATTCATAAATAAAAATGATGCAATCCTCTTGGCATACAATCTGCAAAATTATACCAATGGCAATAAGGGACAGAAGGACCGCATGTTATTTATATTGGTGGACAATATTTTGCTTTCCTCAGGCTGAGGGCAGCTATTAAAAAATGATATCATGACCTGACAAACCAAGCATTAGTAGAAGTCAAAACACACATGAAGAACTGTGTGGGAGCAGATACTGAAAATATGTATGCTATAAAGAGAGAAGGTACCAAAATATGTGGCACACAGCCTGGCACAGGATTTTGTTTTAGTAAAGAAAAAACTGCTGGACACGGGTTTGTTGGGATTCAGCAAACACCAACCAAGAAAGAATATAAAACAAACCTTCCCTGAAGATTAATCTTACAGTAGATTTTGCCAAAAAGAGGACCTCCAGACTGTGTTTAGTCTATTGAAAACTCTCAAAATAAATTATTTAAGTCAAGCGTAACAAGTTCCTGAGACATTATGAGTTAAAAGACATGTTATAAACAAAATTATAACAATGATGCTTGATTTCTTGTTTGAACCTGCTGAAATACTGAGTAGATCTATTCCTATTATGATGTAAGGTCAGAATCTGATATTTGATGATTAAACATTGATCTACTGATCTCAAACTGCAACCGAAATGGATTTGATTATTCAGTGACATTGAAGTGTAACATTAAAAATAACAAAGGACTTGGGGGTCACTTTTCTTTATTTTGTCAGACAGCTGCTTTGCAAATTTGACCAAAAACCATCTGGGCTTTAACATTAAAGTACTTAGATATTAGAAAATTATACTGGCATGGTGGAGAAGTTGATATAGCCATAGATCCACATTTACTGGATGAGAAAAGTTGTAGAGTTACAGTACAATAGTGGTCTGAGGTTAACATGCACCTACCTACCTTCGCCTATTGGCATGAACTTTGGGTCATGACCGAAAGTACCAGATATCAGCTACTAGCAGCTAAAATGAGCTTCCTCTGCAGGGTGGCTTGGCACTCCCTTAGAGATAGGGTGAGGAGCTCGGTCATCCGGGAGGAGCTCGGAATAGAGCCTTTGCTCCTCCACATCGAGAGGAGACAGTTGAGGTGACTCGGGCATCTGTATCGTCCCACCCGGAGGAGACCCAGGGAACGGCCCAGGTCATGCTGGAGGGACTATGTTTCTGGAGTGGCCGGCGGACCAAAATTACCCCAAGACGCAGCGACGACTCATCCAAGAGGTCACAAAAAATCCCACAACAACATCCAAAGAACTGCAGGCCTCAGTTGCCTCAGTTAAGGTCAGTGTTCATGCCTCCATTATAAGAAAGAGACTGGGCAAAAGTGGCCTGCATGGCAGAGTTCCAAGATGAAAACCACTTCTGAGCAAAAAAAACATTAAGGCTTGATGATCCCCAAGACTTTTGGTAAAATACTCTGTAGACTGACGAGACAAATTTTTTGTGTGGTCTGGGGCTGTTTTGCTGCTTCAGGACCTGGAAGACTTGCTGTGATAAATGGAACCATGAATTCTGCTGTCTACCAAAAATTTCTAAAGGAGAATGTCCGCCCATCTGTTCGTGACCTCAAGCTGAAACAAACTTGGGTTCTGTAGCAGGGAAATGATCCAAAACACACCATCAAGTCCAACTCTGAATGGCTGAGGAAAAACAAAATGAAGACTTTGGAGTGGCCTAATCAAAGTCCTGACCTGAATCCTATTGAGATGCTGTGGCATGACATTAAAAAGATAATTCATGTTCGAAAACCCTCCAATGTGGCTGAATTACAGCAATTCTGCAAAGAAAAGTGGGCCAAAATTCCCCCACAGCGCTGCACAAGACTAACTGCAAGTTATCACCAATGCTTGATTGCAGTTGTTGCTGCTAAGGCTGGCCCAACCAGTTATTAGGTTTAGAGGGCAATCACTTTTTCACACAGGGCCGTGTAGGTTTGTTTTCTTTCTCCCTTAATAATAAAAACCTTCAATTAACTGCATTTTGTGTTTACTTGTGTTGCCTTTGACTAATATTTTAATTTGTTTGACGATCTGAAATGCTTAAGTGTGACAAATATGAAAGGCAATTAGAAATCAGGAAGGGGGCACTTTTTCACACCACTGTAGATTTCATAGTAGTGGGGCTTATGTGCTGCATTTGAGATATCTGATTAGAATCGTTCAAGTCAAACACAAGGAAGATTTATATTTTTTAGTTTCTAAATGATCTCTGGCTTAGAGTTTTAGCTTTTGAGCATTGTGTGATTGACGATTTTTTCTTTTTTACATGTTCAGAATAGTCATTCCTAATGTATAACAAATTTAACTGTAATGAGAAGTGCAAAACTACATACTTAGCAATAAACAATTAATATACATTTTTTAGTAACAGAATGTAGCCTTTACGGGATCACGAAATGCTGGAGTAAAACCTGAACAACTAATTATACTTTGACAAAAACACATAACCCCCCTCTTTACATATGGGTTACAGTGAGCTGCAGAAAATCTTTAACATGACACACTGAAAAGATATCGGTTTGTATAAGCATTCCTAACCATGATCTGTTTCAGAAATGCATGCTTTTCCAGACCGAAATTAAATTTTCCTCATATAGTTTTTTAGGTACTAACATCTACCACAGTATTCAGACTTTTCTACCAACATGCTGCAGAAAACTACTGCTTAGGCACAAAAGGATGGATTGCAGAAAAAAAGATTGTAACCTGTTAACAAAACATGTCTCTTAATGTTAAAACACCTTTGAGCAATATTTTTGTTATGAATCTACTTTTTATTAAGAAAATACAGTCTGGGAATACAAATATTTTTCTTCCTGTTGTATTTTTTTAACTTATTTCAGAGGGAAATGCGAAAAGCAAACACCATACTTCAGTAGAGTGCTTAGGAATCTCCCCCTATGGACAGTGAGTAGAAAACAAATCTGAGTTACTAGCAGCTTCAGTGTGAGTGCAGTTCTCCAAAGCTGTCAATAACACACAAGCGCAATTCCTGTGGGAGTGCCATCACTCTAAAGATCACAAAAAGGCCAACATGTTTCATTTACAAATTCAGTGTTAACTGACACCAAAGCACACTGGACATGAAGTGCATGTGAAAAGCATTTTGCTTCACTTTAGAGACCCAGAAGAGGGAGCACAGCACAAGAAAATCCTTTCTGTAAAATAAGAGCAACATGGATCTCAAACCATCTCCAAAAGAAGCACCCCCCAATGCAGTTTTGTTCATAAAATATTTTGTTAAATAAAATGTTTTGGATAAATGAATTGTCCTTGGCCTAATGTGGCCTAATTTAACACAATAGCATTTAACATCTTTATCGTTTTCAGAATATCAAACTCAAAATCTACAAAACAAAAAATGTTTTGCTGCAGTAAATTTTATAGCAAATAATAAGCTGTATTCACCCCATTAAAATATAACTATTCATATACGACCCCAAAAACAGTACAAATAGGTTAACGCCTGTCAAATTCCTGAATAATTCAAACAGGAAGTTAACATCAACGTTCACTAGACTTGGGACACAGACCCGGATTCCGAGTCCACTATCGAGCATAAGTCAAGTCGTTTTTTGTTTTTGGGGGGGTTTTGCGACTAACAGCACTTCAGTCACATTCTCCATTACAGGTAAACATTACTATTAACAGTTTTTTAGGCAGTGCTGAAATTGGGCATTTTCAAGCATTAGAATACAACTTCAAAGGAAAGCATTTTCAGACACAGAGGGCAGAAGTAGCTGCCAGATTTTACTTTAGCTGGGCTGTAAACCTGTCATATTGTTATATTAAATCTACAAAACTTTTATCCTATAAAGAAAACAGTATGTCAAAAGTGTAATTATATAAAAGAAATTGAACAAATTATCTAAAGAAAGATTAAAAGAATCACCTTTCTTTGCTTTTGCTTGTCTCACTCTCCAAACAGTCTTGTGGATCTCAAAGTTGTAATTTGGTGGCAGGACTTTGATTGCTTCCTGTAGTTCAGGGTCTTGGAGGATTTCATCTGGAATTTGATTGGCTACCCGCCGTGGGCCCCGAACTGGAGAGAAAATTGATTATTGTAAAGTTACCGATATGAACAATACACAGGATCAATCATAGGAAATAAATACATTAGACAGGCCTGAAGGGTAGTTTGCCAAAACTAAACTACAAATTCAACAGCAAAACAGAAAAAAAAAAATAGTGTGAGGGAGAAGATTGAGAGAAAGATCTATCACTAAAACTAGATTTCCACACATTACTGATGAGTTTATAATTCATTAAAATCAGAGAAGCATTGAACAAAATGTTAGTTTCCAGGGTACGAACAGGATTTCAGTCACAGCAATAATGTACAAATGAAAGAACCTTCAAAATCTCTTCTCTATCACACTGGGCCTTATTGTGACAGCTCACATATCCACAATAAGTATACGACAAATGCATTATTTTGTATTACATATTGTTAAAGTTTTTCTTTTTGAAGAGGGAAAATGTATAATTTTTTTTAAATCATAAGCCTTAATAGAAAAGAACTATGACAGTACTTATTTATAATCTAGTCTTTGCAACCACTTGTTTGGGTTTTTCCTCAAAAAGACGAACCTAAAAGAAATCCTTGTTCTTTGGAAAACAAATACATAAAAACATTTAATTCAACAGAAAACATTTCAGCTGTTATGGAAATTTTAGTCCCTTTCTTGATTTGCTCTTTGATACTCTACAGGAACTGACAAAAGTATTAGAACCACTCAGTGTTGTTCCATTCTTCTCTTATATAGTCTTAGAGTAATGGTTTCTCAGCCTTCTCCTTGCACCTGTGTGAGATAATATGTAGGCCACACTGTTAAGATTATGTCTGGGACCTCGCCTCTCTGGGTCTCAAGAGAGTTACCTTGAAAACTGTTGTAGCTTATAGGGAGAACCATTGCTTTGTCTAGTCAGAACGATTTGGCAGCACTACTGAGCGCATCTCCAATGCTGTAAAATCCTTCTCTCTTGCAAGATTCTAATAAAGCTGATTCTGAGTGACAATCATCGGTCTCTGTCTTGGTAAAAACTAATTTTTCTACAACACAGCTCTTTCCAATATGTGTAAAAACATTTACAACAAATAGTTTCAAGTTAGACAGAAGAAAGCTGTTAGGAATATTATGTTGAAATCATTTTAGTTTCAAAAACAGCACTGCATTTGTAGAGCTATGATGGGCAATGTGCACGAAAGCTGTCAGCTGAAACAATAATGAGGAATAAAAAAAGAAATAAAACATCTACCTGAAGATTTTTCAGCACAGGGTACAGCAAAACGTACTACAGAAACTTGCTGAAAACAGGACTGAATGTTTGTCATGGATCTGGAGATTTATTGGTTTAAAAATAACAATTTACAGAGAAGCAGTCTGTGGATGTTCAGGTAAAAGACATTTTCAGAAATGGATAACAAATCTACTCCTGAGTGTAAATGGATCTGGTCAGTATTGGCATGACTAACTGAAAAAAACAAACATATTTCCAAAGTCACTGATACTATGGACATGGATAAAAAACAAAAAAACAACCGAGACATATGAAAGTTTTTAAACTAACTTTGAACTTTGAATTCTTGCCCACTTTTTTCATTTGTGTAATTGAACGTGTGATGCCCTGAAAAACTACTTGCTTACAGATTTCTTAGGTTTTTCTTCGGTTTTGCTGTTTTAACGAGCCCAACCCAGGCACGGTTACTTCCTGACCTTTCCAATGCAGAAATCACTTAAATAACAAAAATATCCGGTGAACTGAGGAGGCTAAAATGTAACTTATGTAAATGTAAAGTTGCATTTTGAAAGAAATGCAGCTTCCAAACAAAAGAAAGTTAAAATTTGAAAAATGCATTCTGTATCTAGTCAGAGTCTCTCCACTGATCAATAAGCGCAATGAAATACAAGCCAGAATGGAAATGGCTTGGGGTTGAGGTATAATTAAAAAGGTCAGTTGATGAATCTCTCTTTTTTTTTGGTCAAATAAATAAATAAAAACCGAACTTGCTCAAAACTATTACTTCAAATTCCCTTCTAACAAAAAGTAGAGGCTTTGCTTGGGACTTGCATATCAGTGCTACTCAAAAAGGTTATAGAAACATAAGCGGAAAGCATTTGATAAAGAGAAAACCGTTGTGACGTTTTGCAGTAAGTACACTTTTATCTGACGAGTTTCCTTGTCCATTTTCACCCAAACGCTTAAAACTGGCTTATAGAGAACTGCGTTTCTTTATTGATAGAAAGTGATGCAGTTCAACACTAAATATAGAAACAATGTATTATCAAAGGAAACGTTGTAATCAACCTAAAATTCACCCACTATGACATTCACGTATGTTGAATTAGAGACATGTAACGCATCATGTTGTTCCTCCTACTACACCTCCCATCAGTCAGGTAGAGCTGAGTTAACAGCAAGTCGATAAAACTGTCTCACTCACACTGTTAATAAAACACTGACTGAACATTAAAATATGTGCCAAAATATGTATTTCATTAGCAACAATGTTTACCTGTGGGCTTTTTGACAGCAACCATCTGCACTTCACTCGTGGACGCAGCCATGTTTGTTCACTTCTAAACAAGAAGCACGTGAGAGACAGAAAGGCATGTCCAATCGCTCGACGATGGAAGTCACGACAGGCTGAGCATCGAAGTCATCGATGGGACAGCGCGGGACAAGAGCAGAAAACCAGCAAGTAGTTACGTTAAACTTACGTCAAATATAATGGAGACATTTTTGCTTTCACAAAACTAAAATATAAAAGAAGAAAAAATAAATAACACACCCACATACCCCAAAAGACATAATCAAATAGAATGTTTACAAAAACAAAATCAAAGTGAAAATGTACCTACCAAATGAATCATATATTTTACATAGGCAATAAGGCCAACGTGGTTGCTTCAGCGTGTTTTTCATTATTATTATTATTATTATTGCTATTGTTATGTCATCTTAAATATGTTATGAAGACTTTCAGTGTCAGGTACGCGTCCCAGGCTGGTGCAGACAAGGACACTTGGCAGTGAGAGGGATGGAGCAGCACGGTGCCCTGTGGAGGGGCTGAGGCGGTATCACTCTTTCCTTCCTCCCTAAGCGCACAGCGATCTGATCCATAGTTGGAAACCGATGAGAGATCTTTCCACGTAAGGTGTCGGAAATGTAAGGAGAGGTGCGAGCCGAATCAGAGCGGGATCTGGAGAAAAGCAACGGAATCAAAGTCCACATTAATAAGGATGATTTGAGGAGTCTGCGCTGTTAATCTGACATCTGAGGCGAAACGTGAATCCTTTTAATTTATGATAATTATAGGTTTGGAGGACTGTGGTGCGATTTGGATGAGAATTTGGGCATGGACATCTAAATCTCAACAGCTTTTTTGGGGAGGATTTTGGGTCTCAGTTTCCCAAAACTGATCTGAAGCCTGTGCGGTTATTCAGGTCTAAGAGGAGTTGGTTGGGCGAGGGGTTTCTGCTGTGCGTCCTAACACGCTGGAATTGAAATTTCAGACTTGAAGGACCGATTTATTGCATCTGCTTCACAGTGACTGTCCTCATTTCGACTGAGGTGTGTCGGACTTTTTAAGAGAAAGGAGCTTATTGTTGGTTAAAACCACGGCAGTCTACGGCTCCAGCTGAATCCAAGGAAGCGCACGGAGATCCAGAGGAGTGACAGCTGCCATTCTATTCGAGCAGACCCGGGATCCGCTCCCGATCGACTCCAAAAGTGAAAGGGGCAAGTTTCAAAGCCTGGAATATAAGAATCGATGAGACGCGCAGGACGCAGGACGAAATAATCCATTGGCCATCAAAATGTTCAAACGGGGTAAGTCTCAAGTTTTGCTCCAGATTCAGTTTCTCACCTGCAACGTGTTGAGACGGATATGTTCTGTTTTGGAATAATACGTCCACTGCGTTTTCTCCTCCCGGCCATAAGCAGATGTTTAAATATAAGACATTCATAAGACACCAGGCTGCCCTGCAGATGTGTTATTACAGACGTTGCGCCATTTGAGGCGTATCTTCAATTGGCACAACAGGCTCTGTATGTCTGTGGTAATTAAGTATTCATCTGCGTGAGGATACACTGGGATGCACTGTGTGATATTAATAAAGCTGATGCCGCACTGCAGTTTATGAGTTATGCACGGGTCACAAGGCTATTTCTACCAGCGTATTCTACTCACTCTGTTTGCTAAATCTGGTGGGGATAACTGCAGTAGTCTGATCCCCTCCCAGGTAAAAACAAAGGGCTCTCCGAACTTTTAATATCTATATCCCCTGGGAAGATTCACATGAGACCACACTCGTACTTGATGGGATTTTTGTTGTGTCCGAAGAGCTGCTTCTTTCATTCTGGCATTTAATTGGCCATAACAATCTCCACAGTAGGGAGAGTAAAAAGCTCTAAGAATGAATTACAGTACTACATGCCCCCACTGCGCAATTATTGAGGGATTGAAATAATAATAAAATTAAACTGTTTCTCATTTTTGCTGCGTCTCCTTGATACCCCTGGGGGCGCCTGGAGATCTACTTCAGCCACCATCGCTTGGTTTATGCTCATGATGCAGAGTAACCTGCTCCTTTGTTTTTTAGCAATCCAGTGAGCAAGTAAAAGCATCTGAAATGCCTCATAGAGTGCCTTGTCACATTACAACCACAAACTTCATTGTGGTGCGTTGGGATTTTATGTGAAAGGGCACATGATACATGCTTTTTTATTTAGGTCTTACAAATTAAAATGTGAAAAGTGTGATGGGCATTTGTATTCAGTTTCTGTGAGTCAGTTACAGCTGCAAGTATTTTGGGTTTTGTCTCTACTTTGTATGTTTAGACACTTTGCTTTGTACATTTAGACACTGAATTATTTGCATATTCTTCTTTACAAAATAGCTTAAGTTCAGTCACATTATAAGAAGAGCTTCAGTGAAGACCGATTTTCAAGTCTACCCAGACGTCCTCAATTGGATTTTAGTCTGGACATGAACTGAGCTATTCTAATACATGGATATGGTTTGGAAGGTGAACTTCCACTCCAGGTTAAAGTACTTTGCAGCCCCTAACAGATTTTCTCTCAGGGCTGCTCATATTCCCCCATGAAATCTTGCCAGCATTGCTGTCCCTGCCGAAGGAAAGCATCTCCACTGCATGATGCTGCCATCACATTTCATTATGGGGATGTGCTGTGTTGGTTTTCCACCACACCTATCATTTTGAATGTTGGCCAGAAAAATCCTATTTTGATCTCATCAGACCAGAGCCTCTTCTTCTACATGTTTCATGTGTTCCCCACGGTCTATTGCAAACTGCAAATGGGACTCCTTATTGCTTTCTTTAAACAATAGCGTTTTTGCCACCTTTGCAAAAACAGTAGACCTTTGGAGTCCATGAACAGTTTAGCTATCAACAAATTCTTCCATTTGAGCTGTGGATCTCTGCCGCTCTTCTAGAATTACCAACAGAGCCATTTGTCTGCATCTGATTGACGATCTTCTTGCCTGGCCTGTCAGTATAGGTGGACAGGCATGTTTTGGTTGGTGTGTGGTGGTTCCATAGGCTTTTCATTTTACAGATCATGAATTAAAAAGTGCTCTGTGAGATGTTCAAAGCATAGTATTATTTTATAACCCCAACCTGCTTTAAACTTCTCCACAACTTTATCCCTGACCTGTCTGGTGTGTCCCTTGGTCTTTATGGTGTTGTTTTTTCACAAATGTTGCTTACCAAACCTCTGGGACCTTCACAGAACTGAGATTTAATTTAGGCACCTGAATGCTTTCTACACTCATGACACACTTTAAAGATTTTTATTTGTAAAATAAAATTAAGACCTTGTTTCGTTTTCCTTTCTCTTCACCTGCTACAGACATGACAAAGTGTAAAAAAGTTCAAGGGGTGTAATTACCTTTGCAAGGCACTGTATACACACAAAAATATACATCTTCAGTGGTGGTCAACGTAAAATACCCATGAATTGTGGTGTTTGTATTTATTTAGAGTCTCCTGTGAAAGAAACTCTTCTGTTTAGTGTTTGTTTTCACTGTGTGCCTGCGGGGCGAGGGAAAACATGTTCTTTTTTTCTTGCTGCCATCAGATTGATTATTGCTGTTCCAACAGTTGAGATAAAGCACACCATAGTGATGACTGCTTAAAGCAATGGCACCTGTGAGAGAGGATTTAATCCTGCCTCGTCAAAGCTACATATGAGACATGGGCAGGTATAGAAAAATACCAAGGTTTCACAGTATCAGGGTATTGATATTATAATTTAAAGCGCTAATGTAGAAAATGGTCTAATTGTTTTTGTCTGTAACATCTTGCCAACCAGGTCCCACCTTGTCAAATATAGTTTTTTAGCAGCATTACCTTTATAAGAATGATGGATGGGCTCCTTTGGTTTCAACGCCAAGAGTGAACGACTGAATATATTTTCAAGGGGGAGAACTGGTTGTTTCTGTGTGTACAGAAACATGAAGGAAAATAGGAACACGAGAGCACTGCAGGGAGGAGTGAAAAAAAGCACAATATTAATTTACCTCATAAAGATACACTTTAAAAGATAAGAAAGGGACGGGAGAATATCTTTAATCTTTTATCCTGTTAAACTTTTGATTAATGGATAGACATAAATTTTTGGCAAGTACAAAATAAAATATGATACATTGTAATAAATTTAAATAAAAAAATAAAAAAACAATGAATCAAAATAGTATGGAAAAATAAAAGTGCGTAGTGGATCCACCAAGCAGATTTTGGTCTGCCAGAAAACATCGTTCTTTGTTTGCAGGTGAATCCCCAGTGTTTTTCATTTCAGGCTCAGGTAAACGTATACATACACAGATTTTTAACAGATTTCTAAGAACATTCTGACATCAAGAATGTCTCTTGGAAGTCTGTGCTTTTGCTTGAGCTGCAAAACACTAAACTTTGGATGTCATTGCAGAAAAGAATCTCCCTGTATTTAACAACTGGCAGCAGAAGAGAAATGAGTGCCAGAAGAGCATTTCATAAGAACAAGTATAACTTTGGGAGCTGAGCAACTTTTATGTATTTTTGAGTATATTTCCGACGTGTCTTTTCATCCAGACTTGTAAAAGCAAACGTGCTTTCAGAAAATACTCTGACACACTTCCTGTTTGATGAGTGCCACTTGCACTGTAGACCTACACAAAAAAAGTTACAAAAATGGGGAAGTGCTAGACTGGCCAAAAAGTTTAAGAGAACAGGACAAATGAGAGTTACTTGCTGCATTTTCTTTACAAGTCAACTGAGCACAATGTAACATTTGTAAATAATGAAAGGATAATAGATGGTCATCAACAGACCCACTGAGATGATCTCTTATAACACACATTTATTTGTCTGTTGATCAGTAAATAGAGAACAGACAGGTGCAGGTGCAATTTGCATGCCTCATCCCTGCTGTGACCAAGGTTTTTGTATGCAAATCAGCTGTTTTATCCCCTACGCAATCCAAGACGAATATAAATCTCTTAATTCAAAAGGAAGGAATTCAAAGCGCTGGATTCACCAGTCTGCCAAATGTGTTCTGTATGCCAACGAGTCTGAGTCTACAACAGAGAAGCAGGGATGCGTCAGCTTTGGCAGGAACAGTGCAAAAGTTCTCTTGTGAATTTTAATTTTTTTGCACCTGAAATTACACATTTTATAGGGAGGAAGGATGAGGCATCATGAGCAGCAGCCACTGTGAGATCCACCATTCACAAACACATACCAGGAAAGCATCATGTTGCAGCCCTTCCTAGGCTGTGGTAGGCTGTGCCTTCTTATCTATCTTAATGAAGTGTGCATGTAGGTTTTGTAACAATCTACTAGTTGACACTCTTAAGTTATGTCCCAATTCACAACAAAATGTCTGAACACATGCAGCATATGTTAGTCTTTCCTATCAGTCACTTTGAAAACATCTAAGTGATTCTACAGCTGAGTGTACAGATCTATATTTATGTAGCCATGCAGGCACACATCAGATCCATTTCTGGCTTCACGTCTATGACTGCCTCTGTTTCTTGCTTTCACAATTTCCCTCTGTTTTTCTTTTCTCAAAAACAGCCAGCCACAGACTGGGCACAAGGGATGATCTGTCAGAGCAGCTTTCAGATGGAAAGGACAAGATGTCCACTGAATTTGCTATGGTGTGTCGTGCTGTAATTGCGGCTACAAGTTATTTAGGATAATTGGAAGGGGCTCGGCTAAGGCCTTTTTTTCTGCTAAAACACACCAGAAGCACAGGGTGACTTGCATAGACAGGTACCTGATTTATGGGTTTAAAAAGCAACATTTGAATCCACCTTTGTGTGCATTTATTGCTTAGATTTTTCACATTGTTTTTCTCCTGGTTTGACCCATAAACTAAGCTCTGCTGACCTGGTAGTCATAGATCTTTCCATTCCCAAAGGTGCAGTTTTCTTGTCATTCCAGAACAGCTTTATTTGTGAAGTCTTAAAACATGCTTAGCAGTATCTCAGTTGACATTAAACCACCTCTATTTTTTACACTTACATCATTATTGCATTATGATTCTATTTCAGAGAGAAACTACTTCTATCCCGCTTTTGACGGTACTTAAGGAGGAATTTCACCAGAGAACACAGAGAACTGGGTTGCATTAGGCCCTAAAAGCGCAAATCAGACAGCAGCAAGAATATTTACTAGTTTGGATTTTGCTAAACTTTTGCACAATTCTAGGATAAAGTCATTTTAATTTATCCTTAAATGTTGACTATACCAAAGGCATATCATAAAGGCATTTGTTGTTTCTTTCAAGTGGATTTTACATGGAAGAAAAAAGATTTCTTGCAGATTTTAGCTTGTGAGAAGTTAAAGAAATCCTAATATTCAAATGTGCAGTATACGTTGGTTAAGTTCATAGACTCTTTAAATCAATATATACACTATATCATCATAAGATAAAATGTAATGTTGCTTGAAACCTAAACAATCACCACTAATCAATGGTATGCACTGGTAACAGCAATTATCTTACACATTTTTAGGAATTAATTATTAATTAAGGCTATTTACATATAATACCTGACCTTCTCTCTCGTATTGAGAACACGAAGTGACATATCCTCCAAAAAGTGAAAGGCTAAAAAAATGGGATTATTACAGAGATCCACAAAACATCAAGCAGATAATAAAATTTGAAAATTATCTCTTGATAAGTAATCAGCAGGTCAAATACCTGAAAAAATATTTAATTGATTTAAAATATCAGGTCTGTAAATTCATAAACCAGCTATAAACAGTTTGATGCACTTCCTCAGTTTGACAAGAATCGAATATAGGTTAGACACATGTACTTTGGTGCACATTATAGTATTGGAATAATTCAGCAAATAAGACCTCAAAGCAAACTAGAATATGCCAGGGGAAGCCTTGAAAGTGTAGATCAGTGGGATGTTTATAACACATGTAAGAAGTTCTCATTTTTTAAAGTGTGTCTCTAATATCATAAGTGTAGAGGGCAGTGTAAAATAGGAACCTTATAGTCACACAAAATCAGTGTAAGACCATCATGATGCACACACACACACACACACACACCACACACACACACACACACACACACACACATAAAGTGTCAGGTTTCCAATATAGGATTAATTTGGAAACATCTGTTCTAAAATAATTTGATGTGATAAGCATTTTTAATGGGATGTAGCTCAAAGGGAACAAAGAAAATTGTAATTGCTCTCCAGATTATTAAAGCCCTATGTTTACGAATACGTGCATTCAAATTATCATATGTATGACTAGTAATTTGTTGAAATGTTTAAATCTCATGTTACTTATTATTCAAAAGCAAACAAAACAAACAAATCAGTTTGTTCCTTAACCTTCCCGCTGCGGTGATTGTTGATAATGCAAAGATAATTAATTGTAGAAATTAGAAAAAGTTTGAAAGCAGCTTTAAATTGATGTGTTAGCTATAGAAGTAGAACATTTCTTGTATTTTTCACATATTTGCAAACAGGGATGGAGGGTTTGTCATTAAGGATTTCAGCTTGGCAAATACAGAACAAAGAAACACCTGTAGCCCTTTAAAATAAGAGCGGCTCTGAGCCTCAAGCTTGATTTTTTTATTTTTTGACGCAGGGATGGTATGGCTCATAATCATTAAGTACTCTGGTAATTATTCCAAAGCAAAATATGGATGTCATTAAAGCAAATACTTTTCTTTTGTTAACAGCTGACGTGTGTTGGAGCCACAGACAATACTTTCAGCAAGCCTAATAATTCTAAATGTTAACACAAATTTGCACAAGAGCAATACAAGACCCATCTGTCACTGCTTGTGGCAAACTTTCAGCCATCATAAAGGGCCAGAGAAACTTGCGCTTAAAGAGAAAGATTCCTTGCTCGTTTTTTCACTGGCCTAATCCTCTCAGAGCCTCGGAATGTGCCATCACTCCTTGTCAGCTCCGCACTGCCGTACTTTTCAGCGTTAACTCGGGTTTATGTGCGAGAGAGGGCCAACAACTGAGTCTGAGAGGAGAGGAGGTTTGAAAAGAAGCGAAGAGGATAATGTAGAGGGGAGCAAAAATATAAACCTCAAAGTGATCCCTTTAAATCTTTCTAAGCCGCCTGAAAAATGGAAAGTAAATCTCAGTGGAAAGTCAACGTTTCTACTCTAGTCTGACACTTGTTTAGAAGTGCAAGTCTTAAAAACCTTCTATCCCTCTGTTGAAAATGGTAATCAAAACATCAAGTAGATGCATGGAGGTGAAAAACACAGGCACAAAAAAACTGTTTGCTATTTTTCTTTTTGCTGGAGCTTTCATGCAGTAGGATGGAGAGAAAAATGCACTGAAGTAACTGACTGATTGGTATTCCAGAGATCTGTCTTAGAAAACACAGAGTCTAAGATAATTGACAGAGAAACAATCATCGGATAGCTGAGTCACATTTATTAGGCGACCAGACAGTGCACCTCGGTTCTGTCAGTGAATTCAAAATGTCTCATTTAGCTGAAGGAGATTCTTGATACCCAAAAGCCCTTTATTTAGCACACAATACTCAGGAGGGTTTCTGTGGGAGATAGTGGCACTTTTTGATCATATTTCTCCTAACAGAAGATGGCATATAATTAATAGGTATGCGAGTGAGTGTGTGTATGTGTTCGTAAGCAGCAGTGCCTGGTATGAGTGTCCCACTGAACTTTGTTTTTATTTCTGGAAGCCATTTCACATTTCCCTTTCAACCATTTCATGATGTATTAGGTCACAAGGGTTCAGAGTTCAGAAGTGGATGCAGCAGAGGACTGTCTTATTAATGGAGCCTTAAAATACTTTTGGATTTCTAATTAAAATTAGGGGTTAAAATTAACAATAAGTGCACAGAAATAAAGTTCTATTGCTGTTTAGACAAAAAAATCACCTGATTTCAGGGTAAATGACATTTTCTTTCCCTTTGTTGTGGAAATGAGATGCAAGGATGGTCATTAGTGGATGATAATGAGGTGAAGGAGACAAACAACCTAAGACTCGTTGGTTTTTCTGATATTAATAATTAATTTGTGATTAAGTGGCTAATTGGAGTTTAAAGGTCAATGTCAACTGGAATGCCATGGATCTTTAGGAGCCAGAAGGGAGGACGGGAAGCGGCAGGGGGAAGACAGTCCAGGAGACTGTTGACAGTAATCCCAGGTGCTCTCCTGTTACAGTGACAGCTCTACCCCGTCTTGAGGTTTCCTCCCCAGGCGACATTGCCTTTGTGTGCTGAGAACAGCAGTTCAGCTACACCAGCACCTGGTCTTCTGCCCTTTTGGCATTGAGAACATAAAGTGGCATATCCTCCAAACAGGGAAGAAGCTAAAAACAGGGATTATTGTACAGATGCAACAACTAATGTGCCAGAAAGCAGAATTAGCTCATTTTCCCTTGTCTGGCTCTGACTGGAAATCTCCATGTCAAATGTTATATACGTTGGCATGATTAACCATATTCATTCAATTCAATTCAGTTTTATTTATATAGCGCCAATTCACAACACATGTTGTCTCAAGGCACTTCACAAAAGTCAGGTACATACATTCCAATTAGTCCTAACCATTAAACAGTGCAGTCAGAGTTAGTTATTTATTCAAATTGGATAAAAAGTTTTTCTGTCTAAGGAAACCCAGCAGATTGCATTCAGTCAGTGACTTGCAGCATTCCCTCCTCCCGGATGAGCATGTAGAGACAGTGGACAGTCACTGGCGTTGACTTTGCAGCAATCCCTCATACTGAGCATGCATGTAGCAACAGTGGAGAGGAAAAACTCCCCTTTAAACAGGAAGAAACCTCCAGCAGAACCAGGCTCAGTGTGAGCGGCCATCTGCCACGACCGACTGGGGTTAGAGAGAACAGAGCAGAGACACAAAAGAGAACAAAGAAGCACTGATCCAGGAGTACTTTCTATGGGAAGGAAAAGTAAATGTTAATGGATGTAGCTCCTTTAGTCATTTCACCTAGAAAGAAGGAACAGATAAACTCTGAGCCAGTTTTCAAGGTTAGAGTCTGACAGAGAGCACATATAATTAGTTACAGTAGAAGCTCAGTCAATCGCCATGTCTAGGAGAGAGAAAGGGTTAAACACTAAAAGACAGGGCCATGTGGATCATCGGTAGAGGGTGAGCATTAAGTTGTTGCCAGCAGAAGCTCGGACGATGCCCCTCTCCAGAACGGTGTCACAGGTAGACACAGAGTCAGGCCAGGTTGTAGCTTCTAGGAAGAGAAAAGAGAGAGAACTAAGTTAAAGCTGAAATAACAGCAAAAAAATGCAAAATTGGAGAGTAGTGTGAGAATGTAGCGAAGAGGGTGAAAGTGGTCATTATGTCCTCCAGCAGCCTAAGCCTATAGCAGCATAACTACACAGAAAGTTTCAGTTCAAGATTATTTAGTTAAACGGCGCTTATTTTCAACAATGTCGTTCAAGGCACCCCACAAGGGTCCCACTGATGGTCATTGTTATACTAAAAAACCCCAAGGATTTGGGGTACCTCTCTCTTTCAGCCTGATTATAACCTTTGGAAAAAGAAGGGGTCATACAGGTAGCAAAAATAAAGGGTTTTTTTGCATCTCAACCTAACTGAGCCGGTTTAGGCTAACCTGATCCCCTTACCCCACCCAACAGGGAGGGAAAAAGGCTCCCTCTCTAAAAACAAAAGCCACTCTAACTATAAGCTTTATCAAAAAGGGGAAAATTTTAAGCCTATCCTTAAAAGTAGACAGGGTGTCCGCCTCAAGGACAAAAAGGAGCTGGTTCCACAGGAGAGGAGCCTGATAACTAAGGGATCTGCCTCCCATTCTACTTCTAGAGACTCTAGGAACCACCAGTAAACCTGCAGTCTGAGAACAAAGTTCCCGTTAGGAACATATGGATCAATCAGATCTCTGATGTATGATGGAGCTAGATCATTAAGGGCTTTATAGTGAGGGGGGGAATTTTAAAAATTATATTCTGGATTTAACAGGGAGCCAAATGAAGGGGAAGCTAAAAGTAGGGAAAATGATCCTCTTTTTAATTTTCATCAGAACTCTTGCTGCAGCATTTTGAATCAGCTGAAGGCTTTTAATGCATTTTGTGGACATCCTGATAGTAAAGAAATTACAATAGTCCCAGCCTTGAAGAAAGCAAAAAGAACAAAAAATTTAAAGTCATCCAAAGGTTTTATATCGTCCAGAATGGGTTTTTGGTTATCTAACGGTTGGGTTATCAGGATTTTATGGATAAGTAAAGCTGAGTAACATCAGCGTAACAGGAAAATTTTCCCATGCTGCCTGATAATTTGACCTATTGGAAGCAAAAAAATTAGTAAAAGAAATTGGCCAAGTACGAAAACCCCTGTGGGACCCCAATTAACCCTGGAGATATTTATCATTTACATGAAAAAACTGGAATCTGTCAGACAGATAAGATTTTAAAACCCTAGCGCTGCTCCCCTGATCCCTACAGCATATTCCAGCCTTTCTAAGAGAATATTATGATCGACTGTATCAAATGCACACGAAATCTAACAGAAACCCCCTACAGAACAAGTCCTTTGAGGCAAAAAAAATATCATTAGGATTTCAGCAGAGTGTTCAGTGGTATGATGAGCTCTGAAGCCTGACGAAACCTTTAAAAAGGTATTCTGTGTAAAAGCTCACACATTTGTTAGCAACTATTTTTAAGAATGTAGATAAGAATGGAATTTTGTATATAGGTCTGTAATTTATTACGAGCATCCTCGATCAAGTGAAGGTTTCTTAAGTGAAAGGTTTTAAGTACAGCTACCTTGAAAAGCCTGTGGTACAATAATCTCATTTACTAAAGATAGATTAAATCATATCTAAAATGGGCTGTAATCAGAGGAACACTTCTTGATAATTTTGGTTTGGGATTGGTCTAACATACAAGTTTGAAGGTTAGAGAAAGCTAGATCTTTCTGATAACTCGGAAGCTCCACAGGATTCAAACAGTCCAACACGATCATGTTTCTACAGTTATTTCGCAATGTTGTCCTCACTTGCTGAGGATGAAGTAATCATCTTGGGAGTTTAATGGGTGGTCAAGATTTTATTTTAATAGAAATCAAATGTTTATTTAAGAAGAATCCCATAAAGCATGACTGCTAAGAGCTAAGGGAATGGAGGCTGCACAGAGCTATGAACTCTGTGTAAGTTTTTAGCACTGTACTAAAGAGAACTAGGATTATTCTTGTTCTCCCATCTATATATGTAACATACATATATGATATATATATATACATACATATATAATATATTAGATATACATCATATATATACATACATATATATGTACTACAATTATATATATATATATATATTTTATGTATAATATATATATATATATAGTATATTATATATATATATATTTATATAGATGATATTAGTATATAGTTATATTTATCACACACCACACGACACCACGTAACGAGCGAGGGTACCTGACTGCCGGTTTCCGAACGGTGCAGCACTTTGGGAAATGCCAGGCCTGTAAACGCTGGTACAGATACTGGAACACAGCTGGTGTCCCTCTCCTTCAAGTAAGCAACAACATTAAAAAACACTAATGCATATCTTCAGTTTTTTTCTCTATATAAACATAAAAAGTTGATTTTGTAACACACATTGTTTGCACGTATAGTGATTTCACTTTATATTTAGCTTACAGCTTCTTATTCACAATATTCAGTTATATAAATAATTCAAAACACTTACCACAATCTTGGAGAGAACAGCGCTGATGTGGGTATCATGTCTGTCCAGTGTCTCCCCGGCGTCCTCATCCTCAAAAGTGACACGACTGGTTTTAAATCGGGACTTCTTAGGTGGGGCTGGTGTTAGAGACGGTAGTTGGTCTGGGAGATCTACGACAGACACATTTTTGGGTTTAACACTTCTACTGGCAGAACAAATACAGCTTCAAATATTGGTGCCTGACATTGACAGCTTGTTTTTAACCTTCCATGGTGACCACATCCTTCTGGTTTCCCTCATTCTCGCTGCTGAGCGCTCCCTCAGCGTCGCCAGCCTCTCCTCTCCTTTTGTCAGGACGGCGGACCATACAGGCAGCCGAGCGAACTCCTGAGGTCAGGAAGCTCTCCTGCTCCCTCAGGACGTCCGCCTCAGAGTCGGTCGGTTTTGGACGTCGCAGCATCCCGCTAAAGCACACGAACATGACATAAAAATAGGTAACCCAAAAAAGCTCAATGGATCAAAAGAATCAATTGCTGATTGCTGAAACTACCCTTCGGCAAAGGTCAGGAGAAACACTAAAACTAAACTGAATTCAGATTACTCTGGGTATTATTTCACATTAATTACTAGTGGTGCGGAGCGGCTGGCCAAAAAAAATATTACTCCAAGAATACTTCGTTGACTCAATTAGTAGGTCACAAATAAACGAAAACATCTAAAGCAACAGCAGGCCTGATTGTTGTAGCTGAAATCAGGTCATGGTCCAACAACAAAAAAAGAGACTGAGCAAAAATATCATCAGTGGGACACAGACCCTGCATACAGATGGTTAACAGATACATATGATAAAATAAAATTAGACAGTGCCATCACAGCGAAAGTAACATACCTTGTATTGATGCAGCACAACACTGTGTATTCTACACTCTTGATCCCAATACATATGCACTATTCAGAACAGGAGCATGTTAAAAGCAGCACAGATTCACCAAAGACATGTTCTGCCGTGCCTGCTGTGTGCTGCTTTTTATGTTCCATGAAGTCCTATTTATCTCCTCACATTTTGGCTCACGTATCACAGCACATATGGCAAGACAGGAAACATTTTTCCTTAAAAGTAAATAGGTACCAGTAACATCCCTCTTTTTTATTACCGATTCCATCATTCAACTAAAAAGTTGTCAACCCTATTTTTAATTGTTTCGTATATGATGTGTGATACTGTCAATGTTAATGACACCTCCAAAATTAAGTTGGTGGTTATAAATCGTTGCTTTGGTACATTAAGCGATCTGTTCATGCAGATAGGTCCATTCTGGTTTCTTATCTGGGCTGAAACTAATAAAAACGGCTCCTTCTGTTTAATTTTATTTAATTTAATTTAAAAGTTACGGTTTCGGATTGTTGTTCGGTTTCAACATGATGTCACGGTTCATCATAGCTGACGTAAATGCATACGGACATCATCTGGCAGAGAGACGCAGAAGCTCTATCTAATCAGGTTAAAAACTTTCAGTCTCCTTTTAAAACTATGATGATGATAATGATGATGTTCTGTTTTCACGTGCCATTTACGTCTGAGCGCGAGAGGAACATGTGACAAACGTTAGCCTTGAATCTTAAACGGATTCCAGTTGAACATAAAACACCCCCAAACTACAGCTCGCTGCATCAAATGAAAACATTTATTTATACTATTTATAGTTGCCGTAGAGCCAGCTAACCTTTATTAGGAGCTAAATCCTGGAGGATCCTCACCGAGGCTGCCAGTTCACACGGAAGATTTTTAGTGTAGGACAACAGACGCCTCCTTCAAAATAAAAGCTCACAATGGGAAATATTTTCGTAAACAGTCAACTTAAACCTTGTCTGTTTGAAAAAAGAAAATCCCAAGGGAAATGATACAAATATTTTGTGTCGCTCGGGTTTTTCTGGTGGAATATGTGGGGGAAAAGGGAAAAACAAGACAAAAATTTGGGAAAACCCCAAAATGATCAAACTCCGGTTTTAATTCGTAACATTTTTTAAAGGATATGAGAAATAAAAAATAAATCAATAAAAAGAACTCTGTAACCACTGTGTTTCTAATAATGGTGCTACTATCAGTAATAATCAGGTTGGCCCAAGGTTGTATGGGGTCTTAAACAGAATTTGATGTGGGGCCCCTCTTCCTCCTAAGAACATCACCACTAACAGCATTTCAGCACAGATTTGGTGGAATCTGGAAAATAGTTTAATTGAGTGAGTTTCAAAGCAATCACTGATATTTGGTTATTATTATTAGTGTTTTGTATTATTTTTAAGTTTTTAAATTTTATCTATGCGAAAACCCTTAAAATTAAACTCTAGGATAAATTTTTCAATTAAACCCAAAAATTAAATTTTAAAACAAACCACAAACAAAAAAAGGGGGGCCCAGATTCCTCCCTTGTGTAAAAGACTCATTCTTCTTTGCCGCAAATGCTTGATGGGAGCTGCTGCCACCAAGGGTTCCTCAGCCAGTTATTAGGTTAGGTTTCTTTTTTACCCTCGATAAATAAAATAATTATTTGAAAATGTAAATTTGTCTTTATTAAGTGTGACAAAAAAGTAAAAGCAAAAGAAATCTCCAAGGGGGCAAATACTTTGCTACACGTGTTACTTTGGGTTCCAAGTAGTACCTGGACCCAGAAGACGCAAGTTTATAATATGTGAATCAAATAAAAAACTTATATTATTTAAAACCTTTTGGGCTTTTGTGTAGACAGGTCAAAATTCCCCAAAAAAAAAGTTCAAGGGGAAATGCTCCCTCAGTCATGACTTGGCCCAATCAAGCCTAAATCAGACCGAATGCAGTAAACAAAACTATTAATATAAAATTATAAAACAAATAAAAAAAACCAACACTATTTCATCTGTATATCAAAAACAATTTTTTCTCTTCTTCTAGCCTTAACAACACCAATGAAACTTAAAATTGACACACTCCATCTAAACCAAAAAGCAACATCTTTTATCCTCTTGCTCTCTAAAACTCCAAAAATTCGCCCTTGAAGTAATTCCGTCAGAAGCCCGGGTTTTCGGCGCCGGGGACAAGCCCCCCCACCACTTTATCTACAGATGGCGAATTTAGAGGGCTGGAAGCGTGCTCGATCAGTGTTAACGCCCAAAAGAAGGCGACCGGGAGTATCCTAACGGGGGGGCACTGACCTGGCATATTCCTCTGCCTTGGGGCCGGGTCTTGATAACAATACAAACATTCCTACCAGTGACAACAGCAGTATTAGTAAAAAAGTTAGCAGTAGTAGTAGTAATAGTGATAGAGACGATACAATTGCTATGACAGTATTTTCTATTACCTAAACAACATTTGATCAAATAACTCTTGACTTTTATTTGTTAAATAACGGGTGAGGATTACTTAAAACAGTAGTATTTACACTACTTACATGTACAATGCTCTTTTGCAATTTAAAATAGTTTTATGTTTTAGTTTTGTATTGGTTGTAACTTTAATTTTGAATTTTTTAGTATGCTTAATCATTATCCCTGATATCTTGTGGGTATTTAATTTCCACAGGGGGAAAAGAGCACAACTGAAATTATTGTGGGTTTCTGCATCAGCGTGGACAAGTATGAACGTTTTTTAACCGTCTATGGTACAATGTTGCCATTTGGTAACAAACCCATTAAATTTTCCCTTCCCAAACACCAGTAACCTTTCCACTTTGATGTAGTGCACGGGAAAAGAGATGGGGTCCCAAGAGAACCCAAAAGCATTTTTTTAAATTTTCACATTCCTTTGGGGGGAATTTTGCGCCCTTTTCTGCAGACCTTCGCAGGGGAAAACTCACCATTTGAGTCTCAGAAATCTAAAAAAATTTTTCTGCATTTTTTTTACGGGGAAAAAAATAACACTCAAAATAAGTGAGGTAAGTTCACTATTTTGGGTTTAATGCACTGATTTTTTATCATTTAAAAATGTTTTTAAAATTTTTAAAAGTGGGTTTTCCATTTTAAAAGGGGATCACGTACCATTAAGATTACCATTTATTGCTAGCCTGGGGTGTTGATGGGTTTCACTAATTTCTAAGCTGCTTAATAAAGCATTTTTGTGAGTCCTTTCCATATTGCATATACTATTTTGAAACTCTTTCTTCCATTTTTAAAATAAAAAGCACAAAGTTTTATATTTTTACGGGAAAAAAAACCAAGAGCACTTCCCGTAGATGGTAGGAGGAGAATTAGGGTTTTGGTGATGAAAAAAAGGCGCTTTCAACCCACAATGAGAGAGTGAGGTTGATAGAGCAGTGAGAATGATGAAACTATGAGCCGAGAATGAAAACAGTGGAGACACGAGGAAAGGAGGGGCAAAATGAGGGTGGAAGTGCAGTTACAGTTTAGTGCGTAAAGTGCAGCTATTTTTATATGTTTCATTAAAATTTGGGAGGTTCATAAAATATAAGGGGTATTTTTTGTTTTGTAGGGCCACCTAGAAAAGGGAGAACCTCCCAAAATTTTTAGGGGACCTGGCTGGGGAAAAGAGCAGAGTTTACCCCGCACCAGTTCCACCAGCACCTGTACGTTGGGACAGCACTATCACTGGCCTTAAATATGGGAAAAAAGGGCAGGTGCAATACCCAGGCGGACTGGTATTTGTCAGAGTGCATGAAAAGAAGTGGGAAACCTAACCCGTGCCTTACGCTGAGGGAACTGCTTCTCATTTCCACAACAGTAAGGCAAAGCGCAGATCAAGAAAACTAAAACAAATGAAATCATTTTTCGATGAAAAAAATTTAAATAAATGTTTTAAAAAATCTTTTCAAATTGTTTTTTAAATTTTGCATTTTTAACGTTAAAGCTACAGGGGCTGTTTGGACTTAACCCGAGTTTTTTAAATAAAAGGGTTTTACAATAATAAACCAAACTCTCTTGTTTACATTAATTTCCACTATTGAACAGTGTTGCCACATGGCAACGTCAACAAAAAATAACTAAAAAAAAACCAATTTTTTAAATGTCTATTGATTATGTTTACTTGGTCTATTTTATGTCTAAAAAACATCCCAAATATTTTTTTCCCAACTGGCATCATTATGCGTACCGTAGAGGGTTAAGGATTTAAAACCTATTCTGATCCACACTTCAGTCCACAAGGTGGCGGTGATCCACCTAAAAGTTGTTTGCATACCGCCATTAAAAGGACGAAGTAAAATCAAAAGAGAGAAGGTTAAATTATGTCCAAGTTTAGCACAGTAATTTGGCCCAAAGTCATTTTATTTGGTGACTCCATCACACAGGTTGGTTTTATGCAGTAAATCTGTTAAGTGTCATTCTGCTCAGCTTCAGCTCCAACATTCCTGTAACACTCCTGCTGCATCTTTCAGTTTTCCTTTCAGGCCAATGGATGGGGAGCAGAAACTGCAAATAAGCTTGCAAGGTGAGTAGCTGGCAGGTTCCTTCATCTATTTCCAGACAGTCGCTGATTTATTCCCTGTAAAAACAATTCGTCCACTCGAATGCCGCATGCGCACAATAAACCAGGAAGTTTCATGCTGTTAACTTGTTAGATTCCGAGGTTAATTGTATCCCAATTTTCCTTTTATAATGTTAAAACGCAAGCTTTGTACATTTAAATGCTTAGATTTTAGTGAGGAGTCTGCTTTTTTCCGCTGTTTGGACGTTGCGCTTCTAAACTGGGTTTTAACGGCCAGGGAGACAGGCTCACGGTGCATTCAAGTACACCTCGTTCACGTCGATGTTAAAACATATTTAAAGTAATTGATTTACCGTCAAATGTCCCGGAGGTTTTATTTCTTAAATAACATCCCTGACCATTTTCAGGTAGTTTTACTGTTCATTTTTGGTTATAAAGTATATAAAATGTGTTTTAAACCGGTTGCTTATACAAGTATATGTTTCAATATTTGGACTACCCTGCCATACCTATTTAAATAATTATTTTGAATTAACAACGAGGTCAAGCTAACTGACCAGCGGCTTCCCAGAAGTCAGGTTCAGAGTACATTGAAGAACTGCTGATGTTCACTAAAGCTACCATTTTTCAGTTATATTAGTGCAACTATGTCATGTATGACCTGAATGCACCATGGGGTTTAAATGGGCCTAAAATACTGTTGTGAAGCACAATGGCTGGGCACCACAGAGAAACTGGTGGATAAACACATCTGGATGGTGCAACTCTTAATTTGTAGGAAATTCATTTTGACAAATTTCATTAGGTATTTATTTGATGGATCTGTAATTCTGATTTGTACCTCCTGTCTCCAGAAAATGTGACGTTGTGAACAGAGGACTGTCTGGCTACAACTCCAGATGGGCGAAGATCATCCTTCCTCGCCTGATCAGCAGCCAGAATCCAGCAGAAAACCACATAGCAGCTGTTACTATCTTCTTTGGAGCCAACGACGCTTCGCTGGAAGGTACAGCCTCTCTGAGAGTAACAGACTATCAGGTCATGTTGCCCTGGAGCCATATTTATAGGTGCAACAACCATTTTAGTCGTTATGTAAAGTGATGTAGTCTACATTCCCTAGATCTTTTTCGTCCTCGGTATCAGAAGGAAATAAATATGCACACTAATTAGAGGCACTCTATAAATGAATAACTCTCGTAATTTATCTTCGCAGTGTTGCACTTAAGTTTTGGTGAAGTTCCAACTGCAGGATTGTTTACTTTAATCTACCTATTGCAGGTCTACATGTTTTGTACCAAAATAAATTTTTCCGTCTCCTTTAGATGAGAACCCACAGCAGCATGTCCCTCTACAGGAGTATTCAGAGAACCTGAAGGATATCAGCAGGTTTCTGGCCTCAGCTGGTGTTTCAGCAGACAAAGTCATCTTCATTACGCCTTCTCCGATTCACGAGCCGGCCTGGGAGAAGGAGTGCATTCTCAAAGGTAACCTCCAGGCCACTGGCTTGTCTTCTTCTTGGTCCCTGCGTTGATCTTGACGGCTTCCTCATGCGCCTCTTCCAGGATGTCCTCTCAATCGGCACAACTCAGTGGTGGGACAGTACGCTCAGGCCTGTGTTCAGGCAGCCGGTCATTGTGGGTCAGACGTCCTGGACCTCTGGACACTCATGCAAAAAGAAGGACAAGTAAGTGCGGTCCTGGACATAATTAACATACAGTACGTTGCAGACGTATTCACACCCCTTGGCCTTTTTCCACATTTTATCACATTAGAGCCACAAACATAATTTATATTATTGGGATTTTATGATAGACAAATACAAAGTAGTGCAAAACTGTAAAGTAGAAGAAAAATTATAAATGGTTGACAAAGTAATTATTTTTTTAAAACATAAAAATGCTTCTACCAGCTGTGCTTACCTACCTAAACTTTTTTTACCCGTTATTTTTGTAAAATAGATCAAGGTGATGTGCAGTGTTATTTCCTGCCACACACAGCATTTTCTATCTAGATTAAAAATGTATTTTGCTCCCAACAGTTGGTTACATTGGATTTTATGTTATCAGATAAAATGCCAATCCCACTCTTTTCCGATATTTGTTCGTAAAAAATTTGAAAACCATGTATTTTCCTTCAACGTTGCTGGTCTGTCATTGCAAATCCACATAAAAACACAGAGGTTTGTTGTTGTTAACATGACAAAATGTGGAAAAGTTCAATGCGTAAAAAGTCATTTGCAAGCTACTGTAAAGGCCCTTAAAAATGTTGCAATCAGTCTAAAACCTGAGCTTCTGAGGTCGTAAAAAGTATGTTTATTAAAACAAAGCTTACTTTGAAACTGCTTTTGTTAAACACGCAGGTACGTTTAACTGAGCTGCTTGTCATTTACGTTACCATTCTGCAGTTTTCTGCTTTGGTCCCAACATTTAAATGTATTTGATAAATTGAGTTTAGAGTGGCTTTGTCGTCAATAATTACACATGACAAGAGATGTCTGAATGTTGTAGCAACTGATTTTGCTTTGAAATTGCTGAATAAAAATCTTTTCCTTCATGCCGCTCTTCAGGACTACACCGTCTACCTCTCCGACGGGCTGCATCTCTCAGAGAAGGGAAACCAGTTTGTGGCCCAGCATCTCTGGAGCCTGTTAGAGAGCCGCGTGGCTCACCTACCCTTCATCCTGCCTTACTGGGGAGACGTGGACGCCAAGAACCCAGAGAGTAGCCTCCTCTGTAACTCATGAGAAGGAGAAACAGCTAAAAAAAAAGCAGTGGGTTGAACATTTTGCAAAGGTTCAGTTTAATTTTTTGATTTACAGCAACCTAAATATTAATGTTTAACTTTAACTTGTAAAATAAAGATTTTTTTTTACCACGATTTGTCATCATTGCCAACACAAAACAGTCCTAAATTTAGAAAAACAGACGGCAGACAATATCTAATGCAAAAGTTGTTTTATTTAAATTTTTTTTTACATACAATGTTTAACAGCATTAAGATGTGACACAGCAGGTTATCAGCGGTGAGACTGCATCAAACATAAAAATGTGCAGAGCTCACATTGGCACAAGTTCTTCAATCCAAACAGAAAGGTTCTGAGCACAAGGAGTGCTACACAACTTAATGTCAGAGATGAACAGCAAGAAGTTTTCTTCTTCACGCACAAATCTAAACAAGACGTTTTTTTTATTAACGTACAACAGAAAACTCCACAAGGACAGTTAAATAATACTAAAACTGATGCAGCTTCATGTACATTACAAAGCTGCTATACACACACAAAAGGGTCGGATACACAACCTCCAAAAAAATGACTGTGTGCAAAATTCAAATTCTCCAGTGTAAAAAGTGCTTTTATTTAAAAAACAAAAACCTCCAAATCCTGACCCACAATCCTTTTCCCAGCCATAGTGTGACTGATATGTAACAATACTCTCAATGTGCTGAGAGTGGATTTTATTTCATCAACATAAGGTTGGGAGTTTTTTCTTTTTTCCTGGAGATGCACAATCGCATCTGGGAGGATCAGGTGAGAGTTCAGGGATCAGTGCCCCGGGTTTCATCCAATTGCGCCCCCAAAAAAGATTAACTGTTAAAATTTATTAGATTATCTTTAAGGCACTGTCTCAATGCAAAAGTATTTATATAAAACATTACTACAAACGTTAATGCATTTTATTGGGTTTTTATGTGATTGACCAAGACAAGTGGTGTTTCATCATGAAGTGGAAGACAAATTACCTGGTTTTCAAAATGTTTCACAAATGAAAATCTGAAACGTGGGGCATGCATTTGTATTCAGGTACTTTTAAAATGACCTTTTTATTTTTTTGAGGTATGCCTACCAGCTCTCCATATTTATGGAGAGCAGTTTCTGCCTAATCGTCCATGTAAAGTAGCTAAAGATCAGTCAGACGTGATTGAGATTGTGTTTGCTTTTAGACATAAAGGCCAGAAAGTTTTTAAGTTTGGTTTTATCTGACTGGAGCACCTTCTACCACATGTCTGCTGTGTCTCCTACACCAAACTCCAAACAGGACTTCTTATATCTTTCTTTCTACAATGGCTTTCTTCTGGCCACTCTTCCGTAAAAGGTCAGATTTTGTAGAGTGATTCTACCACCTGAGCAGTGAACCACTGCAGCTCCTTCAAAGTTATCCAGTATGTGCATTAGATTTCACTATGGGCTGAACACAAATACATACCACACATTTTTATATTTATATTGATAAAACAGTCTGTTTAAAAAAACTTCACAATGAGGCACCATTTGGTGTAAATCCCAGTACAACACATTGAAGCTTGTGGTTTTGATGGGACAAAATGAAAAAGATTAAGAAGTGTGAATACTTTTGCATGTGACAGTGTGTGTCCAATTGTATTCCTGAAACCCTCAACATACAACAGAATCTTAAAAAGGCACAAAAATACGGACCCAGCGCTGTAAAGATGTGGTTCAGTTTAACAAATCTAACCTACATTATTCTGGTTCTACTTGTTGAACAACCGATGCTTTTCAATGTTCTCTAAATCAAGATGGATGCTTTTTTAAGTGTGAGAGTGGCACCTCTGTTTTCTCAGCACTCTGTCTCTTTAGTGTCGAGGCGGTCCTGCCTCGTCAGGCGCCGCCGCTCCCTGGTTGATGGGTTCTGTTCTGTCAGATCCTCGTAGGAGGATTTCGTAGCCGACGAGGAGGCTCCTGCGGTTGTGAAATCGCCCAGCGGGCCCTCCTCTCCCAGGTGAGAGTCGCTGCTGATGTCCTCCAGGATGGTGGCCATCCGCTGCTCCCCTACGCTGTCCTGGTTGGCGGCGTAGCTCGGGCCGGGGTCCTGGGTACTGTCGCTGCAGGCCGTGGCTGGGGCCGGGGCCCGAACCTGGCTCTGCTGCTGAGGAAATTGGGAGGAGGGCCCGGTCCGGATAGCGGAGAAGAAGGGAGGCTGAGGAGGCTTGACGATGCGCACGGATGCTGACTCGAGGTTGCTCAGCATGTCTTGATTCTGTGGAGTAAAAACAGCACGAGGAAAAGAGCCCATCAGACGTTTCTGCTTTAGACTGAGGTGGGATCCATTCCTTGTTTACTTCATTCTGTTCATGACAAACTATCACATAACTCTCCTGAAATTCAAACTTTACCGACAATATGATTTTATTATCATAATCCTTATGTTTTATTTGTCTAAGGAACCTCCATCCTCCTATTCGGGTTGGAATGAGTAAAGCAAACCTTTCTGCCAGTGGATATTTTGAGTTGTCAAAGATACACTGGTGTGAAAAAGTATTTGCCCCCATGCATACTTCTGTTTTAAGCTTTTTTGTTGCACTTAAATGTTTGAGCTCCAAACCAACCTGGGCCTAGGTAAAGATGTATTTCCCTCCCTTGTTAAAATTCAATAAAAAAGATTTTTGGAAAGCCATGTTCCGTTTTAGGAGCCACACCCAGACCTTATTTCCACCAGACTTGAAGAATCAAGAAATTACTAAAGTAGAACCTGTATACCAGCATGAAGTTGGCTTCATGCTGTCATTCTTTAAGACTCCAGTGAACCACAGTGAGAACCACTGTCCACAGATGGAGAAAATATGGCAGAGTGGTGTACCTTCCCAGGAGTGGCTGGCCTACCAAACTTACTTCAACAGGGCAGCAACAACACAAATATTCTATGGACTGACGATACAAAAGGGGAACTTTTTGAAAGGTGTGCCTCCTGTAAAATATAGCCTCAACAAGGTGGTGGTAGTGTGATGGTCTGGGACTGCTTTGCTGCCATAATTGATGAACTCTGCTCTCTACCAGAAAATCCTGAAGGAGAATGTCCAGCTTTCACTTCGTGACCTAAAGCTCATGCAGCAGCACGACGATCCGAAGCGCCAGTCCACCTCATCCAGACTTAAATCTCATGCTGTGGCACCACCTTAAATAAGTCGTTCAAACCTGAAAATAAAACAATCCAACAAAGAAGAGTGGGCCGAGATTCCTCCACCGTGATGTAAAAGACTCATTCTGCTTTACCGCAAATGCTTGATGGGAGCTGCTGCCACCAAGGGTTCCTCAGCAAGTTATTAGGTTAGGATCAGTTTGGGTTCTTTTTTACCCTCAATAAATGGAAAAATAATTTGAAAACGTAATTTTGTCTTATCTTTGTCTGATATCCAAATATGTTTGATGACCTAAAACATTTAAGTTTGACAAAAAAGTAAAAGCAACAGAAATCTCCAAGGGGGCAAATACTTTGCTGCACGTGTTACTTTGGGTTCCAGGTAGTACCTGGACCCAGAAGACGCAAGTTTATAATATCTGAATCAAATAAAGTAACTTTATATTATGCTTATTTTGTGCTTATTGTGTACTGACAGGTCAAAATGTCAACAAAAAGAAAGATTCAGAGAGGAATGCTGTCACAGTCATGACATTGGTCCAATCAAGCCTAAAATCAGACCGAATGCAGTAAACAAAACTATAAATATAAAATTATAATAAAACAAAATAACCAAAAACATATTTCATACTGTATTTCGAAAACAAGTTTTCTCTTCTTCTAGCCTTAACAACACCAGATGCAAACTTAAAATGGTGACACACTCCATCTGAAACCACAAAAGACAACATGTTTCTATCCTCTTGCTCTTTGAATACTCCTAAAATTCAGTCTTGCTTCCTTGAAGTAATTCCTGATCAGATCAGACCGTGTCTGCGCCGGAGGACACAGCCTCCCCCACTTTATCTACATGACGGACGAAGTTAGAGGGCTGGAAGCGTGCAGTCAGATCAGGTGATTACGTCAAAGAGAAGGCGACTCCAGGAGTATCCTAACAGGGGGCACTGACCATGCACTCAATGGCAACACATGGCAACACCGGGCAGTGGCACAGGCTCACTCACCTACAGCAGGACCTCTATTACAAACCTCCACCATCTGCTGCAGTGCCGGGGCAGAGAGTGATGGACAGGTCATTCAAAAAGCCCAGCAGTGATACATTATTCTGAATGAGTGTTCAGACCACTTCAGGTATTCTCAGAATATGAAACTCATTAGCTTATTGATTAGCTTATTGTTCCTTTTTAGACAGTGGACTGAATTAGTCCCAGATTTATCAGAACTTTGATACTCTTAGTGAACAATCACAAAACAAAGAGTATTTTTTAAAGATCATCTAAACTATTAACAAGTTCTTAGGTAATTAGATTGGATTTGATTTATAGTGGCCCAAAACATGAACCACCAACATTATCAAATGTTAAGGCCCCCTTTACACCAGATTAAGAGCCTCCTACAGTCTTCAGTATCCGTTCAAACTTGGCCAGCTTGCATTACATTGCTTTACTGCTTTTGAACTTGTTCCTTGATACTTCTGAAAGTCCCCAGGATGTTTTCAGAAGCCCTCACCCAGCTCTGCAGGTCAGCAGCTCGTTCCCTTGATGAGCCTACCACATCCCAGCCCCGGTCTGGAACAATCTCTAGCTTATGCACTAGAAGGTCACGCCACACAGTCAAAACGCTACTGCCACAGGTATCATGTCTGCCTTCATTATGCAGTGACAAGGGACAAGTTTATATGTGTCAGTAATTTATTACACACAGTAATCTGTGTGTAATAAACCTATAATATACAAATTGCACTTTTTGATTGAACTACAGAGATAAAATAAATTTGATTTAAACAATCTGATTTGTTGAGGCTCCAGTAATTCTTTGTTGGCCTTTACACAGTCCGGAGAACGTTCTAACATATGGGAGGTTTCTGCTCCTCCACCATCAGTTCCAGCCTTGCTGTGGAGGAAACAGTCAGGATTTTTTTTTCACCAGCTTGAGAGGATGCCGGTTTTCTGTACAGAGCGCTGCTAAACAAGTCATCCTGTGCTATAATTTTAACCTGTTGTGGCTCGAAGGCACACAAAAGCTATGGGCTTTAAACTGAGCCCTGTAAGTCAGTCAATCATACCAAGGTTCTGAACCCAGAGGACACTATTTTTCTCTTCTGGCAGTTTGACTGTTGTAAAATTATTATATTATTATATTATGTCAAGATTGTTTTATCCTCCTCATGATATATAACCAGACTTTGTTTTGATATTCTGAAAGGTATAGTCAGCATTTAAGCTTCAACCAGAACCATTCATAACCTCCATACAGCAGAGCCAAGCCTGGGTGCAATTTGGAGAATTGGAGATTTCTATGAGCAAGGAGTCTCAGCATGTTGTGGTATTAACTGGTGTAGGGAGGTTGGATTTTTCGTTTCTGCTGCTTGGTGAGATCTTTAAAATTGAAGCCAGAGCAGCTGCTTGATGGGCACCAGAAGCGGTGCCGGCAACAACCGAGTAAAAACGGAGTTCTGCCCTTATGGTGTTAACAAAGTAAGGCTGTAGGCTAGGCATAAGGCCAGAACGGCAAGAACTGCCTCATATTCTCTGATGATGGAGCTGTGTGTGTGCACGCCAGCCCTACAGAATGGATATGCTACAACCATGCTTCCCAATGCTCTACCCAGAATCGTAAATGCTGCCATCAAAACAATAAACCGCAACAACCTCCCTACAAGAACGTTTTGTGAGTGATCAAACAGGCAAGCAACTCTTACGCATCATTAACCTGCAAAGACCATCCTGGCTCTGGTTGATCGTAGTGGGATCTTTATCTGGTGTGAAGGGTGCCCAACGTTCACATTACTAAATATGTCACATTCTCTAAGAGTTGGGAAAACAGTTTAAACAACCGATAGAAATAGAAAAAGTTATAATAAATATGTTTTCATGGGATTTAAGATATGAAATAAGAAAAACAAATTAAGCTCTCAAAATCCACTCATATATTTTTACTTTTTCACTCCCACCTTCTTTTTACCGATTGTCAGACAGCTTAGTCCTAAAAATGCAATAATTACAACAGATTTAATAGATAAATAAAAAGCAAAACTTAGAACATCTGATTTGTCAACACATGCCAGCCCTCTTTCCTTGTTTATTAAAGAAATCAGGGTTCCAAAAGGGAGTTTGACATAGATTAGTTTGGTTAGTGTGGCAACAAGGCAAGTGCACAAGACTGCATATGATGTTAAAAAGATAAGCAGCTTACACTGGGAGCCAAGTAAAAGGTCTTAGCGTTCTCTTCGTACTGCTGATCAAGTCGTTTGTCCTTCAGACAGAAACATAAGAAAAAGACAGGTGAGATAAAAAGTAATTACCATAGCTGTAACTGAGGACTCACAGTGGTAAAGAACATGTGGACCTAGGCAAATGAAAAGTTTCTCACCACACAGTGAACCAGGATGCTGAGAGGAATCCAGAAAACAAGGGAAAACACCACAACTGAGCCCACTATGTTATCAGCCAAGAACTTCCCTGATGTACAAAAATTAGTATGGATAAAAACAGAGACAAGAGCTTGACATGAGCACTTTACATACTTTATATAGGACTTTCTGCGTTCTCATTTTGAGGTTGGAGTAGATTGCTGGGAGAGACTTACCGAACGTATTGATGTCCAGTTTGTCAATGAAATCCCACAATCTCTCAATGACATCCTGTACCTGCTTCATGCATTTCCCCTGTTTATCAAACAATAGGTAGCACAGTTAAATAAGGATAATCTGATCATTATATCAACTTAAACATAATTTCTGTTCCTGGACATGTTGAAAATCTCAAAAATATATAAACAAATACAGAGAATTTGACTGAAATCAGCTTGAAATTTCGTCCATGCGGCTAGAAAATATGCAGATATTCCCACTCACGCTTCCATCACAGAAGCCCACTGTGCAGGGTTTGCCCTTGCGAAGGAAAAGGAAGGCGCCATCGGCCTGTATGAAGGGCGAGCAGATCCCATCTTTCCTGCAGCACACCTTGCAGGAATCACTTGTCTCTGCAAGAAACAAGGATCCAACCAAAGCAGTTACAAGGAAGCCTGTTTAATGAAATGGCAACGTGTAGTTTAACATTTTTTTCATTCAGCTGTATTATAGCATCCTGGGATCTGTATTTTATTGGGATAACCCCAAACTGCCCTGTAGGGCATATTCCTGACAATGCAAGTGGCCTGAGGTCTTAAAGACATGAGGAGGAATTGATCTTGCCAGATGTTATGTCCACAAACATTTGTCTGAAGGCATGTCAACACATGTTCAAGTTTCTCTTGTATTACATTCATCCTGTTCATTTAGATGTTTGAGCTTTGCTGAAATTTATGATTAGTCATAACTTTCATTTTGGATTAATTGTGTCCAACTCTGAATGTGAAAGCTTTGGTAATCCAATTAAGTGATAACATGCTTCGATATAGACGAAAGTTTAGTTATGAGATAGTTAGTTAGGCTGGCGATAGACTGTAAAGCTTAGATCAATTTTCTGATGCTTTCAGGAAACTTGATAAATAAATATGTTATAATTTACAGTCAACCAGGGGTTAACTTGTTAGCTGGGCTCGTGCATGCCCTCAAGTCTGCATCTGATTGGTGGGTCATTCCCACCAGGCGCGTTCTGATCTGAATCATCTAACCAGGAGTGAGGTAATCAACGAGTCGGTTAAACAGAAGTTGAAAAACTATTTTTGTTTAAAGTTCTTCAAGACTCTGGTTTTATTTTTTTTGAATCAGAATTACTGTCGGTCATAAAACCTTTTGTCTGGGCCTCTCAGAATCCCACATGCTCCTGATAAAGCTCAGGTTTTAATACTAGTTCAGTAACCATTATTTCATATTTTTTAATGTTCCCCCTTTTCAAAATAAGCATGTAGATTGTTTAATCTAATGTTTAGAACCTGAATAGAGAATATATATACTTTTAAAATAATGAATCTAGTTTGTCAATTGGTCCATTTTAACTGAAATATTTATTATTCATTTGCATTCATTATAACATTTTGAATTATGCGGAATATATATAGATTTCCTCTTTTCTATGTTTAATACAACCCCTGGCAAAAATGATGGAATCACCGGCCTCTGAGGATGTTCGCTCAAAAACATCCACAGACTTGACATTAAACTACAGTCATTCTAAGTGGCAACATTCTGGCTTCAGGAAACACTAAAAGAAATCAAGAAAAAACATTGTTGTAGTCAGTAACAGTCACGTTTCTAGCTCAAGCAGAGGGAAAAAAATATGAAATCACCCTGGAAATTTTCCTTCCCAAAACCAACACCTGTATCAGATTAGATCTGCTCGTTACTCTGCTGTTAAAAAGGAGTGATGACTCCTTGGAGAGCTGTTGCACCACGTGGACTGACATGAATCATGGCACCAACACGAGAGATGTCAATTGAAAGGAGAGGATTATCAAAGTAGGTTGTTCCCACTCAGCTATGTCCAAATTCTGGACCAAGTAGGCTGTTAAAGGCAACCATACTGGTATATCAAGGAAGACAGACAAAAATTAAAGCAATATGTTTTGAAAACAGAAAATACACAACAAAACAAATGAGGAACAAACGGGAGGAAACTGGAGTTAACGTTTGAGACTGAAGTGTTGGAAACCGCTTAAAGGAAATGGGATTTACATATAGAAAAGCTAAATGTAAGCCATTATTAACACAAACAGAATCAATAATGTTACAGTAGGCTAAGGAAAAGCACTTGTGGACTGTGGATGACTGGGTGAAAGTCATCTTCAGTGATAAATCGCGAATCTGCATTAGGCAATGCTGGAACTTTTGTTTGATGCCGTTCCAATGAGATTTATAAAGACTGCCTGAAGAAAACATGCAAATTTCCACAGTCACTGATGATATGCTGCTGCATGTCAGGTAAAGGCACTGGGGAGATGGCTGTCATTACACCTTCAATAAATGCACAAGTTTACGTTGACATTTCGGACACTTTTCTTATCCCATCAATTGAAAGCATGTTTGGGGATGATGAAGTCATTTTTCCTGATGATAAACTGATGATAACTGTGAAAACATACCATGAAGAAAGACACATAAGGTCAATGTCATGGCCTGCAAATAGTCCTGCAAGCTGCTATAAAAGCCAGAGGTGGTGCACTAAAGTAACTAGTGGCGTGTTAAAATGTTCTTTTGTTTTTTTTTCATGATTCCATAATTGTTTCCCAGTTTGACCTAAAACAGTGACTGTTACTGACTACCACAATGTTTAGTGTTTTTATAAAGTCAGAAAGTGACCACTTAGAATGACTGTAGCTTTGTTTCATCTCTGTGATCAGCTTTTTTCAACACAATGAAACAACTGAATGAACAGAGACTCGGTGATTCCATCATTTTTGCCAGGGGTTGTATGCAGCAGAGATCGCTCCCTGGAAACAAAGTGATTTATCCTTTTTTTGGTTTGTTTTCACTATTTTGTGTCAAACTTTCATGGTTTTTATGACTAAATGTTGAACAGAAGAGAAACAAACAGAGATTAAATAAAAAAATTCTCCAACTGTACTCAAGGTGTAATTTCTACTTTAATTATTTGATACATTTCATTAAAAGGTCTCAGTTTGCTTGTTTGAGATTCACTCCTTGGAAGACCCGATGCTCTGCTTCATCCAGCAGGACCTCCAACACTTCTCACCACGTTCTTATCCAGCTTGAATCCTCCTTTAATACAGACACTTACCATTGCAGGCGCAAGACTGCAGGTTCTGAACTGCCTCGCAAAACGGGTTACACTCTCCTTTGCGACATCGGCCGTTGTCTACACACACTGTATTGTCAGGAGCATTTACAGGCGGTGGACACCGGCTGCTGTTACCTGTGAAAGGAGGAAATGGTTAATAAACTTCATTTTATAATAAATATTGTACAAAACACCACGGCATCGATGTGAATGCTGCAGTTCTAGAGTCAAACCAGCAGGAGGCGATCACCTGTGCAGGAAGACATGCCTTTGCATGTGGCATTGATGGGTTCCTGGCACCTTGTTCCCGCCTGTTCATACTGGCAGTTCTTGCAGCAGGGGCTGTTTCTGTCACTGCGGAGACACATCGTTTATCACACTAACAGAGTCTCTTCCAAAGCCTTTTACTTTTCTGATAACTTACCTGCACCTAGCACCAGGTTTGAACTTGCAGACTGCAGAACAACAGGGGTCATCATTGAGATGGAGGAGCCCAGGATCACATTCTTCTCCGTCCTCCACTCTGGAGTTTCCACAGACCTTACTGTTCCTCTCCTTGAAGCACAGCGGAGCCTTGAGACGCAACGTCTTTCCAACTGAGATCTTGCTGCAACTGGAGAAACGCTGAGGAGGGAAAGAGAAAAAGATAAATCAAAAATTATGGGTTTTTGAGCAAATGTAGCACAAAGAATGCCTAAATTGACCAAAAAGACTTAGATTCAGATGATTTTCTGACATTAAAATGTAATTTCTCTACATTTCCTATCGGTGTTTTTGCTTTGTAATGGTAAAAAAAGGGCAATTTGAGTGTTAAGACCGGCAGATACCGCAAACTCATCTTATAGAAGAATTATCTAACTTTCCCCCATCTTTATCTCCACCCAGGGCTTGAACTGTGTCAAGGAACAGAGAAAATAGAGAATCTACTCTAAAACCTGTCATTTTAAACTGGGTTGTTTCACATAAAAAAGGAGGGTGTTCTTGTTCTTTATCTTTGTGGTGCTGTAACCAAATATTAGTCCAGACCTTTAACTGACACCTCATGAAATTATTACCTGTTAGATTGCTCTGAAAAGTTTTATCATGTCTGCTTTTGCTTCTTTTTGTCTATTAACGCCACAGCAACAGTTCAGGCTTGTCCTGACTTGAAACTCACTCAGTCTCTACAGCTTAATCAAGTCAAACTGCTTTTCTGAAATGTCACAGAAAAGCACCAAAGCCAGCAGTTGAAGATGACACCAGAAACCTCAGCCTCTGCGGGGTTATTAGAAAGCATATCTTTTCTGAGGAGAAGACCATAAGATGATAATTTTGTAAAATTACTGTTGATGAAAGTTGCAGCATTGTCTCTACCAGTTTTACACATGTAGACCTAGAACTTTTTACCCGGTCTTGCTTTCAAAATAACACAAACACCGTCAGATTGGATGGAGAATAGCTGTGAGCATCAGTTTCCCTACAGATTCTACATTGGTTTTAGGTTTAGACTGACTGGGTCAATCTAAGGCATGAATATGGTTTGATCTAAATCATTGTAAGTCATTTTAGATCTGGTTGAATGTTTGGGGTCATTATCCTGCTAGAAGGTGAGGCTCCGCCCCAACTTTTGCAGTCTCTTGACAGGTTTTCTTTCAAGATTATCCTCCATTTAGCTCCGCCCGTCGCTCCACCAGACAAGCTTCCCTGTCTCATTGACACAGCATGATGCTGCCAGGCATCCTGTTTCACAGTGGGGATGGCGTGTTCAGGGTGATGTACAGTGTTAGATTTTTGGCACACGTAGCATTTTGCATGTAGCCCAAGTTTTGTCACATCTGACTGTAGAACCTTCTTCCACAGACTTATTTCTGAACATTTTAAATCAATGTATCATTTTCTTTCCAATTTACAATTAGACTCTACTTTGTAATGGTCTATGACATGAAATCTTAACATGCAGTGATGTACCTTGTTGTTAACATGGTCGCCACTGACAGCGATGGGGTACATGACAAACTTGCCGCCCTGGTCATCATTGGGAGCACAGTAGTCGATGTTATCGGGGTCATGTTCTGCTCCGAAGTTATGGCCCAGCTCATGAGTGGTAACCAGGTCCGCTTCCTGTTGCGCAACCAAGCCATCAGGGGTGGTAAATATTAATTTGATGCTTTGAAAATGACTCAGTAAACAGCCACAAAAACTTGGTTGCATGGCATGTTGCATTTTATCTCAGCTTAAACCCACAGCACAGATAATCAGCTCTTTTGAACGCAACAAAAATAAAAAAACCCAACAGACCTTTGTGAGTATAGTTTTGCCATAGTTCTTGGTGCTGGTCAGGCCTGTGTTAAGGTAACTGGGTTTCTTGGCAGAGTGAGATGGGTAGTAAGCTACAAAGTAAGGAAAATCAAAGAAATGACTCAATATCAATATTATTTGCAGGATAACTGGTCTTTAAATATGCCCTAAACTGTAAAATCCCCTTTAACTTGCAGTGTCTGATTCTTAGCTGAACAAACAGAGGTGAACGGTGTGTCTTACGTCCTGAGCAGAGGCCACCGAGGGGGTGAGGTCTGGGCGGGGCGACGTAGGCCAGGCCCAGCGTCCCCTTGTCAAAATCCTGGTAGGTGAACAGGTGAGCCAGACACACAGTGGAGGCGTTGTCGGCAATATCTGAGCTGAATTGCTGTTGGAGGAAAGAACAGTAAACAGACTTTTATAATAATTTTCTAATATGACCCACATGCCTATATCAATATGTATGGCTTAGGCCTGTGTTGCTTTAATTTCACATTTTAAATCGTATTCAGTACAAAGAGTATCAATGTATAAATACATTAATGGAGAATGTTTGACTTCCTACCTCCAGAAGTTTCTTCACTTCCCAGACCTCTTCGCCTGTCACGGGGCTGTCCTTCATGTTATAGTGGGCCCAGCCGACGCCAGAGTGGCCAGAGGGTGGCTTCGTCGGCTCTTTGTTAATAATGATCTGACAACAAAAAGCAGACACAACAATTAAGAGCAGCTTAGAATATCCAGTCACAAAAGGTTGTCTAAACGAACATATCAGAGTTATACTTTTACTTGTAAGTATCTGTTTCCTCCAAGTCATTTCAAAGTGCCCTTGTGGGCCTTTTTGCTTTAGCCACAACAAACTATTGCATGCAGATGATGGAGTCCCTGAATCTTCAAAGTATCATATTTTATGAGCTTGACAAGTGTGCGTAAAAGTCTTCTCTAAATCTTTGAAGCCATTCAAACATGAAGGAACTTATTTAGCCAATTCATAAATTCAAAAAGCTTTTAATCGATGTTTAACTATTCACCTCATAACATGGTTGACAGGGATTAATATAAGCTGGTCTTTTTATTTAGCAGGATGATTACATAAATGAAACCTTGAATGTACAAACAGTCGCAAACAGATTGCTGACATTAATCGGCTCTTTCAAGTCTAAAAACTGCGATAGAAAGAAAACAGGAATCCACGTCTCCTTGGTTGTGACAAAGCTGCATGTTTTCTAAAGTCTGCGTCTGATTGGGTGACCAGGACCTGTTGATAACTCCTTCCCTGAAAACTCCAGGTCACTGTGAACTGATGGAGTTCACAGTGACCCAGGCGAGTCAGAACCATGACGGATCACTATGTTTAAATTAAGCTGGTATAATTGTTTTTGTTTGGACACTTTTCCATGGCAGTCTAATTTTATTTAAAATTCCTCTAAGATTGTTGCATTGTTTTTCCTTCACACCTTGGAATTGTTCCATGGTCTTCAGTGATTTTCTTTAAGAGTGTCACCCAGTTCTGAGTCCAAAGAGGAGCACCCACCAAGACACCCAAACAAACTGACCCAGAAGCACAGTTGGTTTTGCAGTGATTTTTTCATCAGCTGAGGCGGACGGGACTGTGTGAGATGCATGAATAACAGTTCAAGTCTATCCCACGAGCGAAAATTATGTGTTAAAAGTTAAAATAATTCTAGGGAGTAAAACCCCTTTCTTTAAACTCCTGAGAGGCTGATAAACCTTTAAAAAAAAGACTTCAGTTAAGTCAGACAATATTTTAAAATCAATTATTCACTAACATTTCCCCTTTAAGCTGGGGAAATAATTACTGAAGTCGTTAACATCTTTGTTTTAACTTTTTGTTTGTTAGGTTTTCTTACCTAAACAAAGCATTAGCACATACACATTAGATATATTAACTCCATAACGATAATCATATCATATTTGACACATTTCTGAGACCTCAACCTCTAATAAAAGTTAGTGCTTTCTTCAAGAACCAGTTGTATCAAATGCTATACTTGTCCTATGACCTCTGCTAAAGTATCTAAGTACCACAAGTGGCAAGTGTCAGCTTTATTCAAAATTCCAAGATGGCTGCACGCATCCTTTTGTTAAGGTTTTTTAGTGTACAAAATCCTTGGAATAGGTATGGAAAGCTATATGTAAAAAACTAATTATTTTATTTAGTGTGTACCAGTTGTGACACCTAAAGCCCACAAGCTTCTTTCAAAAGTCAGAGCATAAATATTTTTGATTGGAACATTTTTATATACAAAAAATGCAATTTTATTACAATTACCAATAAATATTTTGTTAACTCAAGTTTTAACTGCTTGTTAGAGGTTTGGTTTTTTTGGTGTTTTTTTTTTATGGAGGACCAATCCTGCCCTAAGTAAGAATATATACAGAAATAAATAAATGCTCAATGAATAAATAAGCATGCGATTACAACCACAAACAATGCAGTAAATAAATAAATCTAGGCAGTAATTAAATTATTCAATGAGACATAAATGTATATATCTAATTTAATTAGCTTCTTTATTTATTCACCTTTGAAATAATTACCTTATTTATTTATTATCATTACAATTTTCAATTTAATTATTAATGACTTATTTTTAAATTTATTTATTTATGTGTCTGTTTTAATATTTTCTGTCTTATTTTTCCTTTGTATTTTTTTTAACTATTTATTTGTTCAATACTATTTATTTATGCCTGTGCTTTTGACATTTCCATATGATTTCTGCATCATTATGCAAATGAGGAGGGGCTGTGTCTTCAGACGTCAACTTCTGCCTATTGGTTGGTTAGCTGTGGCCTGCATAGCTCGAATCTGCATCATTTGTTTTAAATCAGGCTTTAAAGGTTTGATAGTAAAACTAATTCTCAATTTTATTCTCTTGGGTCTTATTACAAATAATTCATCCTTCAGAAAGATCGTTGATAGATAAGAGACTTTTTCTGAAGACTAATATAGTTTAATGTAAACTTATCGCTACAAAAACAAAATTCAAGATTATTGAATAGAAAGTGATGCTACGTATCCTTGTCTGTAGACTCTAAAATACTTCCTCCATCACATCATACAGTGGATTCTCCGAAATAACCCACCCCGAGAACTATGGCAACAAATGACAAACTTTAAAAAGGACAGAGAGTGCATTCATTCAGTAAGATGTTCTGGGTTAAACTGGGGTTCTGTACAACAGAACATGAGTTCTTGACATCTATGGGACAGAATACAAAGGGAGTCCTACGCTTACAGTAATAAAACAGAGTCTCTATTCATTGACAGAGCAAATTAATCTACCCCTCAGAGGTATATAAAAAGCTCACAGTTCCTCCTTAAAATGCTGTTCACAAACACGGTGAACAGCCGCTTTAGTCTGAGCCCGGTTTCTGGGAGTGACGCTACATAAAACGAAGATATTAGGCAGCTGAGAGAACAAGCGTTTAAAGTGACAGCGTTGCACAACAGTTAAGTAGAAAAAAAACAATTCAGAGCTGCATACCTGCTGGATCTGGACCCCATAGCCTTTAAATTCATCATCCCAGGTGGTGTTTCTGTAAATATCATCAACTCGATCGATCAGCTCAATCTGTGACAGACAGAAAGTAATTAAACACACTGATCAGAATTTAAATACAACTTATAATGCAGACTACAGAAAATAAAATATCTCAGAGGTTAAACAGTAAATGACTTGAGGAAATCAGACCAGGTAGTTAAGAGTGATGCTTTCGTGGCCGCGGCCCATGTGTTCATAGAAGCGGTAGTCTGCGACCAGCAGCAGGGGGCAGGTGTTCTTCCTGTGGTCGTGAACTTGTCTTTTCACTCTGTCATGGTACTCTACAGGAAAAATGGAGGAGAGGCAGTGATTAAGCTGCAGTATGCACACACTACCTGGAGGTAACAAGTAGGATCACATTAAGACTTTTTATAGGTAAATTTACTAAAATGTTTAATAATTAGACCATATTCTGGTGTCAAAGTACTGTGCTCTGCTTAAGTATTCATACTCCATTGAACGTTTCCACATTTTGTCAGTTTACAATCACAAATGTCAATGTGTTTTATTGGCAATTATGTGACGGATCAACACAAAGTAGTGTAGAATTATGAAGTGGAAGAAAAATTTCTTTATACAAATAAATATATGAAAATTGTGGTGTACATTTGTATTCAACCCTATACACCAATACCACTAAATAAATCTGAGTGACACCTGATTAGTAAATAGACTCTGCATGTGTGTAACTTAGCTGTCCTGTGGAGGCCTCAGAGGTTTGTTAGAGAACATTAGGGAACAAACAGCACAATGGAGACCAAGGAGCCCATCAGACAGGTCACTGAGAACGTTGTGGAGATGTGTGAAGCAGGGTTTAGGTTCTAAAACAATATCTCAAGCTTGGAACATCTCACAGAGCTCTCTTCAATTCATCATCTTAACATGGAAAGAGGATGGACCAACTGCAAACCTACAAAGACATGGACGTCCACCTAAAGTGGCAGGCTGGGCAAGGAGAGCGTTAATCAGAGAAGCAGCCAAGAGGCCCATGGTAACTCTGGAGGAGCTGCATAGATCCACAGCTCAGGTGGGAAAATGTGCGTGCACTCCAGAAATGTGGGCTTTACGAAAGAGTGGCCAGGAGAAAGGCATAAGAAGTCCTGCTTAAGGTTTGCCATAAACCATGTAAAAATAGAGCAAACATGTAACGATTCATTTTGCTCAGATGAGGCCAACATTAGACTTTCTGATCTACAAGCAAAACTCTACATGTGGCAGAGATCTAACACTGCACATCACCAAGAACACCACTGTGAAACACGGTGGGGGCAGCATTATACTGTGGGGATGCTTTTCCTCAGCATTGACATGGAAGCAGGTCAGAGAAGATAAGGAGATGGATTGAGGTGAATATGAGACAATGCTGGAGGAAAACGTCTTAGAAGCTGCAGAAGACTCGAGGCTGGGGCAGAGCATCACCTTCCAGCAGGACAACGACCCTAAACATGAAGCCAGAGCTGCAACGGAGTGGTTTAGATCAAAGCATATTCATGAGTTAGAATGACCTAGTCAAAGCCCAGACCTAAATCAAACTGAGAATCTGTACAGGACTATCCATCCAGTTTAACTGAGCTCAAATGTTTTTCCTGGCAGGAACTGGCAAAAATCTCAGTCCTTAGGTGCTTAAAACTAGTAGAGACATAGCCCACAAGACTAGAAGCTGTAACTGCACCAAAAGGTGGTTCTACAAAGTAATGGTTCTGGGGAGCATATATTTATTTGTGGTGAAAACCATGGGTCATTTTCCTTCTGCTTCACAGCAGACCTGCATTGGTCTATTGCGTAAAACACACCGGTTTGTTGTTATAACGGGTGGAAATGTGGACAAGTTCAACAGGAATCAGATACCTCAAATAGAATCCAAACTTTGGAATATTTACTCAAGTTTATTTTTTCCAAGCAGTTTATTTAACCTGTATTTTCAGTATAACTTGTTACACAGAAATCTTGCTTTGAGACGTAACTAAATGCACGGAAACCTCTTTCAACAATCAGCCAAACAGAGCAGAATAACACAAAGTCTCCACTCTGAGCGTTACATCATACAGCACACCTGCCTCCACATTATTCAGAGAAGTGGGAGAGATCTGCTCCGGCCTCCGCAACAAGCTGTGGGAGACCAGAGCTGACTCACACTCAGCATCGAGCCGTGGAGTCCTTATGAATCTTAATGCTTCCTCCATACGAACCCTCACCTCAACTCATCTCCTCTGTGGGCGATTTCTACCAGAATACAGTGAGAGGTGGTATACATCTCCTCTGATACATAAACACTGTGATGTGTTTTTTACGTAACAACTACTCCTCTGAAGTACAAGCTTCTCGGAAATTTACCACCCATCCTTTGCCTTCTTACTAGATGGTTTTTCTGCTTTCCAAGCCCCAAACTAAACATTACCAACACAAACACATCAGAGTAGAGCTGCAGAATATATCATCATCGCAATATCAGCAGATGTTCACACTGGACAGAAATGATGTTGCCCAAAATGCTAAAAGGTCACAGAGTGATGGATGCATAGATGAGAAAGAAAGGAAAGCTGAAAATAGGCATCGCTATACCCACCAATATTATTGCCATCGCAAGATTTTGCAATATCATGCAGCCCTACATCAGAGTTGACCTTTCACACACAAGAACTACCTCCCACCGGATCCCTTCACAATGACATTTAGCCAGAACAACCTCTTACCCTGAAGATGGCATCCTGGAATCTTCAAAACATCAATGTTTTAAAAACATCGAGGTTTCAGACTCCAAACTCAGAAAGCTTTAATATAATCCATAATCAGCCACAAGTCATGAAGACTCCCTCCCCAAAAGCTCCTGGAGATCCGATGGGGTTCTAAGGCTCAGACTCAGGATCAAAAAAGAACCAGAGATTCTTTGCCCGATCGAGTCAACAAGAAGCCAGATCAACTAGGCTGCGATAAACATTGCTACATACATCTACACTAGTGTGAGGTTCTGCAAGATTACTCAGGATTCTTGGCCGTAAAGTGGCTTTCTCTACATTTCAGGGAGAACCGTGAACGTTAAATAAAAGTTGATTTTAATCAGCGTCGATAACTTAAATGTTCATAAAATGTCCTCTTTCAGACACTGAAGTACCTTCCAGAGAAAAAATTAGGTTTCTTATTTCTGATTGCTGCTAAATTAAACTTAATCTGAGAAATATACAGTAATCTACTTGCTTCTTAAATGCATGAAATAATTAATTAGTAGGAATTCAATAAATCATCCCTTCAAACTGATCATCAGCAGATTATGAAGCTGATTTATTTATCTGTTCTTATAGTTTATTGCATCCTATCAATGCTACATCTTACTACTATTTTCACCTACTACTCACCGTCTTTAAGATCCGCCTGCTTATTCTCTGCCTGGCCGCTCCTGGCAGCCTGAGGCAAAAGATCCGTCGTCTCAGCATGAATGTAGCCACACACTTTAGGAGAAGCAATCCGGCTCAGGTTCCTGATGTCCTGCGATCGGTAGACCAGTAACCGGCCGTCAACTGGGGAGTCTGTAAACCGCCACAGTGGCTGGACGGCCCAAAAAAAGAAAGAAATTGTAGTAGAGAGATTCCCACGTCTAAAAGAAGAAGTAAATAACTTCTTATCTGGTATCTTTAAATAATCTTCTACAACTAGCTGTGATCTGGTAATATTTGACATAATTATCCCAGAAAGCAAGACAAAATGATGAGAAAAAGCTACTCAGAGTTGTAACACACAACATGTAGCAAAAAATAATGTTTTAGGCCCGTTTAAAAACGTATAGTCTTCAAATAAATTCATCTTTAATAATCTCACAATGAAAGGTACTGAAAATTTTACAAATAGCACAGCTCTGTTTTTAACACGTCATAAGGTTGAATCAAACAGAGAGAGGGATCTTAGATTTTTCCTTTTTGCGCAATCTCTAGATCCTGGGTCCTCTCATACGCCCTCTGCTCTTCAACTCACCTTTTCCACAGGACTTAGGTGTTTGGACACAGATGACCGTGAAAAAAGGTGGATTTTGTGTTTGCCAAACCATTTCTGTGTTGATTTGGCATTGTGTTTTGGATCATTATCCTGCTGAAAGACTGAGTGAACAAAGCAAGGTCCTGGTAGAGTTTAGCTAACATGTTTACGTTTGTGACAGTAGGACGGAAAAGGCTTTTCCTAACAGAACCAACTGTCTGCTTGTTATGGACACTTGATGACCCCAAGATGCTCTGGTGATATATTTTTACTTCCTTTACCATCCTGCTCACTATGCATCGAGGAAGATAAACTTGTATCCTCATCCGGATTTTTTTTGTCACACTTCCTGTAGTTTTGAACTTTTAATTTATTTCTTTAGCTTTAGATACGGACATGTTTAACTCAGTGGGCATTTACTGACTTATGAAGATCAATATAAATCTATCTTAATTGATTAGCATGTTCTCTTGTCTTTCCCTTTTGCCAGAAAAATGAGCCTCTTTATCAAAGCATATTTCCCAGGGAAACATGAAGTCACAGACTACAAGTTAAAGGTTCCTAGACATTCTGATCAACTCAAAACAAAAAGGTATACATTTAAAAATGCTTCAGCTGCATTTAGTTGAATATAAATGCCAATAAGTGTACCACCGTTGAGTTGAAATTAAAAATAATAATTTCTTAACATTTTTCCCTCTCAATAAACATACTCAAATTAAAGGTTGTATCGTTCAAAATGTTTAATGTGAGATTATGCTGCTGCAATAAAAGATTATCTTCTCTCTTGTCTCAAAAGTGAGCCAAAGACCATGAATAAAAGAGCTGAGTTGGAATGTCTCATCATAAAAGTTGACACAGATCATACCTCCACATTGTATTCTGCTTCATCTGTCAGGATATGAGCAGAAAACTCATCTCCGTCAATGTGCGCCTGCACACGAGAATTTTCCTCCCCTGGAAAACAAATCAGAAATCTGAATTTCTTTATCATTTTAAATGAACTGTCAAGTAATAATCTGGTAAAAGCACAATGAGGGAAAGTATGGTTAAAACAAAAGTGTTTTCCATCAACTCACCAACAACATGTCCAGTGAAATAGTTCTGAAGTGAAACGTCATATTTCTGCTCCTTCCCATTTCTATCAACAAACACAGCTTTGAAGTTGTCAGTAAAGAGGTCTGTGTTTGTCGTCAGGTAAAGCTGGAAATTTCTGAAGAAAAACATAAGAAAAAATAATTCATACAAAAAAAAAATAAAATGCTTTCAGTAAACTTTTTTTATAATTCAATTTTTTGTAATAATACAAAATGTCGACGCTGCTGCCGTATTTCATGATAAATTAGGCTTTGTAATTAAACACTTTTTTTTTATTTATGAAGGGATACAGCAATATGTCCCAAATAAACAGTGCATTTAAAAGGTGACTTCATTTAGAAATTAGCAAGATTTCTTCTGCTGGATTAAAAGCTACAAAGAAAGCAATCGCAATACACTAAGGTTTTAAAAAACCACCAAGACTTTCCATCCTGCTGTTCCTGTTCTTTTAATGAGATACCAGAGAAAGTGCCGGACTGACCACAGTTCCTTCTGGCTGTATGGAGTATAGGGCACCAGATCTTGCTATGCACTGCCAGTCAGCTGACTAATACACTTTTCCCTTGCTAACAAGGTCATACAAATTTAGCAGTTTAGCAAAAATCCCAGACAGTCAGGGTCAGGAAAGGATGAATTTGAAGAAAAAGTTATTTTTATATTTACCCTTTTTATCTTTGTTTGATATAAAAACTAGTTTGATGTTAGTCTGAAACATTTCAGTGTGACAACAAAAGCAGAAACATATCGAATCTGTAAAAGAGGCACATACATGGTAGATGTGCCTAGTGCAAGGTCCAGATTCCTTCAAAAACTGGCAAATTATTCATATGGTATTTACGTTTAAAGTCTCATTTAAAAAAGATTGCAAACTGAATGCATTTTGTTTTAAGACAGAATATTCTCTGTTGCCATTATTAATATATGTTCTACAGAAATTAGAACTTTTGCCTGAATAAAATCATTATTACAAATAAGTTAACCAACTAGGGCTGCAACTCCTGCTCCTCTCCTGTGGAACCAGCTCCCAGTTTTGGTCCGTGAGGCGGACACCCTGTCTACTTTAAGGCCTAAAACTTTCCTTTTTGATAAAGCTTATAGTTAGCTCAGGATAACCTAAGCCACTCTATCTCTGTAGTTATGCTGCTATAGGCTTAGGCTGCTGGAGGACATAATGACCACTTTCACCCTCTTCGCTACATTCTCACACTACTCTTCAATTTTGCATTATTTGCTGTTATTTCAGCTTTTAACTTTGTTCTCTCTCTTTTCTCTTCCTAGAAGCTACACCTGGCCTGACTCTGTGTCTACCTGTGACACCTTTCTGGAGAGGGGCATCGTCCGAGCTTCTGCTGGCAACAACTTAATGCTCACCCTCTACAGATGATCCACATGGACCTGTCTTTCAGTGTTTAACCCTTTCTCTCTCCTAGACATGGTGATTGACTGAGCTTTTACTGTAACTAACTCGATGTGCTCTCTTCAGACTCTAAACTTGAAAACTGGCTCAGAGTTTATCTGTTCCTTCTTTCTAGGTGAAACGACTAAAGGAGCTACATCCATTAACATTTACTTTTCCTTCCCATAGAAAGTACTCCTGGATCAGTGCTTCTTTGTTCTCTTTGTGTCTCTGCCCTGTTCTCTCTAACCCCCAGTCGGTCGTGGCAGATGGCCGCTCACACTGAGCCTGGTTCTGCTGGAGGTTTCTTCCTGTTAAAAGGGAGTTTTTCCTCTCCACTGTCGCTACATGCATGCTCAGTATGAGGGATTGCTGCAAAGTCAACGCCAGTGACTGTCCGCTGTCTCTACATGCTCATCCGGGAGGAGTGAATGCTGCAAGTCACTGACTTGATGCAATCTGCTGGGTTTCCTTAGACAGAAAAACTTTTTATCCAATTTGAATAAATAACTGAATCTGACTGCACTGTTGGATAGTTAGGATTAATTGTATTGTATGTACCTGACTTGAAATCTGTCTGATTCGACTGAACTGACTTTGTGAAGTGCCTTGAGACGACGTGTGTTGTGAATTGGCGCTATATAAATAAACTTACTTGAAATGAACTAATGATTAATTTGCTAATTGATTAATCTGTTCTCTATTTTTTGGATAATTTATTTATATTCAGATAGCAAAAAGGTGCTTAATAGGAGATTTTTTACAGAATTTGAAGCAGGTGAAGCTAAAACTATCATACTTGAGGAGATCTCGATAGAGTATATTTACAGACAAAGAAGGTTTTTCATCTTAAATGCAAAATGTAATTATTTTTTGTACAGTTTTGGCTTAATTACTGCTCTGAGAGGGTTGTTCTTTCAGCAAATTGCACGTTTTAGAGTTTGTATACCCCAGTTAATTACTCGATTACTAAATACAGTTGAAGATTATCTAAATAATCGATTAATCCAATTAATTGTTTCAGCCCCATAACTTCCATTTATTTCTCACACAATCTTTGTTGAATTTTTCATGGTAATATGCAAAAAATACGAAATTAAGACATTTTTGTGATTCTCGGTCAGAACTTTTCACAGGTTGTAAATAAAACTCAGGAACCCTTTAAAGTGCCTGTGACACGAAATGCAGAAAATGAAAGAAAACATCTTAATATTGAAGAAGTTGGGCAGTAATTGACATATAAGGATTAAAGACGTGATAAAAAACTATTTTGACACAAAATAAGTGACATCGAAATAATAATTTCGATGTCCGATGTCCAAAGTCCAAAGTCGTCCGGAAATGACGTCTTAGGAAAAGTCTCCGATCATTCATTGTGTGAGCGTCAATAACAAACTATTCAGGTAGAAGCCAAGTAACGTTAAAAACAGCGTTAATATGGTAAAATGGTGCATTGCTGGTGGTGGCAGCAATACTACGACAGCAGCCGTTAGTCTGGACTACTTTCCTGAAGGGAAGAGGATCAGAGCTTCATGGATCAGAGCTGGAAAACTGAGGAGGGACAGATAGGCTGGTCCCACCAAGCACAGCCAGTTGTGATCGGAGGACTTTTCAGCAAACTGCTTTGAACAAGAAACCTCTGAATTCACAAGAGAAATGATGTCAGAGGTCAGGATTTCTGACAGATAAAGGAGGACGTTGAAGCAGATGCTATTATAGTTCAGTGCATGATGGGAAAAGATCCCCAAACAAAAGGTTGTTGCTAAACGGATCAAGGCTCAGCAGGTAAGAACACTTCGTTGTTGCAAAAGTACATTTAGATATCAGCAGTTACTGTTAATAATTAAAACTTATTCTTTTTATTATTAATAATCCCAAATTATTATTTTATTATTAATAATAATCCCAAATTATTATTTTATTATTAATAATAATCCCAAATTATTATTATTATTATTATTAAAATAGGATAAATTACACATGCATATGATATATTTAACTAAATTTTTCTCTAAAGATTCTAATATAACATTTAAAAAAATGACACCAGGTAATGTCTTCAGATCTTGAATCATCCTTGCTGCTGCTGCTGCTCCATGCTGCTCAGCTTCGCCTCCGGTTGTTTCACTCAGTGCCGTGTTTACTGTAACCCTGGATTTACACTGTATCTGCTTCGGTCCAGCCCGGTCCGGGCCGCTGCAAAGCCCGGAGGAGCTTCAAGAACCACATGCAGATCGCGCAATAAAAGCCAGCGATTAATGCAGTGGCAAGTCCAAAACAACTCATTCTGTGGACGTTAAACCAGTTAAACTGCTTCATTTTTCGTTTTATGCATCCAGACATTTTCATGTGTTTTGTTCTACAATGGGTGAGACCAATGAGTGCAGTGAATCTAAATTTGTTGCTTAATTTGATGCATTTAATGTTTAATTGCTCGGCTTATAATACCTTAGTTAACCCAGCAATGGATCTAATTGATCTAATGTAAACAACTGCTAACATACGTACATGTATATATAAATATGTGTGTGCATTTATAAATATAGCGAGATCTAGTCTGTCTTTGGTGAATTATTTTGAAAATCCGGATGTTTTTCTGGTCCTGTGTCCTGGTGGCGTGGTATGATTCATGCATATTGACTGCGGCCGTGCTCCGGCATCCAGCAAAAATAGACCCTGGTGGAATAATATGGCCGTCCGCACGCAGCAGCACTGGTGCTCTGGCATCTGATGAAAGCTGACTTTCTTCTCCTGACTCTGCTGCATCTCTCTGTGATAGTGACTGATAATATATCTAAAGGAAAATCAGATTCTCGCTGCTGTCTGTGTTGGTCCCATTGTAGCAGCAGTCCGTTTATGTGGGGTTCCCCTTTGACGTCATAAAAGAGCGTAACAAAATTGCAAAGGAGTTGTCTGGAAATGCCTTTTTAGTGAAATTTATGACCATATATCTCAACAACTACTCATTTCAGTGCCATGAATTTACTTTTTAAAATATTTAATTAATACTTCCTTTCCATAAATGTAATTCGATTTATCAAACAAATTCGATGTCACAGGCAACTTAACGCTTTAACTTTGTTTTCAGGTACTTTTTACCTGCAGGCATGAGATTGGATTTATTTAAAACTCTCCTAAATGCTCGTTCACCTAGTACAAATATGAATAGAAAATTTCTGATCATCAGGGCTTCAGAGCTCTAAGATCTAATAATGGCAACTTGGTCTGAGGGAGTCTAGCGTTCAGTCCCGTACCTCTGCAGGGCTCTGAAGCTCACCAGGCGCTCCAGGTGGGACTGGGTGTGGACGTCCCTTTTCCTCACAGAATGCAGCTTGAAGCCTGACACAGGCAGCACCTCATAGTCTGACAGGATGAAGCTCAGAGTTTCTGAAATGTATGAACAGGAATCAGCTGCCATGAAATAAACAGGCTAACATCGAGAGAATAACACAGTTTCCGCATATGATCACATAAACATCGCTTTAATATTTAAAACACATTTCAGAGCTGGACATTAAAGATAATAAAACTACGTTTGCCATTCTGTTTGAATTTTAACTTCTTCGTATTAATCTGAAGACAGCGGTTTGATTTTAGCTAACGTTAGCTGAAGTCATTTCTATATTTACCAAACTCCGGGTCATTTTTGTGATTATCCTCCAAGTTAATCCTTGACGTTATTACATCGTTCATCCAAAAAGAAGCACAAAAAACAATTAACAATGCTTTGACCATATTTAAGCGGCGCTGTCACATTTAAAAGTAAAAAAAATGCTCCTGTTTGATTGTATGATTGTACGGCTAGCAGAGGAGCTACCCGGAAGTGCACAGAGTGGAAAATATCCGCTCGAAGAAATGGGTTCGCTTCTTCGCGGTTTGCCGGACCATGACGCGGTTGGATATTACGAGCAGCGCCAGGGAGGGGTTTTGGACGGAAAATAGTCTCACATGGACTCAGTAACGCCTGCAGCTTCATCTCAATAAATTCGAATATCATAGAAAGGTAATCTTTTTTTTAATTTAATCGAAAACTGGACATTAGTATATTACAAGTATCATTACTCCAGAGAAATGTATTTCAAGCTTTTATTTCATATTGACGATTGTGGCTGACAGGCAATAAAACTCAAAATTCTTTGTCTGAAAAAAAAAAAAAATTAAACAAGAACAATAAAAAAAATAAACAATTGTATCCGTTTGTGTAATTAAGCTTTATATATGATTAACTTTTCAACTATATTCATATTTACTGAGATGCTCTTGACATGAACTTAAATTGTTTCTTAATAGTTATGAACCCAAACAATACAAACATTAGTGTATATGTAGTTCTATATCAGCTCATACCTACTTCCGAAACTAAAGCATTAAACCACTACAGCAGATGTAGATAGTTTTCACTCTGTTTAGAGCCATTCATACACAAAGGAAAGTGTTTTACAGGAAAAATAAAGCAGTAAAGATAAAAACAATTAACTTAAAGTCAAGCTATTAATTAAAATAACAGAAAACCTAGACACATAATAAGAAACATCAATCACCAACATCATAAAACAACTAAATAACTAAAAAAAGATAATATGAACAGATATAGTAATCCCTGACTTTCATAAGAAAGCTGCAGTAAACAGAAATATTGTCATTCCTGATTAAAAGGAGCAAACCGTTTCTACATATCTCAGGTAACTGTTTCAGAGCTGAGGAGCACATTAACTAAATTATGCCTCCCCTTTAGTTGTGGAAAACCTGATTGAACAGGTCTCTGATGACCAGAAGGGTCCAGTTACCTATAGACTAAAAAGATTTCATACTTTATGATTTTCCAAACAAGGATTCAGTGGAGTTCTTTAAAGGCAGGTAAGATGTGATCCCTTTTCCTGGTGTTTCTTCTGGCAGCAACATTTTGGATGAGCTGAAGTAGCCTGATTGATTTGTTTTTATTTTCACAGAGACCAGTAAAGACAAAATTACATAATCTAGCTCACTACAAATAAAAGCATGCAGAAGTCTCTCTGAAGAACACCCTTGATTCAGTTAAAAACGATGTTTATAAAGATGGTTGCTGGCTGACTTGGCATTAGGCATGTGGATGTTAAAATGTACAGTAAGTCTGAATACACGGCAACACTCAGGTTTCTGGGACTCTCTGGTCCTTAGCCTCAGAAAGTTTAATTGATTCCTAATCTATAACTTGGATCTTTTGGGACCAAAAACACCAGTTTTTTTCACATTAAGCTGGAATAAATGCTGGTCTATCCATGTATTGGCATTATGGAAATACATAGTCAGTGACTGCAATGGACTGTGGTGACACAGAAATAAAGTTTCATGTCATCAACAGATATATGGTATGAAATGTTGTAGTACACCACAAGCTGAGCCGGGGAGACCATATATATATATATATATAATCGAATACAAATGGATTCAGGAACAGCGCCTTGAGGAACCCCACGTGATCTTTGCTAAAGGTTGTTTTTTTTTTACCCAAAAGCAGTTAATTGTTAACAAACTGACTTTTCATTACTGTTTGCCAAAAATGTCAGGTTAGATTTCTGTGAAAATGTTTTATTCTCTGAATTTTATTAATTTAGTACATGAAGCTATAAAAAACAAAAACAAACTTGTATTTAAAAGTCATTTTGTAATGTTGAAAGAAAATGTAAAAAAAAAAATGACACCCTGGGCTTTTAAATTAAAGACAAATCCCTAATATGCAATATAAATGAAGACAGAACATTAGCTTGGCTTAGAAAATGTTTTATTCATGTTAACATAGTGGATGCATCAGGATTCAACAGTTTCACGAGGCGTTTGGGGACTACCGACTGAATTAATTACAAAACAAAAGTGGTCCAAATCTCAACAGAAAAAACGTGCATCACCAAACAGACTAACAGATTTCACTTTTGCAGAGTGGGTAAAAACTTTTTTGTTCCGGTTCCAGTGTAAAATTTGAACAGAAGTGCAGGATCAGGAATGGCTTCTCCACCGACAACAAACTAGTATTTAGTCAGGAAAGAACAGTAAATTGACCCGAAACAACAGACAGACTTCAGTGAACGGGTCACTGCGATCAGAACTTGCAGGTGAACATTCAGCCACTGGGCAGTACTTGGCTGTGTTCAAACACGCTCAGCCAGCAAGTGAAAGTGCACCGTTTTTTCCCCGTAGAACAAAAATTACATTTACTTCAAATTAGACCAAAAGAAGTGTAACAGTACCACATAATCTGGTAGAAAAACTGCAAAGTGGTTTTCACTTTTCTACCTTTGCCTTTATAGGGGGTCTCATAAATCCCTTCAGATTCCTATTTACCTTTCTACAGCTGAACCTGCACAAGATGGGAAGGCCGAGAGAAAAACTACAGGAATGGAAGGAAATCTCCAAATCTGATCTGTTGAAACATTTCATTTTGGTTGCTTAAGGTCATTTTCAGCAATGGAATGTAGCAGTGGAGTGTTATGGAGCATATAACGAGAAAAGTCGATTTTTAATTATTCATTTTCTTTAAAATCATTTGTATTGTTTTCCCAACAGTTAGGGCATGCATGCTCTAGTTCTCAGTCTCGCCAGCCTCTCCTTCTCCAGCATTGCCCTCCTCAGGAGCGTTATCCGATGTCCATAACTGTGGAGAAAAACAAATCTTAGATTAAAAATAAAACGGTAGAACAAACAAAATATTTTATTTTTAAATGCCAAATTTAAAAAAATATAAATACATCCATATATCTTTATTCTATGCAAGTTTCCGCAGTGAGTTATGTTATGATGAAAATGTCTACATTTTGTGAAAACACAACACTTCCCCTTTCAGTGTTGCTCTGAGCCACATTGCTCAGATTTCTCTTCATGTGCTTTATAGTATCCAGCGACAACTGGCTGCTCACAATAGTGAATTAGAGCACGAGGAAAAAGACTGAAGTGAAACTGGAAAAAGAAAACTTCACAAGCGAGCAACGTTTTCGCTTTTACGAGACTGAGAAAACTGATGACAGACAAGACCAGGTTCTTGTGACACCAAAAACACAAGGCAGATACTGCTGTGTGCTACTTATTTTTGCTCTTTTTCTGTTTAACCAAACTAAAGAACGGCACCGGTTAACTTCTGTCACCTAATTCAAAAGGTGAAACTCATTTTATAGATTCACTACAGACAGTAATATCACTACAGCTTTAAGTCTGTTAATTTTGATAATTATCACCACAAAATGGTAACTGATAAATAATCTGGCTGTTCACAGAGTGCATCCAATCATATTAATGGAAGGTTAAGTGGAAGGAAAACGTAGTAGAAAAAGATGTGATTGCAGCTGGAGTCAGAGCTTCAAGGGCAACCACACATAGATGCATCCAGAACATGAGATGCAACGGTCATATTCCTTGTTTCGAGTCATTGCTGAAAAAGAGACAATGATAGTTAGGGTGAGTAAAGAGTTAAGACTCTTTTGCATTTTATTTGGGAATCAAGGTCACAGAGTCTGGAGGAAGAGTGGAGAGGCACAGAATCTGAGTCTCTTAAGGTCCAGTATGAAGTTTGCACAGTTTGCGCTGATTTGGGAGTCATGTCATCTGCTGGTGTTGGTCCACTGAGGTGTTATCAAGTCCAAAGTCAGCGCAGCTTAGTAACACGACATTTTACAGCACTCCATGCTTGCCTCTGCTGAGAGGGTTTATGGAGATGATGATTTCATTTTTCAGCAGTACTTGGTACCTGCTCCCACTGCCAAAAGAACCAATCCCTGCTTTAATGACTATAGTTTCATTGAAACTGACTGGCCAGCAGCTGAACGCCACGGAGAATGAATGGAGAGGACGACACAACAGAGGCAACAATACAGATGAGCTGAAGGCTGCTATAAAAGCAACCTGGGCTTCCTGAACAGCTCAGCAGAACCACAGGCTGATCTCCATGCCACGCCGCATTGATGCAGTAATTCAAACAAAATAAGACCTAAGTACTGAGGCCATACTGAACTCTGGGTTTTCATTAGCATTATGTCATAATTATCTAAAAATGACAGAAATAAACACATGGAATATATCTACAGAAATCTATCGAAAATATAAGTTTTAGTTCTTGAACTAGATAACAAATAACTTTTGATGATTTTCTAATTTATTAAGATGCCCCTGTATAAGACACCCGAATGTAATTCAATGGTAGCATAAAAGAGTGTATTTGAACCAACAGCAACTGGTTCACTGCTGTGTGAGAGCAGAAAGCTTACCGTGAGGTTGTCTCTGAGGAGCTGCATGATAAGGGTGCTGTCCTTGTAGGACTCTTCATGTAGGTGGTCCAACTCGGCAATAGCGTCATCAAATGCCTGTCAACAAGAAGACGCATGTTCATGCTGTGCACACAGTTAACATCTGAAGTTATGGGAAAGCGGTTTGTGGCGTTTACAAAGTTTGTCGACCTTTTTGGCCAGCTCGCAGGCCTTATCCGGGGAGTTCAGGATCTCGTAGAAGAACACTGAGAAGTTCAGTGCCAGACCCAGGCGGATGGGATGTGTGGGCTCCATCTCGGTCTTGCTGATGTCAAACGCAGACTGGTACGCTTGCTGTGAGTTTTCAATTGTTTCTAAAACAAAGAAAAAACAGATGTTTCAGACACACTATGAAAGTTTTCTGAAAACTTATGAAATTCCTATTTTTAAGCATAGATTTGATCAAAAGTAACAAATGTTTAAACAGTAGATCAAGTTAAAACTAATTACTGAGAACAGAAGGGGGGCAGATTGAAGACAAATTCCAGAACAAAACATTTTCCATCTGAGAAAACCAGCCTTCAGTTAGTTGCCATAAAGTCTCAACTGACCTTCTACTGAAGCTCGGCCATGAAACTCTAACAGCAACTTGACACATTACAATCCTGTCTCCACATTTAATGCGCCGCAGTATTCCTAATCAGTAAACCAGGGGTGACGATGCTTTTGGTAATCGAAAGAAATAAAAGGAATGGTGTGATCTTACTGGACTTGTTGTCTCCAGAGGCAACTTCTGCAAGGTATCTGTAGTAGTCTCCCTTCATCTTTAGATAGAAGACTTTGCTCTCTGCGTTTTTGGAGTTGCTGATTAAATAATTATCCAGCAGTTTCTGTAAAAACAAAACAAAATGTAGCAGAAAGAGTTTTATAATCAGACAAATGGTACAAACAGCAAACAATAAGGCTGGGAGCCACATTGTAAGAAGAAAATGACAGCCAAAGGTGGCAGATTAACATCACTTAATCAAGCCATTATCGCATTATAATAACCATCATCACTAAAATGGATGGAAAAATCAAGTTATGATATGGAAGATCAAACACAAAGTTTGAAATTTAAATATAAAACCACTGCCTATAATCAGACGTATTAGATTTGTGTTATTTAGAAAACAAAAGGAGGAGAAAAGTCTAGAAAAAATATTCAGATCCAGACCTAGAAAACGATAAAAGACAGAATTCAAGACAGTTTCAGACTGCATATAGGTCAGTGGTGTTGAAAGTGCTCAGGGGCCTCAACATTTTTCTTTTCATTTCTACCTGCTCAACAATAAACACACAATATGTCAATGAAAAAAGCAAGTAGTCGTATTTGAGGAGAAAAGGGATCTTTGTACCCTGTGTGTAGATCTGAAACAGAAAGGGTCTTACAGGTTTGGAAAAAAAACAAAACGCGGTCTCAAATTTTTCAGGTTGTTCATCCATGTCTGGATTTTTTGTGGGTATTATCAGCAACAACAGGATATGCCTCACTGTTGCTTCATTTAGTTTAATAAATGGTTTAGCTCAACTGTGCTTTTCAGTAAAAGTCACTGGATGTTTTTAGTCCCATTTACATTTTTCATTTCTATAAGATTCCAATTTGGCTGCATCTCGTTTAAACATTAGTGAAAACTGCAGCTAACATTGTTTTTTTTTATGTGAATCTGCATTAAACAGTTTTTAAACTGAGTTTTTAAACCCAATTTGTGCCAATCCTGAATTGCAGTCGAGGGCCGCACAAAATCATTACGAAGGGCTGCGAATGGCCCCCAGGCCACCCCTTGGAGACCTCTGCTATAGGTGGATTTCAACTCTCAGCTTGCTAGGGAAGTTCTATGATGGGATATTATATTTCATAAGTCAAGTCAGGTGGACCATAAGTTTTCTGATTGCACTCATAAGGCTCCTTCAAACAAAAGCTGTACTGTAGCTTTAAGAGACTTCTCTACAGCAGCTAATTTAAGTCTAAAATATGCTGTATTGGTACAAAATACAAATCACATGAGGATAAGGTCACTTCCTGAAATTATATAATTGATGCAAGTGTTTCTGTGAACATGCAGAAAGGTTATGTTGGATCAGCTCTGTCAGAGAATCTGTATCTTATGCAGACGTTGAATGAAAAGAGGAGAAAATCGGTTGAACTGGATGGACCGAAGGCTTGCCAACAGCTGCCTGCCACTACTGCTGATCCACTGAGAATACAAACTATGACACACAACACAGAGAAAGAAAAGCATCCCATCAGGACCATCAAGACATTTCCTGATCACCCTATAATAGAGTTTATTGTGATGTGGAAATTATTCATTAAGGAACCGAGTGAACACCCGTCCACCTAACATATGCAGCAGTTTGAGGCCTGATTTTTAAGATGAAATCTCATTTTTCAGCAGTTTGGTCCCTGGGGTGAGACAGAATCAAGAGAAATGTTTCACACCGAGATGGACCCAAACATCTCAATGCTGTAACAGTAGTTCAGGTTTAACGCCATGTAATTACAATAAATAGAGATATTTCAAAAGTTAGTTTTAAATTAAAAAAGAATTCAATGTAAATGAGACTCCTTCAATGAACATTATGTAGTGTTACCCTAACAAAAACATTTTCAAGAATAACTAAACAATAAAACCGTTATGGGTGTAGCTGGGACATACAGTAAGCATGACGTATAACACAGAACATGCAACTCATGGAAATGTCCCGCTGGTATGTGGGGCTCCATTGTGGGGCAGTTGTTGACACTGTTGCTTCACAGCAAGAAGGTCCTAAGTTCAAATCTGCGCCAGAGCATTTCTGCGAGTTTAGATGTTCTCTCCAGGTTTCACCACAGTCCAAGTTGTCTTACATCGGGTTAATTTATCTACCTATATTGTTTTCCGTACCATTTCTGTCTCTACCTGGCTTCACACCCGGTTATAGCACATTCAGAAAGTTAAGGGTTAAAAACCGGGTGAAGTCCCTTAATTAAATGATCAGAGAACGTTTTGGATCGAGCAGCTTCCTCTGACTGTGTGAACAGAGTTATCATTAGCTGGGCACTAAACTGTGGCAAGCCATTTTAACATATTATGCATATTATAAATTTATCTCACTACTTGTCACTCAAGTAGAACTTAAAACGTGATTTTTTTCATGTATCTTTAGCTGAACAAAAATGTGTGTATGTTTTAAAACAATCAGTCGCTTAGAAAACATTATTAGAACTGTATTAATTAATAGACTACATTATTTTAGCAGCAGCAATGTAATAATTGTTGCTTTCCTGTTTGAAATAACAGAAATTTGACGAAGGGAAATTTTTCTTCAGCAAATGTTGAACAAAAATGCAGTTTAAAAGTGAGAGTTCGCAGTTTGTTTGTGAAAGCGAGAGTGAAAAGCTAACCTGTCAGGCTCCTGAGAACATGCTAACGCTCGACAACCGACACACCCTCTTCCTCTCAACAGGTACACACGGTGGCTCAGATATGATGAGCTTAGTCACAGGCGGCCCAGACGACATTCTCAGGTTAGCGCAGTGACTACTGCTTGACAGTAGCTGGCCCAAGAGCTTTTCTGGGTTTTCCAAATGACAGATGTCCTGAAAGATTATATTTGTCATGCAGATAGGTTTCCGCCCAGATTTACTCAAATCCATCACTGAGCCAGAGCAGGAACAATGTAGGGCACCAATCTGTGCTGTTGTTCTAAACCCAGCCAGAAGAGAAAACACATCCTGTAGTCCATTAAAGTTAAGCCTCAAAATGAAGCACATAATGTCCGAGAAAGCCATTACACTGGTTTCAGGAAGGTGTTGCATTGGTGAGATGTATGAAACTACTCTGAGTCATTTCTACATGTGAATTCTTGCAGTCGGGCAACCACAACAGGCTCCTGTCTGCTAGATGGGGCTGAGTGCCTTGCACTTCCTGTGTGTGTGTGTTGAGTTTACTCCGAGTCTATTCAGACACACCTTGCTGACTTGGTACTGTGACCTATAGTCAGTTCACACCCAAAAAAGGTTTCAAGCCCATTGTTCTAAATCCAGATTCCCAACAGGCAGGAATGGGGGAAAGGATCTGTAGTACTTCCTTATCCTGTCTGGATTCAGCCACTTTATAAATACAAGAAGGGAAAACTCACAGGAAACAGATCCCATACGGTATAACATGCAAATGCATAAAGAAAAATAAAATTTCACATAAAATGGGTAACAACTGTGCATCTGCCCATTTTTTTAGCATCTGCAATGCTTGTTAAAGTGGTTAACTGACTGGACCAGGAAGTAGAGTTGATGGGTCTATTATTAACCTCTGACTGTATGCAGGTGATGTGGTATTTATTCTTTGTAGAGAAAACTAATCATTATTTTCCAGGGCGATAATGATTTTCTGGTTTTCCAAAAGACTGGAACACATTAAAGAGATCAAAAAACATGTGCTACAGGTTATTTGATTGAGGAAGTAGCTCTGAACCCAACAGAAAATAAAGAAAAAACAGGATTATTTCCATTTATGGTTAAAATGTGAATGTTTGGAAACTTTAAATGAACTTTAATAAACTTATAAATAAAGGCTGTTAGAAGATGCCCTTTTAAACTGAAAATAGTGGAAGTAATGCTGGCTTTCAGTCATTACTGAGGATTTGCTCTCAATGCAGTATAGATTCTGACTTTCATCATCATACAAAGAAGAGTTATATTTTATTGTAACATTTATATGACATAACTGACGACCTGACTGATGATATGGATATTTAAAGACTCTTATTGTATGGACAAGCTTAGCACGCTGTTGAGTTCAGTGTGTGATTTAGAATTTGAAATAGATCCAGATTCAGGAGATCCAGGTGTGTGCTGGACAATTCAGACCAGCAGCCTTCTTCATGCTGGTGTAGGCCATAACATATTAAAAATCATTTTTTCATTGTTCTTACGCTATTTGAATTTTCTAAAAAACACTGATCGTTGTGTTTTCATTAAACTGTAAGACATGATGATCAGAAGTAACAGAAACCAAGTTTAAAATCTATTACTGTGTGTATGCTGAATCTAGAGAATGAGTTTCACGTTTTTGATTAATGGCATTCTGTTTAGTGAGATAGAGCTGTAATCTATGAAAGAGCAAAAATAGATGTAATAAAGATGGATTTTTATCAAGAATAAATTCTAACAGACTGCATGAAGAATTTTCTAGGCAGATTGTTTTTTAGGTAACCCCTGAGCAGCACCCACCAAAACATTGTTGCAAATGTCTTCCAGCTCCTTCTCCACCTTTTCCCGGTACTCCTTGACCATCTGCTGCTTCTTCTCGCTGCCCTCGGTCTTCAGGCTGATGCTGGACATCACCCTCCAGGCGGACCGCCTCGCCCCAACCACGTTTTTGTAAGCGACAGAGAGCAGGTTCCTCTCCTCGTTTGACAGCTCGCCTCCCATCTCCGTCACCTCTCTCATGCAGTCTGCCATGTCGTCATAGCGCTCAGCCTGCTCCGCCAGCTTGGCCTTCTGGATCAGATCCGTCCTGTCCATTTCTTTATGCTTAGCGGCGCTCCTTAGAGTGAAGAAACCCGGGTGTCGCTGACAATCAGGGGATTTGGGTGATTATCTATACAGGCAGTGAGGGGAATTTCATAATCTTGGTAAAAAAAAAAATCAATAATCATTCTGTTATGTAAAATTTAAATGTATATTAAGTATTTAAAAATACATAAATCAAAGGTAAGTAAATCGCTTAGGTTAGCTTCAGTATGACTATGATCACCGCGACACCGCTGCTAGCTGACAGCATCAGATCTGTCTGCAGCAGCTAACATTAACAAAAAGGAGCTAACGTTAGCTCCATCAGCCACTCCTTTCGTTTTTTAATATCATGTTAGCTGTTCGTTACATACATCTCTAAACACCTCAGTACTTTATTAGCTCTACGGTAATCCGTCAAATATGAATAAAACATATAATATGCGTTGTTTCTCACCTAATCGACTCCAAATTCGCTGCCCGAAGTGTTCCGAGCTGAGGGATTGGTCAAACAGGCACAAAACCGTAGTAGCCGAAAAAAAGTGAAGTAATTGTGCTAAAACGGGAGGAGGCTCATCTGGATGCTAACCGTCCAATCATAAAAAGGTTTATGGTTGGATTGGCAGCGGCAGTTTGTGATTTAAACCAATAGTTCTCTGGCGCGGGGGAAGGAGGCGGGTCTTGGCCTGTAGTTGGATTCATGGCCGGAGCATAGATATAGAAGAGTAGAGAGGACCGTGGCGTCGTTGCCCCCGTAGGAATTTTACGTCAGAGCGTCCGTCATGTTGTGAGTGGTAGGCTCTCCATTAAAGGGTGACACGGGAGTGGATTCTCTCTCCTGTCCCATCCCGCTCCCACAGAAAAGTGTCTTGTCCCATCCCAGTCCCAGGCCAGCATAAAAATAAAATCCTGTCCCATCCCACTCCTGGTAAATTGACTCCCACTCCCATCCCGCTCCCATTTAAAACGACTCTGCTCCTGGGCCACTCTCATTTTTGTTTTCTTCATTTAGTCTTTTGGCAATTTCTTTGAAGGACCAGTTAGGTCCCTGTTTTTAGCTCTAGTAAAGGCCAGTTAAAGTAAAAAATAATGAAGAACTAATAAAATATCAAACAAGGAAACAGACCATGCCTATCTTAGCTGAATAAACAAAATGTACATAGTTGGATTTTACTCATTCATTAAGTGATTGTTTCCTTTGAGCAATGACATTACTTTTTGTTTAAAAATTGCTGAAACAAAAAAAAATCCCCAAAAAGAGAACTGTACTTGGAAAAACAAAATGCAAAAAGGCATTACCTTTCCCAAAAATTTAAAAACTGTACCTGAATGGTTCACAGCAATGGTCCTCAGGGACCCCTTCCCTGCAAGTTTTAGATGTGTGTCTGCTCCAGCACACCTGATTCAAATTCTGACATGACCTCCTATACAGGCATCAAGAATGGAGGGTCAAACTGGACAAAATTAATACAATAAAGTCAGTCAGTCATTTTCTATCGCTTATTCCATAGTGGGTCGCGGGGAAGCTGGTGCCTATCTCCAGCAGTCTATGGGCGAGAGGCGGGGTACACCCTGGACAGGTCGCCAGTCCATCGCAGGGCAACACACAAGCAACCATGCACACACCTAAGGGCAATTTAGACCAACCAATTAACCTAACACGCATGTCTTTGGCCTGTGGGAGGAAGCCAGAGTACCCGGTGAGAACCCACACATGCACGGAGAGAACATGCAAACTCCATGCAGAAAGAGCCCTGGCCGGGAATCGAACCCAGGACCTTTTGCTGCAAGGCAACAGTGCTACCAACTTAAATAAATAAATGTTCTGAACGTCCCATAAGTGAAGTAAATGTAACATGAAAGACATGTAACATTAAATGTGCCATTAAATTAAAGGTACCATTTATTTATTTAATACATCATTAGAAACAATAAATGTACCATTATATCATGAAATGGACCATTATGCAATTAAATGTGCCACTGAATAATTAAGTATAATTTTAAAGACGACATGACGTAATTAGTGGTACACTTAATATTTAATGATGTATTAAAATAAATTGTACATTTAATGGTACATTTTTTAACGTTTTTTTTCTATTTTACAACGTATTTATTTAATATCTTCCCTTGATGAAGCCTTTCCCCTGTACTGTGGCAAAGGCTCTTAAATCTTTAGTGGACTGACACGTGATGGTACTTTTGGTTTGACGAATGAAGAGATGCAGGGCTGATTCAATCCAGAATCACTGGTGTACTTGATTACGACTAAACACGTTTTACAAGCAGCATACTGCATGTTAACACCGCTGTATTCAACTCTCCTGAACTTCGTTAATATTTGCGACTTTCCTGTCAGCTCTATGAGTTTAATAGATAAGTCCTTACTTCTGACTTTACTTTGCAAATCCAATTTTACCACGTCCAGTTCTCCACCTGCGTTTGCTCCCTCCATTGCTGCGTTTTGAATGCAGGTGGAAAACATCGATCAGAAGCACTGTTGGCTTGTGGGTCGTGTAGTTCGTTTGACTCACATCAGCGTCGATCCAAGTTTTTTTTTTCTTAAAGTTTATAACAAAGTCTCAGTTTTACATTTCCAAAGACAATTGATCCTAGTTTATTTTCCCTCCTATTGGTTAGCTCCCACTCCCGTCTGCTCCCGTTAATTTTTTATCCTGTACCGTCACAATCACGTGATCTCTACTAATGCTGTCTCCCATCCCACGCGTGACCCGTGGGATTCCCGAAAAAATGTCAGCCTCTACTCTCCATGGAAACCGATACAAGTCTGCTTGGAAACCCTTGGAAACGTTTCAGAATAAAATAAACGCCTTATTCAGGCTGGAGGGGAGTTCCTGCCTCAAGTGGAGGAGTTCAAGTATCTCGGGGTCTTGTTCACGAGTGGGGGAAGAATTCAGCGGGAGATCGACAGACGGATCGGTGCGGCTGCCGCAGTAATGGGGGCACTATGCCGGTCCGTTGTGGTGAAGAGAGCTGAGCCGAAAAGCGAAGCTCTCGATTTACCGGTCGGTCTACGTTCCTACCCTCACCTATGGCCATGAACTTTGGGTCATGAGATCGAGATCCCAGATACAAGCGGCTGAAATGAGCTTCCTCCGTAGGGTGGCCGGGCACTCCCTTAGAGATAGGGTGAGGAGCTCGGCCATCCGGGAGGGGCTTGGAGTAGAGCCGCTGCTCCTCCACATTGAGAGGACCCAGTTGAGGTGGCTTGGGCATCTATACCGGATGCCTCCTGGATGCCTTCCTCAGGAGGTGTTCCAGGCACGTCCCACCGGGAGGAGGCCCAGGGGACGGCCCAGGACACGCTGGAGGGACTATGTCCCTCCGCTGGCCTGGGAACGCCCTGGAGGAGCTGGAGGAGGGGTCTGGGGAGAGGGACGTCTGGGCGTCTCTGCTGAGTCTGCTCCCCCCACCGCCACCTGGTCCCGGATAAAGCGGAAGACAACGAGTACAAGTAAACGCCTTGCGCTCTACTTTACCATGCCACCAGTGCAGGTTTGCCATGTCTATTCTGGTTTTGCCAGTTAAACTGTAATGGCACAGTCAAAAACACACAGTAATGCTTAATAACTGCCAGATAGTGAAAGTTGATGCGGAAAAGGCATCGGGGCATTCAGTCATTGCACTTTTTTGACAATGAATCTATTTGTTTATTATTCCTAATTATGGCAGGATTGTTCCTCCATACATTCTTTTGCCCAGCTAATTTTAAAGTGTAATATCATAACCACTTAATTAAATTCAGCTAAAGTTACAATTATTAAACTGCATTTAGTTCAGCAATTTGTCAAGGCAAACAAACTGTGAAAACCCTTTAGTATTTTTTTAAATAATATAAATGGTAATAATAATATTATATATATATATATATATATATGTTGTGTGTGTGTGTGTGTGTGTGTGTGTGTGCGTGTGTGATTTTTACTCAATATTTCAGTATTGAGTTACTAAAAAAAATGAACTTTACAATAATATTCAAACTTACCAGATATGATTGTATATTGATGATTACGTGGGTCCATTTATGCAGCGTCTATTCTTCTAATTTCTATACTCGGTAACTCTGCAGGGAATGGGGACTAAGTGGGTGTTCTCCAATAAGGGCAAAGTATGATTACGTCAGCGCATTGCCATGGTGATTCTTGTCCAGTTGCTTCCTTGCTCTTACACGCTAGTACAATAAGTACAATAATAGCAACAATTTATATATATATGTCAACGTCTCCTCCTTATTAAGAGTGACAAGGTCGCTTTTAAAACTAGCGTCACTATGCCAGATATCATTTTCATTAATTGTTTTAACCAAGGCACTGAAATGATTGTTGTTCTAGTTATAACTAAACAACTTTTTGCTATTTGGTTTGAATCATGTAATAGGTAGATGTGAAACCCTTTAAACTTGTCATTCAGATTTTTTTTCTTCTTCTTCTTGTTCTTCTTATCAATATTATTATGTTAGAATGTAAAATGTCAAATATATAAATAGCTAATAACAGTATTGGCGGAATTCCAGGACAAGACACAGGTAAAATAAAAAATAAAAAAAGAAACAGATTTTACTCAAACTATAAACAAAAAAAACACAGAAACAGAATTTTGTTTTTATTTTTTCCTAGAGATGTATATGAACTTTTTTACATTTGTCTCATTACAACCACAAACCCCAGCATATTATTCTTATTTGCAAATTATCTCAAGCTCAGTTAGATTGAATGGACAGCATTGGATGGATCTCTGCAGCTCCTCCAGAGTTGTCATGGGCCTCTTTGCTGCTTCTCTGATTGATACTTTCCTTTCCCTAGCTTCTCAGTTTTGATAGACAGCTTTGTATTTTAAACTTTGAGTTGTGCCATACTGTATCGTTTTCAGATGATGGACTGAACTGTGTGATGTTCACAGTTTAGGATTCTGTTTTACAACCTATCCCTGTTTTAATTTGAACTTTTTTCCAGACCAGTTTGCTGTGTTCCTTGGACTTCATGAAGCTGTTTGTTCACTTCTTGAGTCTGAGACCTTACCAGAGCAGCAATGTTTTTTCTGAGATTAAATTACAAACAGGGTAATCCTGGAATTTATTACCTCTGTCTGAGTTTTGTTTAGGGTTATCAGAATAAAGAGGTTTAATATAAATACACGCCAGACTTTTAAGATTTTAATTTGTTAAAATATTGGATAAAGGCCCTGGTGCCTCTCTGGCGCCCTCTTGTGACGTTCCTGTGCAACGTGACTACGTCCTCAACGAGCCCCTCTGACGTCCCTTCCCTCGCGCGGGATTATGCTAACTGCTGCTAACCAGCTGACAGCCGAGAACAATCCCGAATATTAAAAACCTTTTCGGTGCCACCAGGGAACCCGGAGCCTTTCAGGAGTTCCTGAGTGTCCTCCTCATAGATGGATCATCTCTAACAGGAGCTGGGTCTCCAATGCTCCTCGATTAAGGAAGCTGTTGACACCAGTCAGCAGATTGGATGTGTTTGTTGTTAGCAGCCTCGGTGTCCGCTGCTAGACTTTAACTTTTTTGTTCGTCTGTTGCTGTTGGTTTTTGCGGAAGATTTCCTCTGGTATGCGCCTAAGCCCCCATGCTCAGCCCGCCCTCTGCCTTCAGGAGCCATGAAGCTGCAGTGTGATGTGGAGGTGGTGAACCGGATGCTCCCGTCGTTCGGGATGAAAAGTCGGGGAAAGGGAGTGAGAGCGGTGGTCTCCATCGGGAAGCACTTGGACAAGTCGAGTCAGCGCAGTACCATCTACATGATGATCTGCACAGCCAAAGACAGAACCGGGTCAAAGTTTAAGGTCAGCTGTTAGTGCTGGTTTCCTCTGATAGAGTACAGCGTGTTCTGACTGGATGGCTTCTGGATGTTTATGTGCCATAGTTCCCTAATTGTATCTTTCAAGCTTTTTTTATGCCCAAAACCACATCATAAGATTAAATATATAACTGTGTTAGGATCTCTTATAACTTCTGGTGCTTCTGCTTTACTTTAGCAACAGATTTCCCATATTCTACAGTTAAAACTAAATATTTAAAATGTTTTATTTCTCACTGACATTTTCCTAGTCTTTACCCTTACAGTAATAACCTTTTGTACCTCATACATATTCTGAATTCTAAATTTATGGTTTTAATGTGATATTCTTCCTTTAAAGCTCCATAAAACCCGGAGCTGATTTAAATGGGCAAAAACACGTCTAACTTTATTTGTTGGCAGGAAGTACAACACTTGTCTGGTCTTGTTCAAGGAGTTATTCAAGCTTGGTGTGATTATGATGCATGGCTCAAATGTGTTTTCTTCTTCTTTTTTGCTATACTTATGTTTTGCAATTTCTCTTTCAGCTGAGAGGCAACATTGAGAAGTTCTTTACATGGTTTGTGGAGGAGGGCAAAGCAACGGTGAGGTTAAAGGATCCAGCTGTTGACGTCTGTCTGAGCAAGGTATGACATCCTACTGAGTAACAAAATGAGGAAGAAAGTGTTTATTGGGGCAAAGTTTCTATTTTACCCTGGAGTAAGACTTTTTTTTTAGAGTGCAGCTTATTAATTATCAGCCAGACACACAAATTCTCAGATTAAAACACTACCAGGACAGAAACCCTGACAGAATTTATTTTTGTTTAAAAGCTCTCGTCGGTAGTTTGTCTGTTTCAGCACTTTGACTTTTTGTTTTCAGTAATTTTAAAAGATTCAAACTAACAACCATTTCTGGTCTATAAACACATCAGCCACTTTCAAGCACGGTTTTTGAGTTTAGTAAAAATCAGATTAATGTTAGGAACAGATGCTTTGATGTAATTTCTTAATTCTCTGTTAAATTCAGAACTGCTGCATCTTGCAAAGAACCTGGAGGATATTTTTTCTCTTTTATGGATAATAGTTCTCAGAAAGAAACCCGTAATCGACGGGCCAGGCCTCAAGGAAAAATGGAAATCTGTGTCAGCCAGAAAAACTCTACATATCTAAGGAAAACACACATTTTCAAACTCTCGGTAATGTCCAAACCACTGTGTAGTTTTCCCCTTCAGGCCACAGTTCCAAACTCACCAGATGATTTTTAGCAGGACTTCTTCGCTGAATTGCTTTACTCTGTAAAAAATGGTAAGAATCATCTTCTGCTGTACTTTCCCTCCTGCTCACAGCTGTATTCCCAAAAGCATCAAGCCTTTCTCGTTCATTTTAAAAGAACTGTGTCAACAAATTACTGTCCAGCAAAATGAGGCCAGATATTTTAAGAAATTCGGTCAAACACAACCAATCGCACGAGGATACAGACGGTCCTTTATGTGTCATTTGACCTATCTACTGGCACACTTATAACTAGTTTCTGTTGTATTTTAAACGCAGGCCGATGCAAATAGCTTGAAGAACTTCCTCTCAGCAGCACGTCTGGCCGACCGAGGGAGTGACACGAGCAGCCTTCCTCTGTCCACACTTACTCCTGTTCGTGCCAGAGATGTGGAGCAGCCAAGGAAGAAGCTCTCAGTCATGTCCAAGAAGGATTACCCTCTCACCTCCAACTTCCCTTATTCCCTGGAGCTGTTGCAGGTCTCCTACTGCAAACTCTCACGGGTGGACATGCGCATGCTGTCCCTCAAAGGTACATCTATAATTTGTTAATTGAAAATCATTTGCTTTAAAATGAAATGATGCTTATGATGGTTTAGATATTTTCTTCTGATTAAAAGTCAGAAATGTGTTGCATGCATTTGTATTCAACCCCTTGACTCTGATACTTCTTAATGAAATGTAGAGCAACCTTTTGCCTTCAGAAACTCCATAATTAGCAGAGTCCACCTGTGTGTTACTGATTCACAGTATAAATCCAGCTCTTCTGTGGAGGCTTCAGAGGTTTGTTACAGAACCTTAGACTAAACTGTATCTTGAAGACCGAGGAACACAGAAGACAAGTCAGGGAGAACGTTAACTTTAAAGCAGGTTTAGGTTTTTAAATCAATATTTCAAGCTTTGGACATCTCAAAGAGCTCCATCATGCATCCATCATCTGAACATGGAAACACTATGGTACAAATGGAAACCAGACTATGCCCAAACTCACAGATCTGGTAAGGAGAGCATTAAACAGAAAAGCAGCCAAGAGCCAATGGTAACCTGGAGGAGCTGCAGAGATGCACATTGCAGGTGGGAGATCATGTCCATATAAGTATTAGTCATGCACTCCACCAAAAATCTGACATTTTCTGGCAGAGTGGCAACAAGAAAGTCTTTGTTGATGTAAAAAGCCTAATAGAAGTCCTGTTTGCAGTTTGCCTCAAGCCATGTAAGAGACACAGCAGATATATGGAAGAATGTGCTCTGGTCAGATGAAACTAAAACTAAACTTTTTGCCTGCATGCAACACATTGTGTGTTGTAAAAAAATCACCCTGTAAAACACCATCCCCACTGTGAAGCATGGTAGTGGCAACATCATGCTATGGTATTCTTTTCTTCAGCAGGGACAGGCTGTTAAAATACAGCACAATCCTGGAAGAAAACCTGTTAGAGGCTGCCAAAGACCTGAGACCGGGAAGGAGCTTGACCTTCCAGCAGAACAATGACCCTAAACAGCCAGAGCTACAATGTAATGCCTCAGGTCAAAGCACATTCATGTGTTAGAACGGCCCAATCAAAATCTAGACTTAAATCCAACTAAGAATCTGTAGTGTGACTTGACATTTGATTGCTGTCCCTCTGTTCTGACTGACACTGAACTAAGGGCAACAATTCAGTCTGTAAATGTGCAAAGCTGGTAAAGACATACCCTAAAATACTAGCAGCTATAACAACAGCAAAACGTGGGCTATCAGAGTAAAGGGGGCTGAATACAAATGCACACCACACTTCTCAGATGTTTCTTTGTTCAAAAAAAACATTTAAAAAGCATGTATCATTTTCTTCCACTAAACATTGTACACTGCTTTGTGTTGCTCTGTGACATTAAGTCCAAATAAAATAAATTGATGTGGTGGAAAAGGTTTGTGAATACTGTGGAAGACACTGTATACAGATAAAATAACAGCTGCAAGGATGTCGTTGGTAATTGTTCTCTTTGTAGCTCTACGCAGGCTGGATCTGAGCAACAACCACATAAAGAAACTTCCTGCCACCATCGGCGACCTCAGCTGCCTCTCTGAACTCATCCTTCACAACAACCATCTGGAGGCCTTCAGTGAAGCCCTGTGCTTGTCCACGCTGCAGCAGACCCTCCAGGTCCTGGACCTCAGCCAGAACCGGCTGCAGTCCCTGCCCACTCAGTTCTGTCAGCTCAGAGAACTGATGAACCTCAAGCTGGAAGACAATAAGCTTGTGGGCTTGCCTTTCCAAATTGGCAGGCTGTCGAAGTTGAGGTTCCTGTCCGCTGCTCACAACGAGCTGACTGTTCTGCCCGCAGACTTCTTTAAGCTGAGTCTTGAAAACTTGGACCTCTTTGGAAATCCGTTTATCCAGCCCAATCCTTTGGACCACTCCATGCAACTTGCCTTCCCACTTCCACTACAGGAGATCGCCTCCAGAGCTGTAGCAAGTCTCAGGTTAGATTATTACTCATGATGTCACTTTGTTAGATTCTCCACCACGTTGTTCCTAAGTTCTGTGATAAACTGGTTAACCTGTTCTTTGATTCCCCTCCCAGAATCCCGTACGGGCCTCACCTCATCCCCGCCCACTTGTGTGGAGACCTCGAAGCAGCTAAGACATGTGAGTGTGGGCGTGTCTGCATCAACTTCTTCGTTAAGACGGCAGTGAGCATGAACCTGCACCAAGTCTCTCACACGGTCGTGTTGGTGGATGACATGGGAGGCACGGATGCGCCGGTGCAGCAGCACTTCTGCTCCCTCTCCTGCTACTCTGCGTTTTTAGACAGCTGTCTTCAGCGAGGCCTGAGATGAGAAGCAACAGACCGCTTTGTCTTAAGCATCCAGAAACATGATGAAATTGCAATGGAGGCTGCAATAGATCTTGTTACAGTGAATGTATGGAGGCAGCTGGGGTAGTTACATCCCAGGACTACCCTGATGATGGCTCTAGATGACAGTTGAAACTCCGTTCTGTTGTGTTTTTAACAGGGCTTCATTCGGTTGGTTTTACACCTACATTAATCTTAGGACCTGCTCTGTTTGCTTCAGAGTAGTGTTGACCATATAAAACAAGGCAATAATCCTGCACTGCTGCCAAATCTCAAGCATCATCTAGGTTTTCTCCTTTATCTGAGACTCCAGGTTCCTCAACAGACCTACATCTATACGACGGGGGAATAAAGAAATAAGCACAGCGCCTCAGGGTCCACGAGGCAGGGCCACAGGGAATCTGTTATTATTAGAGATGCACTGATCAGGCTTTTCTAGTTTCCACTGACTCGCTATTATTTTAAGGATTAAAACACATAAAAGAGGAAAGCAAATAGGCTGCAGGTTATTTGTTAATGGTAGGAACCTACATTTGTAGGTTCGCAGAAAGCGAACCTACAAATGTAACCCCAGTTATGCATCAAAGCATCCGTCCCTAATCTTTAACTGATTTTTTACTAAACTCAGAAAAGTGCCTCAAAGTACACGCTGCTGGCTTATGTGTTTTTAGAGACTAAATAGTGTGATTTCTTAGTTTTGATCCATTTAATAAATAGGGAAAGGGTTCATATTTTTCCATATTTCACCTGCCGATCAAAGAAAAGTAATTTTATTATTCATGTAAAGTTCAAGAATTTTTATAAGTAGATAAAGAATAAAAGTATTCATTGTTATGTGTGTAGTACCTCATTCTTAAACATTTTCTGTGTGGGGATGGGGTTCACCTATTGGATTAAAACAAGTGAAAGGTTTGGTTTTGTGGGGAAAAAGAAGAACAATTCAAACTTTTGTGATATTGATAAACTGTTTACATCAATCACTCAGCGGTTTCTAATGTTTTCCCCTTTAACTTGCCAAATGCCATTATTATAATGAATTAATACGTTAAAGTGAACCCTTCCCATGTTCATAAACCAATCAGGCCCATGATTTAAAAAATCAGATGGATGGATCATTTACGTTGAGTAAACTCTGTTTAACATTTAGAGAAGAATGTGATTTCTGTATATTTCCCAGAGTAAAAGTTTATTTACAATAAACACAAAAAATGTAATAAATAAATAGAATTAATGAGAGCAATTCACTAAGATCAAGAGTCGGTGATTAGTCAAAATAATATCTGTTTAGTAATAATTAACTAAACAGCAGAAACACAACAGGAACATTAAACAACTAATTAATCTCCACTCTAATTCAAAGATAACGTTTTTTTTGATTGATTAAAATCTAATTTTTATCAAGAATTTATCCGTCTCTAGGACTTCATACAGCCTGGTTCTAAGTTTTAATACCTACTTTATTCTAAGAGGGGAAAATAAAAAGGGAGATGAACCTAAGATTAAGAACCAGTCTTGATTCGTCAGCTTTCAGCACCAGAGCCGCCACAAAGGAACTAAAAAAGAGCCTTGATGGGTTAGATGTGGGCTTCATGGAACCAGTTTACATCTCTGATAGTAGGAAGCAAAGGTCGCTCAGGTGAGTTTACTGGGTCAGGTGTATGGAGGAAGAAAAAACACAATCTGCAGAAACTTTACACAAAAATAGTCAGACGTAGCCAAGTGAACGATGCAAATAAAAATGGGTCCTGGCCATTTCTCCTCTTTGAAAACCCAACAGTAATATAATTTTCCATATTTTATTCAGTTCACCGTAAGGAATTTGGTTATATAAATGTAAATTAGATCTAAAAGCACCTACAACTGCCTCCACCCAGTCACAACCAAAATAAATGGAAATATGGTGTGATGCAAAGTTTTTAGGTAATGTAAACTGAATTAAATTATCACACAGACACCCAAAATTTGTACAACTCATACAATCACTTAATCTGCATGGTAACAGTGGTTTGCTGCAGTCTTTGACTTTTCTGGTGAATAAGGACTTATTTTGTAAAGATACAACTCTGTAAAATTTTGATTTTTGGGAAACATGTCATTTACTCCCCCATTGGGCAGTAGTTACTGGGTGCTTTAATGACTATGTACCGGTAATTATTATTCACGGCGTAATAATGAGAACTATTCTGACATGTTCGGACAACAAAGCATAAAGGTATTTTTGTCATGAATATTTATCAATAGATACTTTTTAGTTTATTAACGTTGAGAGAAACCCACAGAACAGCTGCGTGTAAACTCTCACTTTGAAAACATCTCAGCTATAATATGATAGCAGAAAAAATCTCCTACATAAAATGTCTTCATTCTCTTTGAAAACACGGAGCATCAGTCCAGCTCGTACATAAGTTTGTTCTGGAAAACGAAACCTGCAGATGTGGAATGATCACTGATCAGCGTCTCTTTTCCATCGGCATCGATCTCCCTCAGTGACACTGCTACTGGTGGCTGGTTGTCCTGCTCTGACATCTGGAGGACTTGATGTTCTGGCAGGTCATCTTCACCTGTTTCCCTCCCCTTTCCTGCTGCATCTGTGACAAACACCTGGCTGGACTCCAGCGGCCTCCCTGAAAGCCTGACATCCCCCACGCTGCTCTGGCTGTGAGCGGTCTCGGTTGGTGGGAAAGTAACCTCAGGAGAAATCTGGGGTTCCTCCATGGATGGAAGGTGCTGAAGTGAAGTGTCTTGTTGAGCCTGATGCAGAACAAAAGAAGAAGAGAAAAAAAGTTAATATTACAGGTTTGTGGCTGATACTTAACAGCATCATTTTCTAGATGGTTCTCAAACTGTGGTACAAACACTGCTGGTCCGGTTGGCTTTGGTGGAACTCTTGTTAGTGGTTGTTCACAGCAAATTACCTACAATGTAGATCTAATCAGAAGCCAGATGAGTTGATTAAATCACACTGATCTTTGCTTCATCAGAAACTTCAGTGGTGAAAATTTCAAGAAGTCCTAGTTTGAACAAAAGAGGATGACAGGGAACCAGGAACAAGCGCTAGTGTGTAACTCTGCTGTGTCCGTTTACAGTGCTGTGAAAAGTATTTGCCCCCTTACAGATTTCTTCTGTTTTTTGCACTTAAATGTTTCACATTTGTTCCCTGAGTAGCTTTAAAGTGCTAATTTCATTTATTTACAACAAGGATATCCAACCAAACTTGGCCCTATGTGAAACAGTAATTCCCCTCTAACCCACCCTTAGTGACAACTACCATCAAGCATTGGTGTCAGTTATGAATGAGTCTTAGTTTTTTTGCCATACAGAGGCAGACCTACTGGTACGCTTCAGTTTATTGTCCTGCTGCATTCACATTGTCATCCGAGCCCTGAAGCAGCCCCAGACCAACACACTACCACCACCCTGTTTGTCTGTAGCTACGATGTTCTTTCTCTGAAATGCTCTGTTAAAATTTTAAAACAATATGTTTACCAGAAGAGTAAAAGGCAGATCTGATTAGATAAAAACTGCTGCTTGACTTGCAAATAGTGTTTTTATTACTGCAGCTGTGCTATGGAAGGCAACCATGTTGTTTTTGAGGACAGGGTTGGTGAGAATCCACTTAATTTTTTCCAACTTGAAACATAGAAAGTTGTAATTCTAAGTAAAGTTGAAATGCATAACTAAAGTTACTGCTCGCTCCAACCAAACATGCAGCTAATGACTGCAATGCATTCTCATCACATTAAAAACAAAGTGAAAAAGTCCCAATCCTGATGATGTTTTAAAACATCTGCCAGTGTGGAGCTACTTCATTGTCCTAGGATGGATCCCACCTGCACAGTTTCCTGAACCTTCCTTACCTTTCTAGGCCCCACCTGGAGGTCTAAAGATGTTTTGGATGTAGACTCCAAACTTGAGGTTGGTTTAGCTTCTTTTTCCTCTTCCGAGAAACTGGTCTGTTCGTCAGAGATTAAAACACCCTGGTTTTTAGTTTCAGGAGAGGCAGATCGTTTTTTGACAGCTGCAGTTTCCTGAGCATAAACTCCTGTTTTCCTAACAGGATCATCTCCTACTTGACAGTAATCTTTATCCAGAGCTGATCTTTTCTCTGAATATTGACTTTGGGTTTCTTTCATTAGTCCACCTTCCTTCTTTTCCACCTCCTTGTTTACTTGTAATTTATCTCGCTTTTCATCCACGCTCCAGATTGGAAGCTCTGTTTCTGTTTTTCCCTCCCCTGTTTCATGCTGTTTTTGTTTTATTTGGTGACATTTATTCTCCTTTCCTCCACTTTTCTGTTCTTCGCTGTTGTTAACCAATCCTTTTCCTTTTTTCTGTTTTCCTTCTTCCAGTTCACCTGTCTGGACCTCTTGCCTGCTCTTCTCATTAATCCCTTTTTCCCCTTGGTCCTCTTCGACCTCACTTTGCTCCTCTGGACTCTCGCTGTCTCTCTGAGGAGCACTCACTGGAGGACAAGGTCCAGCAGAATGATTAAGAGCTTCATCAGGTGGACAGACCGGCAGGGCGACAGTGAGCTGTCCTGTGTGTTTGTTGAACTTGGCCTCTCCTTGGTCTTCATCCACAGGGTAGGCTAAAGGCAGATGGAGCCTGTAGGCTGGCTGTTTGTTCTCCAGAAGCAGACTTTTCTCCTTTATTTCAAGGCTGGTGTCTCTGACTGACTTCAGGAGAGGCAGGTCAATAGTAATGAGAATTTCCTTGGGTCTGGAGCTCTGCACCGAGTCTCTAGAATACCTGAAGTCCTGTAAATCAACCCTAGATCGATATTTTACTGTGTAGTTTGGCTTTGCTGGCTCCTGCTTCTTCTTTGATTGGAACTGGGAGCTCTGTTGTTGAACATCTCTGCTGTTTGTTGATGTAGTTGACTCGTCAGACTCCATCTGTGGCTGAGGAACATCTAGGTATGGTAAGGCAGGGGTAGGGTTCTGGGGATCGTATCCCGGTATGGGTTTTCGGATAACAAATGTCTGAGGGGTACCTTTATATTTTGTCTTCGTTTCTCTCGCATTGTATTTGTCCAGCTTTACATTAAATGCTCTTTGGACTCCATCAATAGCTGTGTCGTACACCATATCCATGAATGCTTTATTTTTAGCGGCCATGTGCAGCGTGTCAGGGTGGAAAATGACATCATAGATCATAAATGTGTTGCCTTTAGTGTCTCTCTCTGACCTCCCAGGAGGAAGACTGTGAGATAGGGTCCAACATTGCCCCCTGCGGCCATCCTCTGACAAAGCACTCTTTCCCTCTGGTTTCTGGATTTTATCATTGCCACAGATGTTGATGAAGCATTTCTGCTTTCCAGCTGCGCTCGTTTTGATCACCCTGAACGGTGTCGGCTGGATAAACTCCACTTTGTTTCCTCTATCCTGCTCCAACTGTCGGATTCCCTCTTCGTACTTTCTCCTGTTTTCAGGTTCGGATATTTCTTGGACGTATTCGCAGAACATCTCCCTGAATGTATCGTCTTTGAAGGCTTTGGTAAATCTGCCCACTTCCTCCGACGACAAGTTTAGGTCTTTTAACTTTTCGCCGATGTCCATTTTGAATATTTTGAGGAACAGACCAACTTTAAATGTTCAGAAAAATTGTTTCAGCTTCAACGCATTAAATGATACAATCTATATCAGTCAACTGCCGTCGTTAACTCAGGTTTAGTATCGAGTGCTTAAAGCTGGAAACAAAGGAAAACGGTAGTGTTGTTGATGTCACCATGGTAACACGGAGGCGAGGGGAGCGCGAAAAAGAAAAGACCTTCCGGGTCGTACGTCGACGTTGCCGCCATATTGCGAGTGGCGTTTTTGTTGTTGAAAGACAAATGAAAAGCTATTCTGGCCAGTTCGGTAACTCAGTGCATTGACTTGTTACAATACACACTCGTAATGAAAGATCTTAAAACCGGGAAAAAAGTTACAAGAAATCGCATTTCAGCTAGTGGGTCATAACCAGTTTTTAAAGTAGAGCCTCAAAATGCAAAGAGAGAAAACAGGACAAAGGGACAAAAAAAGAGAGTAGTGAAATGATCAAAAACTGCATTTAAACTCAAATATACTGTTCATTAGCTGATCAAAATTTTAAGCAAAAAAAAAAAAAAAAAACTGAAATGAAAAAGAAGACTCTAGTGAGAAACTGATTTCTGTTTTTGTAAATCTCCCTTGCCATCAATCCCGAAACATTTCAATGAGATTCAGATCAGGAGAATTTGCAGGATGATCCAAAAGAGTGACTGCGGATGAAGTCCTTTGACTGAAGGGCGTTTCGAACTGCAGCAATCTGCTGAAAGATTCAGTAATCTCCAAACAGCCAGCCACGGTTCGACACCCCAGCACAACCTATAGCCTCATTGTTCCATTGAACGTAAGAGCTCCCAGATCATGATGGAGCTCCCTCCTTACATTACCAGCATGCCACGGGGTGTCTCTCAAGTAATGTTGGAAGCTAGCTATTAGACCGTCCACCTTTCAATGTTCCATATGTGGTACACCCTTGAGAATCCAGGAGAGGAGAGTTATTTAAAGATGTTTTTTGTTCATTTTAAGCCCTTCTGTTGCAGCTTCAGTCATACGGTTATTGGGAAATAGTCACACTTAATAAGGGACTTCATTTGAGTGAAAGATCTGTCTGTGTTTTCATGGATACCCCATCGGTTCCTCTGCCGCAGCACAGGTGTAATTATTTGGTCTACCACTTGACTTTTTTGTCCGAATCCCCTCAGGAATTTAAATGGACAGTGTCCAATCAGTCATGACATAATGAATTATTGACAGAGAATCACATAAAAGCCATTTGTTATTTATTTATTGTTATACCTTACTATCTATGTGGTTTACAACACAAATTATTTCCAGTTACCGCTGAAGATGGGCAGCAGCTCCCTCGCAACCCTGCACAGACAAACGGCGGTGAAGTTAGTTTGAAGTTTGATATTGGATATTCAAGCTCCGCGGAGTAAGCGGCATCTAGCTCACGGTTGATCCGAGACTGGGAGAAGGAGGCACACCCATTATTTTCTCATTTAGATGCATTTCCTATTTTTTATGATTTTTTTACATAAAAAATTCACAGTTTTTCTTCAATAGCTTCCAGGTTATGTGACCCACTGACACAAAATATGTCTGAAATTGTTCTACTACACTGGATAGATGAGGCACACTCATTTTTATTCCATTTTAAGCATTTTCTATTTTTTTATACATTTCTTTCATCACAAATCATGATTTTTTCAATGGTTTTTAGGTCACGTGACCCAGTGGGACAGAACTACTGTTAAATAATTATATTAGACTGAATAAATGAGACACTTTTCTTTTTTATCTGATTTAATTGCATTTTCCATTTTTAGTCAATAGCTTAGAAGTAACCTTTCACAAAACTCATTCTACTAAACATGACAGATGAGACACAGTCTTAAAGCAATCTAACAGATCTACAGTTTTATTTCCAACATAATTTATTCCTAACATTATTGGACAAACTTCACACTTTGCACTTTACTTGCATGATAGTCATTTTCTGTGCTGTTTCTGTTGAAGCACTGGACATGGAGCCATCTGTCAGCCATCACACTGGATCTGTTAATATCGCTGTAGATGCTGATGGCTGTGGGCAGGAAGGATCTCCTGTAGAGGTCTGTCTTACAGCAGATCTGAAGAAGCCTCTGACTGAAGACACTCTGTTGTTATACAACAGTCTCATGAAGAGGATGCTCAGCGTTCTCCATAATGTTCTTCATTTTATGAAGAATCCTTCTTTGCACAATGATCTTCAGAGGTTCCAGAGAAGAGCCAGCTTTCTTTATCAGCTTGTTGAGCTTCTTTAAGTCCGTGGCTCTGATGCTGCTACCCCAGCAGATAATGGAGAAGAGATCACACTCTCCACCACAGACTTATAGAAGATATGCAGCATCTTACTGCAAACACTGAAGGTCCTAGGCCTCCTCAACAAGTACAGTCTGCTCTGTCCCTTCTTGTAGACGGCTTCACAGTTGCATCTCCACTCCAGTCTGATGTCCAGGTGAACACCGAGGTATTTATACTCCTCCACCAACTCCACTTCTTCTCCCATGATGGAAATAGTGTCTGACCTATTCCTGTTTCTCTTAAAATGTACAATCATCTCCTTTGTTTTAGTCACATTCAAGATGAGATGATTGTCTCCACACCATACCACAAATTGGTCCACCAGCTCCTTGTGCTCAGCTTCTTCTCCATCTCTGATCCACCCCATGGCTGCAGAATCATCTGAGTATTTCTGCAGGTGACAGGAGTCTGTCTTGTACTGGAAGTCTGAGGTGTACAGAGTGAAGAGGAATGGTGAGAGTACAGTCCCCTGTGGTGCTCCTGTGCTGCTAACTACCTGGTTAGACACACAACCCTTCAGTCTCACAAACTGTGGTCTGTTTGTCAGGTAGTCTTTGATCCAGGAGATTGTTGAGGCCTCCACCTGAGTCTTCTGGAGTTAATGACAAAGCAAATCAGGTTGGATTGTGTTAAATGCACTTTGAGAAATCAAAGCACATGATCCTCACAGTGCTGTTGGTTTTGTCCAGATGACAGTGGGTTTGTTGAAGCAGGTGTTTGATGGCATCTTCACTCCACAGCGACAAGCAAACTGAAGGGGGTCCTGATAATTTATTGTTTGCTTACTCAGGTGGGCCAACAGGAGTCTTTCTAGAACCTTCATGGTCTGGGATGTCAGGGGAACAGGTCTATAGTCATTGAGGACTGATGGGTGAGTTTTCTTTGGTACCGGAACAAGACAGGAGGTCTTCCACAACACTGGAACCTTCTTCTGGTTCAGGCTAAGGTTAAAGAGGTGCTGCAGAACCCCACAGAGCTGCTCTGCACAGGCCTTCAGGACTCTAGGGCTGACACAACCTGGACCTGCAGCCTTATTCTGGTTCAGTCTTTCCAGTTGTTTTTTTTACCTGACTTCTTGAGACACACAAGTGGAAGGGGGAGGCAAGGGAGCATCAGCATCTTCTGATATGGTTGAAGAGAAACATGTAGAAGCAGAAGCAGAAGGGTCCATGACTGAGGTGGAAGATAAAACATATGAGGTGTGACAGGAAAGCTGTGGGTCAAAGGAGAGTGGGATGTGTGTTTGGCTGTGAGGAGGAGAGGAGGATGCTGAGCTTGTTCCTGAACTGAACTTATTGAAGAATGTGTTTAGTTCATTAGTTCTGTCCAGACATCCATCGGTCAGATCTTAGTTCTGCTTGAAGCCTGTGATCTTCTTCATCCTTGAACATACATCTCTGATATTGTTCTTCTTCTTGTACACCTCTTTGCTGTGTCTCATCCTGACTTTAAGTTGCTTCTGTATACTCCTCAATAATTCCCTGTCTTCCTCTCTGAAGGCTTCTTTTTCCTCGTTAAGCAGGTCCTTCAGGTCACTGGTGATTTAGGGTTTATATCAAACCATATTCATGTTTTAGAAAGGACAAGCCTTTTTGTGGACAATCCATAAGATTTGTTTGAGCCATTATTACATCCTCAAACTGAAAGAAACATTTTGACAAAACATTTGCAGCTGTAAAGAACCCAGCGGTTCTACTAGTGTTGACTGGTGGGAGCTAAACACACATGCAGGCCACACTTAAGGTTTTGTTTAGTTTAACAGCAGCAAACAAAGTGTTTTTATCATTGAACTTTGTTTTGGTCATCATATAAAACTCCACTAAAATGCATTGTAATTTGTGGTTACACAGCATTAAGGCAGATAAACATGTAATAAGTATGAATAGTTTTCTTCAGTGCAAGTTATGTTGCTTAAGAGAAAATATATTGAAAATATATTGAAATATGTGGTTGTACAGCATCACTTGTGGAACAACCTATGGGGTATGAAAACTTCTACCAGTGTTTTAAGAATGACAACTAGACTAAAAAGTGTGGTGAATCATTTTTAAAATATGTTTTCAAACCACTTAGAGGCTTCCAGATTTTAAAGATGTGTCACCACAATTAGCAGCCTCCATCATTAGTAAATAGGAGAAGTTTGAAACCATCAGCACTCTTCCTAGAACTGGACGGTTATCTAAACTGAGCTATTAGTCAGGGAGGTGACCAAGAACCCCATGGTCACTCTGTCAAAGGTCCTGCATTCCTCTGTGGAGAGAGGAGAACCTTCCAGAAGGAACAACCATCTCTCTGCAGCCACCCACCAATCAGGTCTGTTTGGTAGAGTTGCCAGTTGAAAGCTGCTCCATAATAAAAGGCACATGGCAGCCTGTCTGGAGTTTGCCAAAAGGCACCTGAAGGACTCTCAGACCATGAGGAACAGAATTCTCTGTTCTGATTACACAAAGATTCGTCACGTTTGGAGGAGACCAGGCACCGCTTATCACCAAGCCAATATCATCCCTACAGTAAAGCATGGTGGTGGCAACATCATTCTATGGGGATGTTTTTCAAAGCAGAAACTGGCAGAGTAGTCAGGATAGAGTAAAAGATGAATACAGCAATGTACAGAGACATCCTGGATGAAAACCTTCTCCAGAGCATTTCTGACCTCAGACTGGAGCGACGGTTCATTTTTCAGCAGGACATCGACCCGAAGCCCACAGCCAAGATCTCAGAACCACCCTGTAAATGTCCTGGAGTGGCCCAGCCAGAGTCCAGACTTGAATCTGATGGAACATCCGGAGAGATCTGAAAATAGCTGTGCACAGACCTCTCTTATCCAACCTGATGGAGCTTGAGATGTTCTGCAAAGAAGAATGGGCCAAACTGGTGAGCTAAGCTTGTGGCGTCATATTCAAAAAGCTGTAACTGCTGCCAAAGGTGGATCAACAAAGTGTTAAGTAAAGGCCGTGAATACTTACAGAAATGTGATTTCTTCTCTATTTTTAATAAATTTGCAACAATCTCAAACAAACTTCTTCCAGATTGTCATAATGGGGTATTGTGTGTAGAATTTTTATGAAAGAGATTAAATTGATACCATTTAGAATAAGGCTGTAACATAACTAAATGTGGAAAAAGTGCAGCGCTGTGAATACTTTGTGGATGCACTGTATGTCATTTATTTTAGTGACAAGTACACCTTCTAAAAGAGAGCTATTATTAAAACTCTTCGCTAATGGATTACTGGTTTATATGGCAGATTTGTTGATTTCCAGTCATGTTTAACTCAGTGCCAATGTGTGAGAGTTCAACTTCTTACATTGGCACAATATCACAATAAACAAACATGTACAGGGGTTGGACAATGAAACTGAAACACCTGTCATTTTAGTGTGAGAGGTTTCATGGCTAAATTGAACCAGCCTGGTAGCCAGTATTCATTGATTGCACATTGCACCAGTAAGAGCTGAGTGTGAAGGTTCAATTAGCAGGGTAAGAGCACAGTTTTGCTCAAAATATTGAAATGCACACAACATTATGGTTGACATACCAGAGTTCAAAAGAGGACAAATTGTTGGTGCACGTCTTGCTGGTGCATCTGTGACCAAGACAGCAAGTCTTTGTGATGTATCAAGAGCCACGGTATCCAGGGTAATGTCAGCATACCACCAAGAAGGACGAACCACATCCAACAGGATTAACTTGTGGACGCAAGAGTGAAGCTGTCTAAAGGGATGTTCGGGTGCTAAACCCGGATTGTTTCCAGAAAACATAAAACCCACGGCTGCCCAAATCACGGCAGAATTAAATGTGCACCTCAACTCTCCTGTTTCCACCAGAACTGTCCGTCGGAGCTCCACAGGGTCAATATACCCGGCCGGGCTGCTGTAGCAAACCTTTGGTCAGTCATGGCAATGCCAAACGTCGGTTTCAATGGTGCAAGGAGCGCAAATCTTGGGCTGTGGGACAATGTGAAACGTGTATTGTTCTCTGATGAGTCCACCTTTACTGTTTTCCCACATCCGGGAGAGTTACAGGTTTGAAAAGCCCAAAGAAGCCTACCACCCAGACTGTTGCATGACAGAGTGAAGCATGCGGGTGATCAGTGATGGGTTTGGGCTGCCATATCATGGCATTCCCTTGGCCCAATACTTGTGCTAGATGGGCGCATCACTGCAAGGACTACCGAACCATCTTGAGGACCATGTGCATCCAATAGTTCAAAACATTGTATCCTGAAGCGGTGCCGTGTATCAGGATGACAATGCACCAATACACACAGCAAGACTGGTGAAAGATTGGTTTGATGAACATGTGAAAGTGAAGTTGAAACATTCTCCCATGGCCGGCACAGTCACCAGATCTGAATATTATTGAGCCACTTTGGGTGTTTGGAGGAGCGAGTCAGGAAATGTTTTCTCCACCAGTATTCATGTAGGAACCTGGCCACTATCCTGCAAGACGAATGGCTTAAAATCCCTCTGACCACTGTGCAGGACTTGTATATGTCATTCCCAAGATGAATTGACGCTGTATTGGCCCAAAAGGAGGCCCTACACCATACTAATAAATGATTGTGGTCTAAAACCAGGTGTTTCAGTTTCATTGTCCAACCCCTGTATATTACCTTTGGTTAACTGTGAGGAGGAAGCTCTGTTCTGTCACCAAACAGAATCACACCAGCTGTGGAGGGATTTAGGAGGTAACTGGCGTCCACCACTCCCAGTGCATGGGCAGCCACATTAAACAGGCTTGCAATATTCTGCAAAAGCAACATAATAATTTATAAATAGTGGCTAAAACTGTCTTTGCCAGCAAATCTAAACATTTGTTGATATCAGTTTAAAAATGATGAAGTAAATGTTGACAAATAAGTGAAACATGAACTTAAAAAATACAATCACACACATTCCTCTCCTGTCAACTGCTGATGTGGACAAAAGGATCACAGCTCTGAATGATGGACGAACGCTTCGACCCTTGATTTGTGAAGGGACAACATCTGTGCCCCTCTTTTTCCAAAGTAAGGTTAAGTCACGATCAGATATACCAAGAAACTAGTTCATGCATTGAATACCTATACTGTAAAGCTGGAGAGATTCCAAAAAGCAGGTGTGATCTGCTAAAATGAATGTTTTACATTTGACTGTAGCTTGTAAGCTTTGAGAATTACCTTGCAACTGATCACAGTATGTATTATAATCCTATGTTTAATCTCAATGATCAATTGTGATTACAAAAATCTTAAAAAAGAAGTGTGTCTCATCTATTCTGTCTAGTAGAATGATTTCACATTGTTTTGTATCATTGGGGTCATGTGACCTAAAATCTATTGAAAAAAAATCATGATTTGTGATTAAAGAAATTTATAAAAAATAGAAAATGCATTAAAATCTGATTTTAAAAAAATGGTGTGCCTCATCTATCCAGTGTAGTAAAACAATTTCAGACAGATTTTGTGTCAGTGGGTCACATGACCTGGAAGCTATTGAAGAAAAATGCTAATTTTTGACTAAAAAAATTCCTTAAAAATGTAAAAAGACTTAAAATGGAATAAAAACGAGTGTGCCTCATTGATGTAATCTAGTAGCATGATTTACCATTGTTTTAGTTTCAACTGGTCACAAGACAAGGAATTTATTTATTTTTATTTTCCACGATTGTTTGGTTCGGAAACTTACTGACGGTCCCTAAGTGAACCACCGTGCGTCAGAAGAGGGAGCAACAGAGAGCAGCTAGCCGAAATCTGAGTGCCTGAATCGGATCAACCGTGAGCTAGATGCCGCTAAGTCCGCGGAGCTTGAATATCCAATATCAAACTTCAAACTAACTTCACCGCGGTCACAGACAAGCAGGTATAGATGATAGATGGATGGATTATTTCCAGTTCTTTTTTTATCTAGTTTAAATAAATGAATCACAGTAAAATCTATCTTTGCTGTATGTTTTGTCCTATTAATCATTGTCGTTGTGGTTACGGTGTTTTTTACAATAACCTAATTTTCATAAATCCCCTTTTGCCGTTGTAGCTACAGGGATGACTAGCTCAGGGCAGCAGGTGTCGCTGTTGATCACACTTCATATGTCAGTCTGCCAGTGAGTTAGGTAGGCGGGGGTGCAGAGAAGAGCGCTGATTGGTCGCGCCCCCAGCAGTCCATATTTCCCAGTGTGTGATTGGATGAAGGTACTGTTAATGGTTGTGAGACCACTGCTGATGTATGTGCGCAGTAAAAAGGAAACAAAGGAAGCCCTGAAGCTTTACCTGGAGGTATTCTGCTCCATCCTGCGTCCCTGGGAACATTTGCTTGCTTTTTTTTTGCATAACTTTAACTGTGTTTATTAAAATGGAATAAAATTTGACAATTTGAAAGTGAGTAAAGTGTGTCCCTTTTTATTTTTGTTCTTTCATTAAATCCTGTTCAAAATGACGTTTTTGAAAGTTTTTTGGTCACATTGAATGCTGCAGGCAGTATTTTAAACCAGCGGGCCTAGATAGGAACTCCCCAAAAGTCAAAGTTGCATATAAGGAATGGAAGAAAAAACCCTTTTTGTTTTTTTCTTAGAAACAGACTTCATTTTATCAAACTGGTATATAAGGGGTTACAAATTCCTAACATTCACGATTATCTGTTGTGTTATGTGAGAACTGAAGTTAATAATAGTATTCATAAAAAATAGTAAAAAAAAACTGTTGATACATATTATTTATGGGGACATCCGTATCAGAGCATTGTTTTTGATGAAGAGACTCCCATGATCCTGTTTAGACAGTCTCATGAAAGAATAAAGTTTAATTGTACCACTTTGTGTAGCTGAAGTGCGAATACCAAACATCAATCATTAAGCCAGTTTACTGTGCTTAAAAAAATATACACATTTAAAAACGTTTCTTGGTCTGTTAAACTGAGATCATAGCTTCTTCTTTATTCAAGACTGAGCCAAAAAGTCCCAAAAGATCTGTTAATAAAAAGCAAACTCCTCGTCTGTCACTCCTGACTCATCAACCATTCTGGCCCTGAGATAATCAGGAGGACTCGATGTTCCTGCAGAAACTACTAGCAAAGCTTTTATAACACACTCTTACAGAAATCTGTTTAGGCCAACACCCACGGGGTAGTAAGCTCATTTGGAAAAACACGAGTGAGGCTCAGCTGACCAAAGAAGGCCATGATAAAGGAGAAGATGTTATGACACAAGATGTGGGCTGATATTACTCAGTGTGTTTCTGAATCATTCGTCTGGAAAAGACTGCTGACTACTCCTCGTTTCCACTCAGAAATTACTCAAACAATAACTAATTTAATTATTATTTTTTTAATTACAAACATGATATTAAATAATATGAAAAGTTAGGCGGGCAGATATATTCGAGGTACAATCGAAGTACTCGTGATTACTATGCAAATTTACACTTTTTGTCAATTTTTACCCAAGTAAGACAAAAAAATGCAATTTATACTCAAACGATACATTCACATAGACATCAGTATTATGACAAATATGTCTTGTAGGAGAGGTGGACAAAATGAAATGCCAACAACTGAGTCAATACAAAAGCTTTGGCAAGGATGCATACAAATGATCAATAATAAAAAAAAAGTAAACTAACAATCTTCTAGAGAAAATCTTTGTACAAAAAGAGCAGAAGAGCAGGAAGAGTCCAGTGCATGTTTAGATTTAGTAAAAGACAAGCAGCCAGGTTTGCTGAGCCGCTCATTTTGTCCCTCTGGTGTCTCAGGAGTGAGGAAGGTCCATGCAGATTTTTTAGTAATTGGATTTTCTTCTTATCAGAAACCAGTAATGAAAAAAATAATTATTTTATAATACTAAATATTTAATTGAAATAAGAGCTGTTTTTTTCTCCCTTTATCGTGGTCAAACACAGATGAGCAGAAAATAAAATTTGATCAAAAATAATAAAAAATTGAAATCACCAACAGAGGGAAAATGGACCATTTTTCTTCTATTCTGAAACACCTCAACATCAGCTAGCAAAGTATATGCTTCATCCTGTGACATCACCATCCATATATGGTAGGGTGCGTCTGTTTAGGTACATGTTTTACACATTTCCCATAGCATGTAATTCTGTTTCTCTGGATTTGAGTTATAGAGATAAAAAATTACAATTTGGAGTAATTTTGAAAACTCATTCTGACAGAAAAAGCTTAAACCACCTCCAGTCAAGATGGTGTGTCATTCCCAGTAATGCCAGTTGAAGTATATTCCATAAATGCTTAGGATCTTAGTAGAAGCAATTTGCTGCCATCTAGTGGTCAGAAATAGGCCCAAATAAGCCTGATTTAGCAAATTTGACAACTAAATACCAAAATTTAGATCTATTGAATGTGCTATATTAAAATAATCGCTACTTAATGTAGCATCCACATGACATCGAAAACAAATAATTCACTTTTTATATAACGGTAAATATATTCAGGCAGTGACGTGCAAGTTGATAATTATAGAAGAATAATTAATTTTTCTGTAAATGGTGTTTTATAGAGCAAAATTTGAAGATTAAGTCAGGCAGGAGGAAACCACATGACATGAATTAAATGCAGATGCAAAAGATCTATGAGGCACACACTAATTGACACAACGCTCGTAAGAAACTTTCCTGGCGGAAAGTATCATTTTGTAGCCGAAAAAGTCGGGTTACCAAAACTGCAAGGATACAAAATGTTGAAGGGGTAAAATTCCCAATAATCTTCCCTTGTGATGAAAAAATATGTGGGATAACACCGTTGAGGTGTATAGAAGAAACAGTGCCTCTTGCAGGCAGATTTGAGCTGTTTTAATACCTAGGGGCTGGTCTAGGGATATTAAAACTGGGCCAATTTTTCAGTTCTCTTTGCTGGTGATTTTGCCTTTATTATCTTAAACATGAAAAGTACATCAAACCAATTTAAGTGTCTCCTCGTCTGGTTTTGATCTCAAAAAAGAAAAATTGCTCATAATTCAATTTAATATTTTATATTTTAAAATCAAAATATTAGTTGTTTGTTTTTTATTACTTGTTTCTAACATAACATCCACTTAAGTAAATATGCACAGACTGAGAAAGATGGCATTAGTTCAGTGTCTACTTAGAGCTGGCAGGTACTAGCATGCTCAGGGTGCCAATGGCAGCTTTAGAGGGAGGAGTTTTGTCTGCAGCCATTTTGCTCAGATTGCGAACGTCTGCCTGCCAAGTAGGAATCTTCTTCGTTGTCATGTGACGGCGGGCATGTTTGGTCAGGTGATCACTGCGCATGAATCGCCGATCGCACACCGGACAGACGAATTTCTTCTCGCCGGTGTGTGTGCGGCGGTGACGGGACAGCTCATCGGAGCGGGCAAACCTCTTATCGCAGCCGTCCCAGCTGCAGCTGAATGGTTTCTCACCTTCGGGATGGAAACAGAAGGACAGACAAGGAAAACAAATGAGTCATGCTGTTGTCATGAAAACTCAACACGTCAATTCCAACAGAGAACAATGAGCACAGTCTTGGCTCATTAGGGAATACACAGACACACAGAATACCACACTCATCTGTGACATCCACTAATCAAGGACTGAGGTGTAAAGGAAGGGCCTCACCTGTGTGCGTTCGCAGATGAGCCTTGAGGTGTGAGCTCTTGAAGTACGTTTTTCTGCAACCTGGAAAGCTGCAGATATAGTTTCTTCTGCGAGAAAAGACAATTTTTGTGGCCGTTGTGTTGCTGCAGGGCCCAGCAGGCATGTACACAGGGGCTGGGGCCAGAGGTAGCAGTTTGGTGTTGCCCAGGGTCATGACAGTCTGTGGGCCCTGAGGGGCCTGAGACACCGAGGACTGAGGGAGGACAAGCATTACTGCACCCTGTGACACAGCTGAGCCCACAATAAGTGGCCTGTTGGCCGAGGTGGGCTGAGGAAGGATGGGGGTTGTGGTAGTCCGAATTCCAGTACTGGAGGCCTGACCTGCACTGGGGATGAAGGCTGATATTATTCCTGACTGGTTGCAGATGGGGAACATCTGGCAGATGATTTGAGGACTGGTCACTGAAGCAGGGGAGAGGGTTGAGTGAACACTGGTGGTGGGTGGGTTTGTTGGTGGGTGTTGTGGTTGGGTGTTGAGGGTGGAGGTGGAGACACTGTCCAAAGGTTTAGAGGGACTGACGGGGTGCTGTGTTTCTACTGCAGGAGGAGACTGGGGTGTGTTTGTAATGCATTCCTGTTGCCGCTGCATGCACACTATTGTTCCTGTCCCGGTTACTGTGCTTGTAGTTTTCTGTGAAATGGAGGTTACTGGAATGTGGTGCTGGCACAGGTCTCTGTCTGCAGTGTGCCTGATGACGCTGGTTGCCATGGCTCTGCAGGGGTGTGGCGGAGCAGGCAGGGAAGGGGTCCTTTCAGGAGTGGGTGCCAGGATGGGTAGATGGAGCTCAGATCCAGAAAGTGCCATGGACATGGTTGGGCTGGGGGTGGACTGGACTGTGCTGCTTGATGAGGTCTCAACAAAACTGGGGCTATGGGGAGGTGTCATGCACTGCAAGAAATGAGAAAGAATGAATGTGTATAACACTACTTATGCTACAAAAACACTTTACAGAGACACAGTCCCATGAAAAAGGTATTTGCCCACTTTACAGCTTTCTTCTGTTTTTCATTGTTTGTCACACTTAAATGTTTCAAACCATCAAACATATTTTATCATCAGACAAAACAAAAATGCACTTTTAAAAGAGGATTTCAAAAAAGCTGTCCAAACCAACCTGGACCTATGTAAAAAAGTAATTGTCCCATCAACCTAATAAATGCCGTTGCCCCCCTTAGCAGCAACGACTGCAATACCTCGCAGTTTCTCTTAGACATAACTGAGGAACACTTTTTGACCACTCTTTGTAGAATTATTTTATTTCAGACACAGTGGAGGGCTTTAGAGCACGAACAGCCTATTAAACGTCAAGCCACAGCTTCTCAAATAGATTTAGATCTGGCCTTCGATCTAAATCTATTTAAATCTAGGCCAGTCCAAAACTTTGTCTTTTTTTGAGCTATTCAGAGGTGGACTTTGAGGTGTGCTCTGGATTGCTGCTGAACCTAAGTGCCCCTGAGCTTAAGGTCACAGATTGATGACCAGGCCTTCTCCTCCAGGATGGTCTGGCAGAAAGCACAACTCATGGTTCCATGAATTACAGCAGGTTGACCAGGTCCAGAAGTAGCAAAGCAGCCCCAGACCATCACACTACCAACACCGTGTGGTGCATGCAAAATATGTATGATGTTAAACGCTGCTGACGTTGTTTTTACCTCTCACCTGTTGGTTTTTCAAAAGTCTTGGTGTTCATCAAGATGTTTTTTTGAAAAACTGTAGAGAGAGCGTTTTTGGCCTCAGAAGTCTCCCATCAATGTCAGTCTCATTGGAAATGTTGAATCATGAGCACCACCCTGGATGGAGTTGTTGATGCCCTTGTGGAGTAATCTTGTGGCCTACTTCATGTTGTGAGACAGGTCCAACGTGAGTGTGTTCTGGATTCTACAGGTCTGACAGTAATCAGTCTTGGGTGTGACTGCTGAAACTGAAGCCGACTCTCAAAGTAAATTTGTTAATCGAAGTTAATTTAGTATGGAAAATGAAGAGATATTACTTTTTCACATTTGACCAGGTTGATTAGGACAAAGTTTCCCCAACAAATGAAACCACTATTGGTGAACTGCTTTTTGTATTTACTCAGATTATTTAAACATGACAAAAAGGCAACAACCAAGGAACCCTGTAAGGGGGGAAAAGATTTTTTACAGCTAAGTATCACAGATAGTATGCAGGTGAACACATGAAAGAGGATCTACCTGAGCTATAAACAGTGATTTTTATGACCCTGCATCTGCAAGATGCCTGAAGGTTAATCACCTTACAGGTTTAGGGATCTCTCCTGTGTCTCTTCACCTCACTCTGGTGTCTTAAACAAAGACCATGTGCCTTGTGCAAGTCTTTACTCTCAGAAATATCTTTACTAATTGAAATGATTTTCCAACGCACTGTATGACAAGGTCTTACCAGTGAGGAGAGGGACACAAAGTCCCTTGGGGGCTCCTGGAGCTCCAGCGGCAGGAGGGAGTCGCAGGAATCAGAAGCCGGAGTGAGGGGCCGGGGCTTGCAGGGGTTCAGCTTGTTGCTGCTGCTGAGGAACACTGGCTGACCCCAGGAGCTCATACACACCAGAGCTTCAGCTGCCTCCAGATCAGTGTACTCCAAACCAGAGGAACAGCTGCTGGTTCCACTGGAGACAGACTGCTCGCTGTCGTGTCTTCTTCTCTTCAGGCACGGCCCACACTGGTCCATATGTTCAGCCTAGGATGAACAAAGAAACAAAGCTGTGTTTTTAACTCACTAATATGCTGTGATAGTTCCGTTTACTCTCAGTTATGGCTGACTAAAGGAAAATGAGTCTTGTACTGTAAGATAAACCAGCTTTGTCTGCTCAGTCAGAGCTCTTGCAGATGAATTTCCCGGGCCAAACTGGATGATGCTACCACTGTGGGAGAGAAGGGGTTGTTGGTGACTACACCCCAGCCCTGCATGCACTCCCTCTGGACTGAAGCCAGGACGCCTCCCCTTCCCAAATATAGACTCAACAGTGACGTGCTGCCAGATCAGCCATGTGAAATCCCCCATAAAGCGGTTCGCATCAGGAAGTAGTCCTGGCAATGGAACAACTTTGTCATATAATTTACCATAAAACTAACACTTTTACTGATTTACCAACTAGTATGATAAGGCTGCCTTCGGGTTGTTTTTAAATTTTTGTATTTATTTATACAGTAATAATTTCCTATTAAATTGTAAAAAAGTTAAATAAATACATATTTTAACTGTGATTAGTATAAAATAAAAAATGTAAAACACTGACAATGGAAATTAGGTCTGAGTTCGGCTTTAAAAGCAGGGAGGAAACAAGGGAACATTATGTGACTGTCTGGGTACAAAATAAACAAAGAGTTTTAAATGAGCTCACCTCCTGTAAGTCCATTTCATTAATATTTCCTGACGCCTCTGAGGCAGACAGAGTGAAAATGTCCCGTTAATGTTGTAGAAGCCAGTGTGGAACAAAGACAGCTTCAGCCTGGTCCAGGATGGACTTCAGAGATCGTCTATTTTTTTCCTCAGCTCAGCTGTGTGTAAAACATGGGTAGGACAGAAAAACAAAACTCACAACACGTATTCACGGGTGGCAACACTCGGCCAATCACCGTACAGCGAGCCCGGCACTTTGGCCAATGGGAGAGCAGAGAGCGCGTGAACAGTGCGTGCTCGCTGGACGGTTGGAGGAAATGGGGTGCGTGGCCGTTGGTGGGCGTGGCCACACAGTCAGCAGTGTCAGAGTGAACCCGATGAACTGGCAGTCACTAAAGTAGGCGAAAGGTCGAGTCGGTCTATGCTGCGTTTAATGATTGTGGGAATAAATTCCTGAAAGAGAATTGACTGCTCTTTAGCGTCAAAGTTTTAGTATTTGGTTACTTTTTTCAGACACTATGTTCCTTATTTCAATAAAATGTAATTTTTCTTTTTAAAGGAAACTAAAGATGAATGAATTCAATTTGGCATTTCGGTTGGATGATCTAATACTAATACTAATACTAATACTAATACTAATACTAATACTAATACTAATTTACAGTGCTGTGAAAAAGTATTTCCACCGTCGCAGATTTCGTCTTTTTCCCCTTTTTCACACTAAATGTTTCAGATCATCAAAATTATTGTCAGACAAAGGTAACCTGAGTAAATGAAAAAATGAGTTTTCAAATGATGATTTAATTTATTAGGGAAAATAAGCTCTCCAAAACAACTTGGCCCCTATTTAGTTGGCTACATCTGCCATCAAGCATTTTACATCTCCAAGAAATATTCTGGTCTACTCTTCATTGCAGAATTGTTCTATTTCAGGCACATAGGGAGGTTTTCCAGTATAAACATTCAGCTTCCATCATGCCATAGCATCTCAAATAGATTGAAATCCACCCCCACCCCCCCCCCCCCCCTCCCCCCCCCCCCCCCCCCCCCCCCCCCCCCCCCCCCCCCCCCCCCCCCCCCCCCCCCCTTTTCCCCCCCCCCCCTCCCTCACCCCCCCCCCCCCCCCCCCCCCCTCCTCCCCTCCCCTCCCCCTCCCCCCTCCCCCCCCCCCCCCCCCCCCCCCCCCCCCCCCCCCCCCCCCCCCCCCCCCCCCCCTGGACCAAGGCCACTCCAAAACCTTCATTTTGTGTGTTTTTGTGCTATTCAGAAGTGGACTTGCTGGTGCATTTTTGGATTATTTTACTACTGCATAACCTAAGTGCACTGGAGCCTGAGTTCACAAACTAATGCCTGGGATATTCTCATTCAGGACTTTACGAAACACTGACCAGTTCCTAGTTCCTAGTACAGAAAGTTGTCCAGGTCCTGAAGCAGCAAAGCAAGACTATGACACAACTACCACCATGTTTGACTGTGGGTAGGATGTTCTCTTTCTGAAATGCTGTTACTTTTATGCCACATGCCAATATAAACACAACATGCAGTTTTCAAATCATGATTTCACTTATTAATGAAAAAAGCTATTCAAACCAAATTGGCCTTCAGCCTTCCGGCCTGAGCATGATGCTGCCAACAACTGGCCTGTGAAAAACAAGACTTTTCGATTGCATGCCTTCTTCTTGCCACTCTTCCATTGAGGCTAGTTTTGAGGCTAGTTTTGTGGAGCTCATGGTTAATAATTGTTCTGCCAACATATTCTCCCACCGCAGCTGGGCCAAAGCGCACTAAAATTAAATTACACACAAGTAATTATTGCCCTGCGATGGACTGGCGACCTGTCCAGGGTGTACCCTGCCTCCCTCCCATAGACTGCAGGAGATAGGCACCAGCTTCCCTGCGACCCACTATGGAAGAAGTGGTAGAAAATTACTGACTGACTGACAAATAATTATGTAATTTCTGAAGGGAATTGGTTGCACTGACTTTTGTTAGGGAGTATCAGAGTAAAGGGGGGCTGATGCTTGTCCGGAAGGTATGAAAACTTTTGCAAGGCACCATAGATGTTAAAATAACCCGAAATTACACAATGGTAATATAGTCTACTAGCAGAAAAGTACTATGCAAGTTTAATTCTCAATATGATTAAAGTTATAATCAAATCTTTTTTAGCAAACAAAAGTTTATGCAGATATGTTTTTATTCATTTTTTTTTATTTTCTACAATTTACATAGATTTAGGGTTTTTTTAAACACCTTGATGAATCCCACTTTTTTTAGCTGACTCACATTTTAAAAATTGTAGATGCTTATATAACTTGCACATCACTTGCCCTCGTTATCAAAAGTTCCATGTAAGGCCTTGTTATGAAACAGACACTCATATTTTCCGATGACCCGTAAACGCAACACCTGCACCAGGCAAAGCGCGGGTTTCTGTCTCGTTTTGATGTTCACTTGGCTTTTCTAGCAGAAAAAGGCTGGGAATCGCAAAACTGTCAGCAGGTTTACAGTTATTTGCACCTCCACACATAAGATATTATTGAAACAAATAAGTTACAAAACGTACAAGTCCTTAAAGGACTCTTTAATATTTTTATTGTTTTCAAAGCTGGGGAATTTATGAGAGGCAATAGCACTAAACATTTCTGATAAGACAATACACTCAGTGTTGTGTAGTTAAATCCTTACATTTCTTTAGTTATACATTGGTTCTGTTAGATTCAAAATGTGATAAATAGGCTGACAACCTCTTTTCTGAAATGGAACTACATGCTTTAATCTTTTAGATAAACTGTATGAATGAGCGTCCCCTATCTACTGCTGCATAGACACTGTTATCCTTCAGTTAAATGCAACTTTTAAGTTTCCTGCATTACATTGTATTTTATTTTAATTGATGTGTTTTTAGTCCTCTCTTTTGTAGTATTCTTAATTAATTCGTTAACTTAATGTAAAATTTGTCTGTAGTGTTATATATAGTACTCTATTCCAAGCTTCAATATGGGTACTGTTGTATATCCTACAAATATTGTATGCTGTACTATTATTATTATTTTTATTTGATTATTTTATGTTTTAATTATTTTTAACTATTACTCTGTCCACCTCATAATTTTGCACTACCATCTCTGCTATTTTAGTATTTTATCTGTAATGTACTTGTGTTTTTAGGTACCCACAATATATATATTTATATATTGAAAATGATACTGATATATAAAAGTTTTTATTGAAATGTTGCCATTCATCTCAGGATTTTTATGACCTTAAGTCAGATCATTTTTATTATGGACCCTATTTTGGGTCATAAAGTGTTTGACCTTGCAGAGTATGTGGTTGTAAACCAAATTTTGTTCCAAACAAAAATCACATGACAGACCTACATAAACATCAATAACTGCATGTGGGCAAACGTGTCATATGTTCCTTAAAACCTCAGACTGCTGTAAAATTATTAATTATATATCCAAGTCTAACCAAAGATACCTAAAAATAAAAAGAGATCAACAGCCCCTGTGTTGGCTTTATCAGTGCAGGCCTGTGCTGTTTTGTGTAAAAACCCTATTGCATCTCATGTCTGTCTTATTGTTGATCTGTTGTTTTCTCAGCAGCTTGCCTGCCGCATGGGGAGTGGCGTAGGTGTGTTTTCCCGGCCCTGGCAGCGTCCGGCTGCTAAGGAAGGGCATATCCAGGTATGACTCACATAAGCATGACCTCAGGGAGCTTTCAGGGCAGTTTCAGTGCCAGCTGTTAGTGAGCAGAGATGAGATGAGGGAGGAGCTACGGGGAAAACCAGTTAGCTCAGAGGAATGACTAGCAGTTGGGACTGAGTACAGCAGTCTGTTTGTCATATAAGTGGGGCAGCCCATTTAGACAAGCCGGGGAATCTAGAGGAAAGGTTACACCAGCCCTAATCTGGGCCTCTGCATGCACTCCTCCCCCCATCTGGTCAACAGCCCCCAGTTCAGGAACTCCAGGACTCAGAAAAGGGGCAGTTGGACCTGTGTGTTTAAAAATATCAGTACTGGTTCCTGTCAGACAAACAAACAGTGACCATATAGGCACAAATGTCCAGTATCAAATTTTATTTATTCAGACATAATCAGTACGTTGAATATATCTGATTCCTACAGATTCTCAGACACATTTCAAATAAAATGTGGTGGATTCACAGTTTAGTCCTGAAAAAATGCACAATCATTGCTGATTCTGCACAGTCCTGGTTCATCACCTGGCTCTCATGCCTCAAAGTATTTTCTTTATTTTGTTCTTACTCCTTCACCTTATTCTATATCAGTATTTTAGTAATAGATACCAAACAAAAATTGTTGACAGCATTCAAGAAATTTTGAAAATCACTCTCCATCAGCTTACACTATCACCTTAAAGTCTGCATTTAGGTCAAAGGTCACAAAAAGTAAAGCCTGCTGACAAACTTCTTTTGATTTTGGTCATAAGTTACAGCTCTGGTCAGAAGTTTTCACCCACTCATCGTACCCATGAAAACTCCATTTTAGAATTTTAATGATGCATTTGAACTATTCTTTTTCCAGGGTGGAAAGATTATACAAAATAAAGACTTATGGATTTTCATAGGTGAACATGTTTGTTTTTGCTGTATATTTTATCTAATCATCAGGGTCAAAATTATACATGCACACTCAAATAAATACATTAGCCTGGACTAATATTTGTTTAAGTGTCTCTTAGCAAGTTGCACCTTGACCACACTTTTTTGTAGCCATCATCATGCTTCTGGCATCATTCTGTCTGGATATTTGTCCACTCTTCACTACAGAAGTGGTGTGGTTCATTTAAATTGGTGGAATTCCTTTCCACAAATCTGACTTTCATGCACAGCCCATACATTTTTAAGTGTATTTGATGTCTGGACTTTCCAAAGGGTTAATATTTGCCTGGTTTATTTATTCCAAAACCAGTTCGGTTGTGTCTTTTCGGAACAGCCAATTGTGTCCCTTCTGGTTTCAGCCACCTAGGTGTTGATTTGAGGTGACATTGAAGATATTAAAGGCATTCCTATTTTTTAATGATTGTATCCACTTTGTTATTTAATACACCTTAAAAGTACCTTTGAAAAGACTCTTCGTCTTTCTATTATTATTATTTGCACAATACACCAGGACTACTGGCAGGAAAGCATTCGAACAACAGCATGACGATGTCCCCACCATGCTTGACAGTTGGTATGGGGTTCCTAGGTTTAAAAGCCTCCCTTTGACTCCTTTCTCCTGAATTCATTTGTTGGCAGCTGCAGATTTCGGTCCAACTTTAAAGTGTTAACTTTGGAGCAGGAGCTTTTTTTGTTCATGACCCTCTCAGCCCATGGTGATAGAAAAGTTGCTTCCATAATGAGTGGCTGGGCAGTGACACTGATGTTCCAACAGTTTCCAGTTCATGGCAGGCCTGAGCCTTGGTTGTTCCTGGTTAGTTGATCAACAGCCTAACCAGTATTCTTTTGTCTTAGGGGGACTGCTTGGGTCAGATGTTTAAATCTTTAAAACAGTTTGAACACAATTTTACTCGAGTAATTTCAATTCCCCAGGTTCACACTTTCCCGGAGAAAAGGTCCTGGTCTGGGGTTGGGACTTTCAGATTACCCCAGGATTGTTGAGGGGTATGTGCTGAGCAATGATGATTGGTGGGCCTTTTCTTGCAGAGTTCAGACTTCCGCTCACCCGTCGTATTTAGGACCTGCGTGTTGTTATTGTTTTCTACTTTATACAAGATTGATATTTAAGTGTACTTTTCCAATCACAATGTGGTACAACACCTCAAGCAGAAAAAGCCAGTTGTGCGTTCTCCATCTTGTTTTGTGAACAAAGGGCAGGATAGGATTTGTTTGTCTGGCCTTTGGTTTCTTATTACCGCCACCTGCTGGACTGGAGGTGTATTGCGGTTTTCTTCACAGCTTCCCCATAAGTCATTAGGCTGATTTAAATACATTTTCCGCTGGCTTTCAAACCAGTGGAAACAGAAAGCACACAAATTACCTGGGATTCCTTTTCACCAGGTGAAAACAATTCTAGGCATTTAAAGCCCGGGGCTTTCTGTGGAGAAACTGCTTATGTTAAAAGTCAGATCTATGCCAGTAAACAAACCAATTTAAATTAACTCTACAATTGTGCCAGGAAGAGGCAACAAAATGCATGTGGCCAAGGTGCAGTTTGTTAACAACATTCATTCAATCAAATACTAGCAGGATAATGTATAAATTAGAGCCTTGATGTATAATGTTGACCTTCTGCTTGTTTGTTGTATCATTATCCCATCCTAGAAAATAACAGTTAAAATAAATCACAAAAACCAAATTCAAGACCATGATTAATGGATGTAAAAAGAACAATACGGGAAGTTGTGTAGGCTTTCGAAAATCGCTTCGTTAAAAACGTGATGGCTTAACTGGTAACCTGTTTAGTAAAAACACTGATAAAAAGAAAACTCTAAAGAACTGGCTTACGCTTGATCTGATAGTGTGTTTAGTTCTAGTATGAGCTTTAACAGGTTTAAAGCTTAAGTCTGCTTTAATACCATTGTCTATGAATTTATCACAGACATATAAAGAAGACAAGTGACTGAGGCAAAGCAGAAAACTGTCCTGTTCTCCAAAAGCCAAACTGAATTCATTTTTAGAAAATAATGCTGCATCCAGCTTGATAAGAAGACAGACGGCGTCCAGCTGGTTTTCTTAGCACAGTTCTGTGAAAGGATGCAGGATGTTTACATGGCATTAATAACTTAATCTCCGAAGCCACCATCAAGTCTAAATGATTTATGCAGTTTTTGAGGGCAACGTATGGTGCCATTCAGAGAAGTTTTCTTTTTACAGCGAGAGTGATTATTTGTCTGTTGTTGAACCACATATTTACATACATTGTATTAAAAAGGCATAACCCTTTCTTCTCACTGTCTCACATTAAATTGGACTAAATATTTCTAGTTTTAGGTCAATTAGGATTACCAAACTCATTTCAGTCAGGTAAATGTCAAAATAATAAGAAAAATATTACATTAGACTTCCATTAAAGGGCTGCACGGTTGGGCAGGTGGTAGCACTGTTGCCTTGCAGGAAGAAGGTCCTGTGTTCGACTCCCAGCCTGGGGTCTTTCTGCATGGAGTTTACATGTTCTCCCTGTGCAAGCGTGGGTTATCTCAGAGTACTCCGGCTTCCTCCCACAGTCCAAAAACATGACTGTAAGGGTAACTAGTCTCTCCAAATTGCCCTTAGGTGTGTGCGTGGTTGTTTGTCCTGTGTGTCTTTGTTGCCCAAAGGGTTTACGGGGCGATTTAAACCCCGGGGAGGGTACCCCACCCATAGATTTGCTAGAGACAAGAAACCACCCCCCGGGGCCCCTTTTTCAGAGGAAGTGGGTACATGGAATGGATGGATGGACTTTCTTTAGACCTTCCTTTAAGTTTACATACGTTTCCTTAGTAAATTACCTTTTAAGCTGTATGACTTGGGTTAAATGTTTTGCTTACAACAGTTGGCTGGACAAATTTCCTATGGGACTGAGATCATGAATTTCTGATGGCCCCTCCAAAACATAATCATTCTTAAGGCACAGGTAACAACTTTAGTGGTATGATTAGGGTCATTGTCCATGTGAAGACACATTTGAGACCAATCTTTAACTTCATGGCTGATGTCTTTTAATCTTGCTTCAATATTTCCACATCATGTTCTTTTCTTTTGTTGCCATCTATTTGGTAAAGAGCACCAGTCCCTCCTCCAGCAAAACACCAACACAACATGATGCTGCCACCACCGTACTTCATAGTTCGAAAGCTGTTCTCAGGCTTGGAAGTTCCCCTCCTTTTCCTTCAAATGTAGCCATTGTCATTATGGCAAAAAACTTAAATGTTTGTTTCAATCGACCACAGGACATGTCTCCAGAAATGAAGGTTTTTGTACCCCAGTGCATTTGCAAACAGTATTTTGTATGTTGCTTAAGAATAGGAATAACAAGTGTGTTTTATTTTCTATCAGTTACATGGAAAAGAGTTCTAATTTTGGCGTGACATGTGTCTAACATAAATAAAGCTGAAGATATGAACATATTTGTCTCTACATAGATTTATTTATTAATCTTCTATTTGTATTTAAAGCTAACCATCAAAAGGTCTAGAAAAAAAGAGATTAACATCAGCAGTCAAGCTTGCTTACGATGCTTGGCAGCAACCAACATGTTGTGCCGCAAATACGAGCATCCTTGAACTATTTTTCACTGAAAAACCATTTTAATTCATAAATGTGTAATTTCACTCTATGTACAAGCCTTCTCACGAAGCCAGCACTCTGCTGAAGGATGCTTTGTGTACCACACCACACGTGATTCCACCCCCTCTCCTCCTACACACCAAAATGGAGAGACAACAGGGATTTCTCTTCAAGCATGCAGCTTCTGATTGGTCAGAGGAGGACACTGAAAGCAATCTGTTGCCATGAGAGCCTGAACCGTGAGAGCGGCCTGCACAAGCTTCCCTAGAGACGGTCTGATGATGTTAACGTTCAGTGAAATCATTAAAATATACAATTTGCGTCACATCCAGACATTCTGTCTGGTCACCTAGCTCTGTGGGGAAATGCCTTGTCTAGTGAATGGATGTGGATGCATGGGTAGCGTCAATATTTATTGAAGTGATAAGCTTAATAAACCGTGGACCATTAACTGTAGCAACTGATTGGCTTCATAACTATATGTATGTATCAAAACATCATTATTTTTATGCATCTCAAATCTTAGAATATTTATAAATAGATTTATTCTCAGAATCGCAGTATTAAGTTCAAATGTAAATTAAATGACTATATTGCCTTTAGTCACCAATAACTAACCTTAGTAATTACATTCATATATTTAAGAGATTAATTAAGTTAAGAAACAATACAAACAAAACATCTTATTTAAACTACTTTACGTGATTTCTGAGGGGAATTAAAGTTGAACATTTAGATTAATCGAAGATTTAACTTCATCAAATTGTCTCTCTGTTTCTGGAAAGTTAACTCTGCACAATAAACATAGAGCAATTCAGAGGAAAGGGTCCGGCACATCCTGATCCCAAAAACATGGAACATTAAGGAGTACCTCCAGTTGGGTCACTGGCTGACTTACTCGGAACCTGCTTGGGTTTCTGCTCCAGGTTCCATCAGCTCTCTGGGAACATCTTCAGCCGCTTCCTCTGAGGCTCAAAGGATGTCTGGCAAATCTGGACACATCTACATGGTGGACCTCTCTGGATTCAGAACTGACTTGTCAGAATTTTGAAAATCTTTGGATGAATTCTGAGTCTAGATGAAATACAGCATCTTTTTCAAAGCATTGAGCTAGTCTCCCATAATAGTGATGTTTTTAAACTGTGCATGCATTCAGCATTAAAGCTTACAGTGAGCTTCATTGCTTAACATTCTGAGTATGAAGCTATTTTTACCCCTCTGAAATATTACATGTTTTTAAAATATCTTCAATGTGCTGCAGAAAAGTCAGCTTTTGATGTATCAACCCTGGCGGAAGTGTGGGAGCTGAATACAAGGAGAAAAAGCTTTTGTTTAACCCGGATACCCGACCAAGAGACTGACCCCAGTCCTGGTTGACTCTTGTGTTTAGCATACACTATGGTAAGCTAATTATTTTTTGAGTAAAGTTATTTAAGATTCAATTTTTGTATATTTTGCTCAGCTTAGACCTGTTTTTAAGCCTTCAGAAAACTTTTTTAATCACACTCTGTTCAATTAAGAACCCAGTTCTGAATCTAAAGTGAAAGACCTTGAGTGGTCACTCAGTCCTGCACAACTTATGATCGCAGAAGGGATTGCACTCTCCACAACAGACTTATAGAAGATATGCAGAGCTTTGTTGCAAACACTGAAGGACCTAAGCTTTTTCAAGAAGTACAGTCTTTTTTTGGCCTTACCTGATGTTTTGCCAGGACATTTTGAAGTGATAAGGAAAAAGCAGGTCGAGTATGTGAAAGGTTGACTGAAGTGTTTGAGTGCAATACGTGCAACAGCAGCATTAAAAATGCTCTGGCAATAAGGAAATGAGACAGTAAAATAGATGACACATAGGAGCACGGCTGCATGGCAACGTTGACGGGGACACTTAGTTAAACTGTAACAGAATGAGATTTTCTTCTCTTTACCTGATCAATACAACAGTGTTATTGTTTAGGATTATGACTGTACAGAGATAACGGGGTGTTTGAAATCAAATCAGATTTATAAAAAAAAAAACATTTATTGCAAGTAAAATCTACCTTTGATCATTATGTTTCTGGGAAACTGCAAAGTGGGAGAGCAGTTGGCACTGTTGCTTTGCAGTTGAAGGTCCTGGATTCAGATCCTGGTCGGGGTGCCTCTGTGTAGACGTTGCGTATTTCCCCCATCCATATATGTTTTCTTTCCAGGTCCAAAAGCATGCATGTTAGGTTAGTTGGAGGTAGTAAGGTTATTCAGAGAAGTGGGTGAGTGGATGTTTTTTCTTTTTAATTCTTTCTTGCACAGTACTAGACAATAACACTCAGTCAGGATGATGTCAGCAGCCTAAGCCTAAATGGTCATCTACAACTCTTGTGTGCTGCAAGCTCCTCTCTAGCATCTAATCGCAGCAGGTACCAGAGCTGCTTGTATTAAAGGCTGGTGCTGAAAGCAGAGGGAACAACGCAATGGAATTTTGTTCTGGGATCATGGCGGGCAGTTTGTTCCCGCCGTGATCTCAGAACCAGGTCTACCTTTCAAAACTCCTGTCTTCTCCTCCACCCTCTTCAGTTCGGTTTTCTCCGTTTTGTTTTGGTCAGTTTACCAAACTAAACCTCATTATACAAGAAGGAGATCACAGTAAAATGCTGAATTTTAATATTAATATAAAATTATTTAATATGAAATCGATGCAGTGTAAAAACGACCAGCATCACACCTGTCAAGATAGGGTCAACCACACCTTTTCGTAAATCAGCAGTATATAAAGAAACTAATTTAATTTTGATTGGATTGCAAAGGACTTGCAGAATGTTTTACATCAAAAAAAGTAGTCAACTCGTTGAAAAACAGGGTTTTCAACGATCTTGGCCAAAAATATTTGTGCAGCTATGACCCTGTAATTACATATTATTAATGCTTCCAGACAAAGCCTTTTTAAAGGTTTAATCACTGTGAAATTCATGGCCTGAGGAAAATTGCCTGAATAAATTTTCAGTTTCAGGAACAACACTTCACTGCTGTGAAAAGGTATTTCCCCATTACAGATTCCTTTTCCTTCTTCTGTGTTTTGTCCCTCTTACATTTTTTTAGACAAAAACTTAATAAAAAAAACTGTAAATGATGATTTCATTTATTTAGAGGCAATAGCTATCCAGATCAACCTAGCCCTGTGAGAAAAGGGAAATTAAAATAAAGACTAAAACCGTGTAAGTGATGCTTTTTTTCGATTTCTGTCAGAACAGCATTTCTGCTATTTATTCTATCAGTGCATGAGCCCAGATAGCTGTTGTTTCAGTAATAAATTTTTTGTAGCTTAAAAAAAAAGACAAAATGAGAAATAATCAGACTCAAGAGTTTAAAAGTGGCTGCTGGTGTTAATCTTTTATTGGGCACTTTGTCACACCCTCGACATGTAGCATTGGTGTAAAGTACAAAAAGTTCATTAATAATTATAGAGGAATAGAAAACTGGTTATATATAAAGAACCCACATCCATTTTCTTAATAAATATATACACAATAAGTACTTAGATATAAAAAAAGAGATTATACAGATCCTTTTCCAAATATTATGTACAATATTTCCATAAAAAGACAAAGATCAGCATGTATCTTATTGCAATAGAGGGTTACTATTTTCTGAATTTGCCTGAGCTTGAATATTATTGCACAGGACAGCCTGAAAAGACTGCTAGAAAGACGTTAGATATCAACTGACCGACTGACATTTAGAACATGTAGGAATGTACTTTCAGCATTTTTATCAATACAAACTATGTAATACTTAACAAAAGATTCTTATTTAAACTAAATTAATGAAAAACATCTTTTAAAACTGATTCCTACCCTAAAAAAATACAAACATTTACAGCATTTAACGAACTGATGACATTCGAAATACTGCCATACTGTTTAGTAATAATACACATTTTTAAATGGTAAATTTTGCAGGCTGCAGTCATCAGTGCTATGACTTTATAAAGGGAAGAGATGTTTCTTTTTTCATAATTAAATTCAAAACCTCTGAATTAAAAAAACTCTGCTGCTTGCATAGCTTGAGGTATAGCAGCGTCCAAACTGCAGCCCTTAACAGTTTGCATATAATTAGGCATTTATATATACACGCTGCAGCTAATTTTCTCATTAAAACAGAAATGCACATATATCCTGCAATAAATGACATGTATAACTTATGTTTTTCAAACCATCATTGTCATCTTTTGAAGGCTCCGGCTTTGATGCGCCAATTTGAGGACTTTTTTACAAGACATTACTGGAGTTTCAGATCAAGTCCATAATCCCTGCAAAGCCAGGAGCGTAAACCTGACGGCTACAGACATCTTCCATCTCTGTGTGGATGTTTCAATCAGATCTCTGTCAGAGTTAGTTTGTACATGCCACCCTGCTCCTCCATGGTGATCTGAAAGGTGTCTTCATTGGAGTAGTGCTTGATGATGTTGTCATCCATGTGGACCAGAATGCTAACAAGGAAATGGGGAACAAAATAAAATATAATTTTTCTAGGTGGAAACATTTCTTTCTTGTCTTGGGCAAACTTTTTTGAAAGTAATTTAATTACTTCAAGTCTATGCAAATGTTTTGTTAAACAATGAATTATTAAATTAAATATGGCTGTTACAATGCAGTGCAGAAGTATTCGTAACTCTTGAAACTTTAGAAATTTTGTCAGGTTAAAAGACTTTCAGCTGTATCTGTGGAACAAGGTGGTTCTACATCTTCATGCCTCACATTTTTTGTTTGTAAAAATGTTGAAAACAATATACCGTAAATTCCGGACTACAGAGCGCACCTGATAAAAAGCCGCATGCTCTAATTTTAGAAAGAAAACCAATTTTGTACTTGTAGAGGCCGCACCAGATTTTAAGCCGCGGTTGTCCCACTTTGTAATATGAGATATTTACACAGAAAGATATTACACGTGAGCATTTTTAACTTTTAATTTAATCCATATGGTAATATAAACAAATGCATATTGCGAATGCTTTTTTTCGAACAGTGCCTGTAACACGGCTGCCTTTAAATATACGTACGTTATCAGTAACACACAAATTTCGTTGCTAATGCTTTTTTACTGAACAGTGCACGAACAACATTCCAATATCTCCTAACTGATTTACACTGCAGCCTACCAGGTCAAAAGTCATTGATCGCCTTCTTCATCTTCTTCCTGCGCACTGAAACCATCAAAGTCCTCTTCTTCAGTGTCCGAATTGAACAGCCTCAGGATCTAGTCACTCATTTCAGGCTCTTCGTTGACGCTCTCACTTGAGCGCACCCAGTCAGTCCCATTAATCACGCAGCAGTCCAGCATTTCGAAACCCGTTGGTGATTTTCCATGTTGATGAGGGTGAATATAAATGTCTGATTTACAATCCCGGTAATTGAATTGTGAAATTCTTCTTGATTTATCGCACAAGTTCATTGGACCTCTTTGAACTACTCATCAATTTGATTGGTCTACTGTTACCAGGTAAAATGTTATTGGCGGCATGAAAAAAAAACATGCATTAGCCGCACCGTTGTATAGGCTGCAGTGTTCAAAGTGTGTGAAAAAAAAGTAGCGGCTTATAGTCCGAAATTTACGGTATTAATAATCCTAATCATGCACTACATAAAATCCCAATACATTATATGGAGGTTTGTTGTTATAATGTTAAAAAATGTTAAAAATAGAGGGGTGTTCATACTTTTGCTGTACCGCACAGCAGGAAATCTGACAGCAGATAATCAAACATATACATTGTCAATTTCTGGGTTCTTCGTAGAGTTTCAGGTGTCAAAATGTAAAGGATTCACTCACCCTTTCTTGCATTTCTTGTAGACCTTTCCAATCTTATCCAGGGGAAGATCATACTTCTCTGAAATCTGGGTCAGAAGAAACTGTGTAAGATCTTTATTCCACACTTACTGTACATCCCTGTACAGTTTTTAGACCTCATGAATGCAGGAAAACCAGAACAAGCAAACACTCAAGAACAAGAAGTTTTTGTGCTAAACCTGTTGAAAGACACTTCAAACTGAAACGTTTTATATACCTTCTGCACATGACCCCTTTAACACTGATAACATCTAAACTCACATCACTGCCTTTCAGACAGCTTGTTCCAACATAATTTTTTTCATCCCTCCTCCCAACCAGCAACTACTCATCTCTGTTTTGACTTTAAAGTCTGAGTCTTTAACCATCTCTATCTTTTCAGCCCGTTAAGGCATTTGCTCAAGCGTAGGGTTTGTGAGAGCTGGGCCTCTGGCTACTCTGTGTAAACTTTACACCAGCAACATGACACAGGAACAGAAAGTCAGACAAACTGAGAAGAACTCACAGCTTCCACCAGGCCCTGCAGAGTGGGATTCTTCAGCATCAGGGCGTCGAACACCTCATCTAATTCCTTGCGAACGTATAGCAGGACTGTGAGGACGAAAATGAGGAAAAACGAAGAGGGAGGTTGAAATAACCACAGTCAAAGAAAGTTTATTGGATACTTTTTTTAAATGCATTTCCTTTCTAGTCCGATTTTTTAAATTTCAGTTTGTAGTTACGCAACAGTAGGGGGCTTGAGGACTGGTACGACTCTCCCATTCTGACAGCTATGATTTCCCACAGTAAACTTGTTTGTTTGCCCCCCAAGAGGCAAGGCAACATTAATTTAGATATAAAAAAGGTTTGGACATTTAGGTCACTAACAGACTGTTTATGAAAGCGAGTGATCTGTAAAAAATACACCTGTCCAAACAGCTTCTCAATCACAAGGCAGTCGCATGCATTTCTCTGAAAATGGGGGCAAAATTCATAGAACAATTTTAAAAGAGCCAGATTACCATGCCCAAAATCAGCATAGCCAAGCCCCCTGCTGTCACCTGGCTTAGGCTGAGCCCTAATATCCAAGCCCTGACCTCCAGGCACTTGCCTGCAAGGACCCCACCAAAGCTGGTTTAAGCCTCAGAGATAAGATGAGGAGCTCCATTGTCCAGGGGGAATTTGGAGAAGAGCTGCTGCTCCTCTGAGTCAGCTAAGGTGAATCATCTGACCAGGATGCCCCTTTTGGAGGTTTTCAGGCAAATGTTGCTGGTAGAAGAGTAATTTTCAGTCATCTCCAAGCTAGCTTCTCTTTTCAGATCTGTGGTTTATGGTCATTTTCTTTCATAGTAAAATTTTCCAAAAATGCCTAAACTTGTACATCTGAACCTGGCGGTATGTCATAATTTAAAAGAATCGCTTCATATTCGTCATTATTTTTGTGGAATTTTTAAAGTTACTTTCCAGTTTTGACAGGAGACTCCTTTAAATTAATTTACTAATTCCTCATCAAAGTTTCTGACTTCATCACTGCTTTTTGAGGCCCATACCAGGGAAAATGTCATTTCTTTCACACCCAAATATTTTACAAACAACACTCACTATATAATAGAGTTGTATGGTTGGAACTTTAGGGGATCCCCTCCTTTAGACCATTTTTCTGGATTGTTTTAGACTGCATCTGACCAGTTTCAATTAATTCTCCTAGGCCCAATTTAAAAATAAACTCTTAATATAAATACCACATTTGTGTGTGAATTTAAAGACTATTGCACAAGTTGTTTTAATAAACAAGTAATCCATATGGTTTAGTAAAATGTTTGTACGTGTTTATTATGAACTGTAGAATGCTTTGCAGTGGGATGTAGGGTAAAGGGCATCAGCTTGTTTCCTGGTGCATGTTCACTGAGTGATCGGTGATATTTGTTGGGTCAGTGAAGGTCTCAGGCCAAACACATCTCCCAGATAGTACATGTGCATTGAAGAGGGGTTAAGGGAGGGAACTTCAGAGGCTGACCACAGCAAATGCAAACAGAGACTTGCATGTGCAAACAGTTTCATAATTTAGCCCCAGAGAAAAACATCACTGTTCAACATCATAAGAAGACACAAATTTGGTACCTTTCTTGGGCTCGTCCACTCTCGCCATCTTGTTTGGCGGTGACCCAAACTCATCATCGCTGAAGGGTAATCTCCTCAAACCTGAGCTGCATTGGGAACAGACCCATATTAATTTAAAAAAAAAACTCAACAAAACAAGCACCAAGGTAATGTGAAACCTCTAAGCCTTTCCTAGAAACAGATTACTCCACTACATTGGCCTTACTGGGTAAAAGGTCAAAAAGGAACTGAGTTCAACACTAAATCAAGTGGAAAATCAGGAAACGTACCCATCTTCTCCATCCTCTGCAGGAAAGGCCTGTAAAAAACAAAGAAACTAATATTTACTCAAAATTTGTAACTAAAGAGCCATTTATCCATTCATAGTGGTCGTTTTATTCATGCTTTTAACTGTGCAAACACTGTTGTTGTAACGCTTCATGGATGCAGCTATATCAGTCACTGTGGTCGAAGGGAAAAGCAAACACCAGAATCCTGTATTGACCCATTTACTCTTTATCACCATCAGCAGATATACAGATATTAAAACTTGTGGTGCTGGATGGGGCAAAAGTGTTGGTCTGGACCCTCACAGTGGAACCCAATAAATTTCTGGCTTTGCAAGAGTGTTTAGCAAAGTCAGAGGACAAATACAAATATTATAAATAAAAATTTGTGTGGGATGATGTATATTCAGAATATTTTGCTGCGATAACCCCAAATAAGTTCCTAATTACCTGTATGTAATTTAATCTCATTAGTTGTTCTGTGAACAAATAATGAAGGTCATGAAGACCAAGGAACACAACAGACAGGTCAGGGAGGAGAAATCTAAAGCAGGGTTAGGTTCTACAACAATATCCCAAGATTTGAAAATCTCACAGAGCTCTGTTCCTTCCATCATCTGAACATGGAGAGAGGATGGAAAAAACTGCAGACCAATCAAGACATGGATGTCCACCTAAACATTACCCAGAGAAGCAGCTAAGAGGCCTATGATAACTCTGGAGGAGCTGCAACGAAGAATAGGCAAAACTTTCAGTCTGTAGATGTGCAAAGCTGGTAGGGATATACCCCAAAAGACCTCCAGTTGGAACTGCATTGAGAGGCGATCTACAAAGTATCGACTCAGGGGGAATTATACAAATGTACAGCACATTTATCAAATTTTTTGCTGGTAAAATATGGTAAAAACCATGCATAATTTCCTCCCTCTTCACCATTACGCACTACTTTGTGGTCCCATGAGATACCAATGAAAAGCATTTAGGATTGTGGTTCTAACATGACAAAATCTGAATATTTTTGCCTGGCACGGACACAAAGGTGGTCTTATCTGAATTAATGTTATCTTATTAAAGGTTTGAAAACAGCAATAATCAGTAAAGCATAATTTTTTGTTCTTGGAAAACTGGTGGGATGGGTGATGTGGCTCTGTGTGTGAGTGTGTGTGTGTGCGTGTGTGTGTATTGATCGGCAGCACTGCTGATAAAAAACTTTCTATTCTGGGATCAAGAACAGTGAACTCAGCTTATTGGACACAAATGTTTGGAGAGTGTCTGTCAGGTTCACCCTTATGAGCATCACAAAAAAATAACTATCACCCCTCTGATCATCAAAGCAAAGTAAACAACAAAAACAGAGCAAAATATTTATTTGGACTTAGATCGACTTTCTCAAAAAAGGCCAGCAGGGGGCAGTCATGGTTGACATTCATCCATCCATTGTTCCTACATGGTTATCCATGCAGGGTCATGGTTAGGGTGGGGGGCTGGTGTCCATCTCCAGCGGTCATTGGGCGAGAGGCAGGGTACACCCTGGACAGGTCTCCAGTCTATCAAAGAGACAAACAACTAGGTGCACACACACACACGCTTCCAAGGGCAAGGTAGAGAGCCCAGTTAACCTAAGATAATATTCTGGAATGTGGGACAAAAGCAGGAATACCAAGAGAGAACACATGCATACATTGGCCGAACCCAGGACCTTCTTGTTGCAATAAAATAGTGCACCACAAATGCACCACAATGTAGCACAAAGTTGAGTTAAAATAAGGGGTCAAAATTTTCACTAAAAGAAAAACACTATTTATAAGAAATCTGCTGCTCTTTACACATCCCAGAAAAATTGCAGGAGTGTAGGTCAGGTGTGCATCCTCTCGTACAAACCCATGTTCTGTAACGTGCTGTACGTGCTTCATGTAGAGTTCATTCTGGCTGCTGGAAGCAAAGCTCAAAGTCCATGCACGCAGAAAAGACGTGCTGCTGCTGTTGAAAACTGATAAAACCTTCAATCATGCCCACAGCCTCTCAGAACTGAATATCTGGCTTTTGTACTTTTTCCTGGCTAACCCGTTTCAACATGCAGCGTTTGCAAATCAATAAGAAGGCAGCACTGCTCCCCTTCCCTTTAAGAGCGTTTATTCTCTTTGCCGCAAGCGTATGAACACATATTTTTAAGATGGTTGTACGGGAACTTTGTTTTTCACTTCTGGTTTGTTTTGAGTCACTGGTAAATGATTCATCTTATGAATAAGCAGTCTGAAACGCTGCCATCGCGTAGGCCGTCTATCTAAGCTAGAAAGCAGAGCTCTGCGTTCCTGCCAACAAGCGTGCTGGCAGGTCACCTCGACCCAGCTGGCAGATGGGGTGGGTGGAGGCGGAAAAACAAACTGTTTATGGACCATCAGAATCATGCTCGTATTTGGGAACGCCATAAAAAAGGAGGGTTTATTTCGCTGTTGATTAAAACAGAAGTATATACGAGGCACTCACGTGGCGCTGGAAGGTGGAGAAGTGGATGTCAGGAATGAACAGGACAGGTTGGGTCTCAAGGTCGCCAAAGGTCTTGAAGATGGTCACATCGTTTCTCTTCTGAAGGAGGGCGACTTTAACATCTGGAACTGAGAGGAAAAGGCAGAGAGATGTGCTTTATTAAGGAATAAGAACAAAATTTTACATTTTTGCAATAATATGCCTTTAATGGCCATTTTTTGGCAACATAAGTAATAAAATCGCATTAAAGATCTGTCCTATTCACATACCTCTGTTGTTGTTTAACTGTTGTTGTTTTATACTTCTGCATAGTTTACTATTTATAACTGATATCATATTTTTCTGCATGCATACTACATTGGTCAGCTGAATTTATTTTTAAATGTTCTATAGAATGAAATAACTGGACATTTGTGCTTGCCTACAGCACCACCTGCTGGCCATACTGGTCTGTTTACAGGATCCCTATAGATCCATTTAAAATAATTTCAATATAAAAGAAAAATTAATTTAGTTAATCAATTAAAAGTTAGTAGTAGGTAATTATGAATTTACAAATGAATTACACTCACATTTATTTCAAGCATCTAGTTCTATTACATCTGATAATTGTGGTTTCCAGCTAATAATAAACCCAAGATTTAGCTTCTCTGAAAATCTGATTAACATCAGACTAATGAAAAATATTTTCAATACAAAACTGTTATGTTGCAGCCTGTTTAATCAGTGGGAGGACTGCTGGACTAATTTCAAACCAGCACTCTAAAAACTTTGAAGTAAGAAATAGAAAAGGTCATTGCTAAAGAAGCTGACTGTTCTCAGAATGCTGTTTCCAATCATATTAATGGAAGGTTTATTGGAAGGAAAAAGTCGGAAAGTGAACATTAATAATAAAAAAAAAGTAATTACAGAAATGTCGGCCTACTTGGAAGTATGTTCAGGTACTGTACATTGTATGTACTCAGTATGAAACAGCTTGCATAAAATCCCACATCAGTGCAGCTTTTAATTGAATGCGATTAACTTGTGGTTCCACTGAGGTGTTGAAGAAGGCCAGACTGATTCAACAGTGGCCTTCGGTTCGTCAGCATTGTTCGTTCTGGTGTCTCATCTTCCTCTTGACAAGACGCCTTAGATTCTCTATGGAGTTAGGCCATTTTGCTGGCCAGTCAAGCACAGTAACAGAATGGTCATCGAAGCAGCTTTTGGTAACTATGGCAGTTTGTACAGGTTCCAGGTTCTGCTGGAAAAAGGAATCAGCATCTCCATTAAGCTTGTCAGCAGAAGGAGGCGTGAAGTACACTAACATTTTTTTTTACCTTTGGCTAATCACTGACTTTGGAAACTGACTCTGAGACCATGATTTCCAAAGGAAAGGCAAGACAAACTTTCATATGAAGAGAGGATTTGGACTATTTCAGTCCTTTTTCTCCTTTGCCCAGTTAAGATGCTCCTGATGGCTCTGGTTCAGAAGACACAAGGAAAGTGATGGTTGTTGTCTATGTCCTGGATTCATTGCTACAGAAGCTGGCTGTTCACAGAGTTCTGTATCCAAGCATATCAATGGAAAGGTTTGGTGGAATGAAACCGGTAGAAAAAGGTGCACAAGCAGTAGGAAAGGCTGCAGTTTCAAGAGGATCGTGACGCAAAGCCAGCTCCAAGAGTTTCAAGAGTTTGGGAGAGATTTATAAAGAGTGGCCACCAGATGAAGTCAGAGCTTCAAGCGGCCACCACACACTCCTTTCTCAGGGCTTACACTCCTTTCAGAGCATGTCAATGACTGTTGAGTTACCCATGATTGTGCAAGCTACAACATGACATTTGTGTGTTAGAAAAAATCTTTTAAGAGTCTTATTTAATACTCTAATCGGCAAAGAAACTGAATGTTGAGTTTTAATAAGCATTTGCTAAAATAAAATAACTTTCAATTATATTTTTATTTTATAAACTGTTATTATAAAAAAAAATCACTATTGTATTTGACTCAGTTTCAATCATATTTTTCATAATTTGTTACAGATTTTACTGTAAAGACATTAGGTGAATAAGGTTTAAAGTAAAACGTGACTCACAAGCCAGCCCTGTGTTGAGGTCGGGGACCTTTCCTTTCCGGCGGGACTGCTTCCTCTCCTCATCTCGGATCTTCCTCTCGGCGCCCTTGTCGCAGAAAACTTTGATCTGGCAGAAGGCGCGGTGGATGGGCTTGTTGCTGCGGTTGTTGTAGCTGTAGGTGTCGATCTGCAGGTTCAGAGGAAGACCCTTCACCCCCTTCTGAGAGGAGAAGTCGGTGCTCAGGCAGTTAACAGAGATAAATATCTGTGGAGAGAAGTTGAAAAGAAAAGAAATGACATGACATCAGCAAACAGTGCTGCAGTGGCTTTGTAGTAACGTTGACTTTACTAATCTGCTCCACATCATTATCTTTAGTCAACACTTTTTCAACTTATCTTTATTATTTGTATGAAGTGGTCCTGTGTGTGTCTGTATATGCTTTATTTCTGTTCAGATCCAGTCATTGGTTGCCTTGGTGTTACCCTTCAAAACAAACATGGTGGATGAAGTATCTGCTTCCCTGTTAAATGAGCCGGGTCATAACAGTTTTTTGAAGTCCTTAAAGGCAGAAGTGGTCTAAAGTATGGAAGTACTTTAATTTAGATGATAAGTGGAGTCTAATAAATGGAGAAACACACACGCATGCATGATGAGCATCTGAAGAGACAACACCCAGGTGCTACTGATGAGCCAGCACTATTTATTATTATTTTTATTATTACTACGACCTATCCAAGATGTACCCCCGCATTTCAATGACTGCTGGAAATAGGAGCCAGTCCCCCTGTCACCCTGGAAGAATAAGCGAGTATAGAAAATAGACGGATTGTTATTATTTATTTTCAGAATGAAAAAGATGACTATTTAGAAATAGGCTTTTTATTTCTAAATGCATACATGATAACACCTCATGCTGGAGGTGGTACTTTTTAGATACATTAATGTGTAAATCTTTGTCATTACATTTTATTATTATTATATTTTGGTGGTCAATTTCCTGCATAAAATAGCTTAATTATATGTGCAATATTGGTTTAGATAGTTAATGGCAGCCCAGTTAAAGATTTTGCTCTCCAAGTTTTAGTTTTGATTTACTTGTATCAAAAATGTAGATAAAATCGTCTCTGTAGTTCATTCCTGAGGCTGCATTCAGTGCCCTCTGCTGCCCTCTTCTGGTCAACTACAGTAGTTCAGTTTGCTTCTTTGTCCGGATGCTTTTACTAAAAACAGGTTCTCTTTGTGTAAACAGAACACGTAATCACAACAGAGGACGTGAAAGCACCAAACAGAGAGGATCAGTGAGTTTACCATCTCAGGTCACTTTTAATTGATATTCAATATATCTAATCAAAGCTGCAAGAACACAAAGTTCGAGTAAATAAATGTGAACATAGCTTTTAAATTTTTGTGCTAAAAGAGGTGTTTCCGTGTGTTTTATCCCTTTGGGATTTGAGGTTTTTGTTTTTTTAGGAAAGATAACATTTACATTAGAGAGGAGGAGAAATTAAAGCCCACTCAGACAAAAAGCATATGAGGGGCTGCCCTTCTTAAATACACCATAAATATCTGTGTCACGCTTTATTATCACCCAGAGGGCAAACCACACAAACACACACCTGCACTTCTCAGCTTACTTTCTCTACTAAACGACTAAACCATGAATTTTATTGTTAATCTACCATCATCTAAAAGTGAGCAGGGACTGAAACATTCTCCTTGCTCAGGTCTAAAACTGGCATCTTCAAAGATGTCCGTTCAGATGCACAAACACATCCAGATGTGTAACCTAATCTCTCATCGAAGACAGCGGGGAGGTTAAACACATCATGAGATGACAAAAACAAACAAGGATGAACATCCTTTAAACTGACTTCAAGTCAACATCCTGGACTCTGCAGAAAACGGTGCCTTCATGTGACTTTATGTCTGCATCACAGTGCAACTGCAGGGTGAAGGTGACAGTCTGCAGGTTTGTTTGCTGTTTACTGGACTGTCAGAGACTGCTGGACAGAGTGAAGGCAGTCAGTCCTTCCTGGTAACTTCCCTACTACTCCAACAGGATTCTGTTAACCAACTGTCCGGTGTTCATCAACCCCTGCTGAGTTTCAACATTCCTGACTCATAGCTGCTCAGTCTGCTATGCAGAACTGCTTTTCATGTGCAGCATCACATTTATAAAGCACATATTAGTTTCTTTACTGTGATCTTCAAGCTCAGTGGAGATGCTGTCATATCAAAGTGGCCGATCATCACTGACAGAGGGATCAGCATCTTAAATGCAAACTGTGCCTTGGATTTAAATGAAAATCTGTCTTGCCTGGAATATTAGAGCTGGAGTTGATTTTTTATTCTTTGTGTTTAAGTTTTTATCTCACTGTCTTACTTTGGCCTCCTCGTTTGTGTCCCATGTGAAGGAAATTGCGTTGTAGGAAATCTCCTCGATGTTGCCGATTGTGTTGAAGCTCTCCTTGTAGTCGGCTGAAAAATCAAACATCAGTTTATTGTTTTTTCAAGAGGCAATATGGCTACTAGATTCAGCTAAGACTTAACGTAAATCCATAAAATATACTGAGCTTAAGTTCCTTCGAATTTTTGGTAGACATTTCTACAGTGGACAGATTTTTAATCTAGAACAAATATGTAAAAAGAAGGAAAGAAGAACACAGGGAATTAAAGAAAGGAGGACACAGAAATATGACAAAAATATTAATGCAAGAAAGGAAGGTAAGTAACAAGGAAGGAAAAGAGGAACAAGGAAGGGAAGAACACAGGGAATTAAAAAATAGAAAAAGATAAACCGAAGAGAGTTAGGAAACAAGGAAGGATGGACACAAAAGAGGGAAGTGGGGATGGCACAAGGAAGAAAAGAAGAAAGGACACATGGAAGGAAGGAAACGAAAGGCGTAAGGAAGTTTTGGATGAAATGACCAAAAATGAAAAAGTATAAAATTGGAAAAATTTGCAAAATAACATTTTCTCATTGCATCTCAAATCCTGCCTGAAACAAAGCTGTAAAAACTTCTTTACAACCCACTCTCCTAAGGGTTTACCAGGCTATGATTACTTCTGAAAGAACTTCTTGCTTTTAAGTTGCTTTTTCTTAATATTTTTTGTTATGCATGCAGAAGCTGATTAAATGGAGATGATTAGGAATATTGAGGTTTCAGAAGCTTCAGTAACAGAACATAGGCTTAGAACTAGTTGAACATAAACCATTAACATTTTTATACCCTGCTGTTCAACAAAACTGCAGCTCAGAATCTTACCGATGTCGAGACACCTCTGTTTAGCTGTGTGCTGCCTGGAGTGCCAGTACTTCCAGTGTTTCAGCTGATCCTCCCTGCACTTCTCCTCTCCAAACACGACCATCACTACACTCTGACAAGGGACCAACAAACAATGAAAGATTGATGGGTTTAAACATTTATTTCAGAAACCACGGGAACAGTTAACAGTCTTTTTTGTTTCAGGTACATTTTTAATCATTCTTACCCTGACTTTTGTGATGGGTTGCTGAATGCTCTTGTTGTCTACCTCCCTGAGTGTGATTGGGTAAAACTGTCCCTTGTTCAGGTACGTCATCGTCCCATCACCAGTCTTCTGACGCAGAGATTTGGCTGCCTCAAGAGAGTACTCAAAGTTACTCCTAAAGGAAAAAAGGACAGAATGTGTTCAGTATATAAAAATGAGGTTGTTTCACACAAAAACATGCTTTATTGTTACAGAAATTGTAACTTTAACACTGACAGAATGTTAATAAGCGAGAAAGTGTACAGGAGAGCTGTTTGGCTGTGAGGCAATGAGTTGGAAGTAAAGATACACAAACAAATGAGCTGATGAGAGAAACTGGACTGTTTTCAGCTTGACCAACCCTGAAATTTGATCTGCCAGCGGGACACTGAAAAATCACATCTTTTTTCAATGAACTATGGTGCACCTCCTGGTGTGGACGCTGTTACTAAAGGAAGAAGGCTAAAAAGCCCCGTTGAGATCACGATTCCACAAGCAACGTACAGCCCTGACACCCGCTTTATGGTTATTCACATGATAAAAGTCAGTTTAGTGAGAACCCTGACGTGTGTGTGCTTTTACAATATGAAACTGGTATTGTGGAAACAAATGGGTGTGGCCTATAACTCGAAGCATTCACCTCAGCAATAGGGCTAAAAGATGTGTGAGGGATTTCCCCTATATCTGTCTGAGCTTTGAGTTGCAGTCCTCATGCTGGTTGCCCAAATGCAGTCAGTGCCTCAAATACAAAAAACATTGTTGTGCTCCATCCTCAACATCTCATTATCTGCTCATCAGCATATTTCTACGATGAGATGCACATTGGAGGTTCTTCTGGTGTCTTTGCTCTTTCTGCAGTTGCAGATTGTGCTGCAGCTGAATTTGGTTTGTGTCCTATTACTGCTATTTCACACTTGTTCCACAGTCCAATGTTACCATTTCAGCTCATAGCTGTTACAGGTTTGTTACTGCCTACGGAGCTGGATCAAAAGAGCAACACTGGTTAAACTTTAACCCCTGTTTTCGCTGGGACCTTTCAGGCGATCGCAAGGCAGAAAGCACTTGCATAGATCATGGACTGAAAGAATGATCGGAAGGGGCTGAAGTTAGTCTTCTTCAGTATAGATATGGTTTAAAATGAAGTAGGAGAAGGCACAGATGTTGGAAGCTTTTTAAAAGGAAACTGTCTTGTTGATCATGTGGTTCAAGCTATAAGAGAGAGCAAGACTTTGAGTAGATAACATGAAGGCTGGCCAGAGTACAGAAAAGCTGATCTGCTTCATCCATTGAGCTTCCAATTTCTTTAATGGAAAATGCTGGGTTTGTAGATCTTAGCACCTTTTTGGAAATCTCAGACTACAGTGAACTGTCTACATTTTCCAGGGAATGCACACAGAAACTATTGTTAGTAATGCTAGCCACAGAAACTGTGATGTTCATTATGATGTTAAATCCAGTTTAAATGTAAATGTTAATCATTTTTGTGTGTTCTAAGAGACTAGTAAAACCCTGTTGAAAAGTGACTTCTGTCACACACACAGTGTGACATCACCTTCAGATCTTAAGTGATGGTAATTATAGTTAAAGAGAAACGAACTGGCTAAAATCGGCATTGGCACATGAAAGTTTGATGGAAATCAGATAAGAAACTGGAAACTCTGGAAAATTTTGATTGGTACGTCTGTTGTCGGATATAGCGTGACTTACCTTGGTGCCGGGTCAAACTGAGTGTAGTCCTCTGGTGTCATGGTGGCCATGCGTAACTGGAGATCTCCTGGGAAGGGAAACATCTGCAACACAGAGGAAATAAGTAAAGCAAAAGAAACACACTGGACTTGCCTTACTAGTACTCCCAGTAAATCCAGTAAATAATCATTTATTATTGTGTTGTCCATCTTTTGTTTATGCTGTTCTTTCTTTTCATCTACATTTTTTTTAAAGGCTGAAATGTCCCCTCATTTTTCCATCCCCGAAGTGATGCAGGGGGGGTTTGTTGGGATCGTCTTTTCTGAGGTAATTCCCCTCCAGGTTAAAATAGAGAAAGAGCAGGGAGAAAGGACTTTGGCTATTGTATGGGAAAAGTACAGCACTTTATTGTGCTGGTGAGACAATGACATAATAACATACTGGCCACTATTTTGGCATGTTCAAATAAAAACCAGGGAAGGCTGAGCCCACCGCTGGCTCTGTGGGATCAGGTGAATATCCTATTGTTCAATGGGAGAGATCTGACAGAGGAGAGGGAAGTGGAGGAAAGTAAGAAAGAGGTGGAGGTAAGGAGAGGGGGGTGAAGCAGCAGGGAAACCATTAGGAACATTTGAAACGAGGGGGAATCGAAACAATCGAAATCAAAAACTCGCCTCCTGGGAACCATCCTTGAAGCTCTCTGAGAAGGTGGAGTCTGGGGGAGTACGGGACTGGGTGCTGGGGCTGCACTGCACCACACTCTGGGTGAGATGGCGCTCAAAGACCCCCACATGACCATCTGTATCGCTGCAGTTGTTCGGCACAGTTACAGAGAAGCCGTGGCTAGGCACCTCCGTCTTTACAGGTGTGTAGTTTGGCACTGGGGCGATGGAGACTGTGATGGTGGTGTCTGGAAGAACAGAGCCCAGTAAACAGGACTGTTTTTTCTTTACATTATGTCGCTGTATGTTTCTTTTGATGAATGTAAACAGACCTGGTGAAGAGAAATGAGTCCTCTTGTCCTGCGTCAGCTGAAGATGGTTTACGGTTTTGAGGACCTGGATCCTGTTTTCCATACCAGCTTCTTGTAGAGGAACTATGGGATGTCTGGCCTGGATCTGGTGCCTGCAACACAGAAATGCAGATCCTTACTATATCTGTGGAGCACTGACATCTTACACAGTGAGATGTCACTGTGTGAGATGTAGCTTTCACTTCGAAGTTACAGCACTCAGCAATTATTTTGAAATGTCTGTTTTTTAAAAGGGTATGCTTTCTATTTTTTACTGTGTGTGTTCTGATTTTATTCCCAAATAATTGCTCGTTTTTAAATGGATCTATAAAGATCAGATGCATTGCTTGTAGTTGTCTAAGTTCAAAATAGTTTTATTTTGAAGCCATTTCTAGGCTTTGGGACCCAAGTGAGGCACAGTGAGAGCCATTAGTCACACATGGAGAACCTTCCCAGGAGCAGTGGGCCTACCAGCACTACTCCATGAGAGCATTAATGAAACCCAAAACAGTATCTATGACATGGCAGGTCTCACTTGTCTCAGTTAAGGTCAGAGTTCATGATTCAACAATAAGAAAGAGACTGGGCAAAAATGGCCTCCATAGGAGAGTTATAAGGCCAGAACCACTGCTGACCAAAAAGAACATCAAGGCCTGTCCCACACTGACCAAATAACATCTTGATGATCTTCAAGAATTTTGAGAAATAATTCTGTGGACTGATGATGTAAAAGTGGCACATTTTGGAAGGTGTGCATCCTGTTACATCTGGTGAAAAAACTAACAGCATTTTCGACAAACAACATCATACCAACAGTCAAACATATTTATTAGATTCAATTACAAAAAAAAAAAATAGAAACCTGCAAATTAAACATTTGAGTAGATCTTTCCCTAACTATTTATGCTTTTATTGTGATAGGGGGTGGTATTAGGAGAGGTCTTCTGCTCACCTTTTGTTTGGATCCACATCAGAGACCAGCGACTCGGTCTTGGGTTGTATTGTTCTCTTCTCCCTGGGCACCTGCAAACGAAGGTAAACACAGCCGCTCAGCACCTGACCACATCACATCCAACAACACGGGTCATCCTGCTGCCTATGTGAGCAGCTAGATCAGTTACAAACTCCAGCTCTGCCTGACAGATGTTTGATAATGGTCGGGTTTCAGGGCAGTGCCGATTAAAAACATGGTGACCAGTCCCACAGCGTGTGTTAAAGAAGGTAATTTATTTTTACCTCATAGTAGTCGTAGAGGAAGCCGAGAGCTGCAGCGCTATCCTCGTCTCCGTTTATGCTCATCATGGCTTTGGTGGCGGCTGTCAGTGGATTCTCCAAAAAAGACTTCCAGGCTTCATCCTCAGTTGTGAAGGGACGACGCTGGCCTCCATATGCCTGCTTGTTCTGGAGAACCAAGACCGCACGCTTACTGCAAAAGGGAGGAGCCATTATCAGAGGGTTGATGTTTCTTTTAAATATTTTCCATGCAGTTAATTAGAGCCACAGGCTGCTAACTCAACCAGGGGAATATCCAATAGAGTTGATGTAAAGATTTGCATGATTTGGTTCTTGAACATTTAACACAGCGGTTCCCAGGAACCAGAAATCACAGCTTCGTCAAAAACGGACAAACTGGTTGCATGTGTGACAGATCGGCTGTGGGAGGTTGTTTATTTTCAGGACTTGTTGTTCAGGCTTTTCAATGGTTGTGCAACAAATCTCAGCCATCGCACCGCAGATTTAGCATGGAGGAAAAAAAAAGATGTGATACAGGCTCGTCCAGTGGGGCGACTCTTCTGCCAGGATCGTCATTGGCCGACGAGCCGATCGTAGGTGACGCACCTGACCTTTCTGCATTCCTGTGTTTCAACAACACTTTGCTTCTGTTGTTTTCTTGTGACAGAACCTGTTTCTGAAAAAATAATGAGTTCTGGTGAAACAGTTGGCGCCCGTAACTTTTTCCACTTCTGTTGCTTCCATCTTCTGAGACTTTTGACGGGATGGGACAAAAAGAGTGGGAACCAGGACTTTTAACATTTCTTTTTATGCTATTGTTACATGTGACAGTTATTTTTTTAGGTAATTCTTATTTTTAAAGTAAATTCGTTTATTTCCCTGTAAAACACTAAACAAATAATCTTGCCTTGCCTCTTATTTTGCACCTTCTTCTTGGAGAAATCTAAAGACTGCACTGAGGATTAAAGCTTCTGTCTCTCTGGGACAGTTTCAGGACTTCTGCAACTGAAGAGTGAAACTGCTTCAGCTGGACCTTGTCCATTTATTATGACGGCTTTAACTTTTTTTATTTTAAATATGTAATTCGATTATTTTATTATAAACGCCAAAAGTATCATGTTTGATACAAGTATTTCCGACAGTTAGTCCTTTAAAAAACTGCTGCATCTAGTAAATATGCTGCTAGACATATTTCATATGTTTTCTTTACAAATACAACTTTCTCTTTAGGTGTGCCATGAGTTTCTGCAATGCATATTATAATCTCTTTGATAACGATATTTACAGAATAATGTATCAGTTATGATGCAATAAATAAATAAGGACCTATTTAAAAAAAAAGCACAAACATTTTTGGTTTTGTGAAAAGCATCCAAGAGACTTTTTAGGTAAAAGAAAAAAAAAATCAGAATTTTCAGACAGTTACTTTTGTACCACGTTTGAAAGAGTTATATATCAAACTGTTTGCTTGTAGCATTGGCGTGCCTTCTTGGCCTCGTCTCCTTCGAAAAAAGAAATGTTAAACTGAAGGGATAAATAAAGCTTAAATAAATGCAAATAAAAATAAAAAAAAATGTTCCATCATGATGTTCTTTTCCATCAAGGACATATCTTAAATTCATGAATTTAGGATATGTCCTTTGAGTACTTAAACCTATGTGAAGGGGAACATTTAAAGAAGACTCAGCAGCTATGTGCATGAAACAGTTCATGTTCCCCTGACGTTGACTGTTTACAGTAAATTTCACTGTTTACGCTCCTTCTAATTTTACTTAAACCCAGGAAAAACACATTCTCACACATGATTTCATGAAATAAACCTCCTGATTGTCCTACACAACGAAGTCATTATAATAAAGCTTGAATAGTTCAGTTTCCATGTCAAGTATCTACAACAAATGCATCTTTTCCCCCTCTCCAATATGGTCGGAGTAATAATTAGTAATCCAATAGCTGATTGTGCTATTCTTTAAAGCAGCCAAATAAGCTCCATTAATTTTGTTCAGACAGGATTTACAGCTAGATTTAAGGGGAGACAATTAAGCAGAAACAGATTCTTTTAAATTCTACTATAAAGAAAAATAAAGACAACAAAATATGTTTTTAAATGTATAGTTAACCGAGAGTTTATTTCTTTGTGTTTTCAGCCTTTGGGTTGACAGACCATTTGTTTTCTGTAGTAAAACCCACCTTAGCTTGTGACAGTGCGCTGCTTGCTTACATTGTCTGTGTGGGGCCAACGCCTAAAAGGTGTACAGTTTCACTCCCCTTAAAAAAAAGTCTCGTTTTGTTTCCCTCAAAATTCACACAGAAAGCAGTTTAACCACCTCCAACATAAAATAAAAACAATTCAACATTTTTTAAAATTATTTTTCAGAAAAGCTGCTGATCAGGACACCCCCGAACCCCCAAAGAGACACTTTCTGTGGCTGATCGCTTATTCCTGAACAAACACCATCAGGACTGGTAACAAATCAAACTGAACCGCCCATCTCCAACACGCTTTCCAACAGGCGCTACTTGCTCGCACGACAGGTGGAGATACACCTGTACAGGCTTGAACAAGACAGGTGAAATAAACGCAGTCATACCATGGCATACTATGAGCTTTAGCCGCCTTAGAGCCTGGCAGACAAACGTTTGGGAAAACTTACCCATGAAAAAAGTTCAGTTTAGGGTTATTCCTAATAAAAAAAAAATGCTTAAAGGTGCCAGAAAATGTAGGATCTGCTTTAAAAAATAAGACAGGAGCTCCAGGACACAGTTAATCCTTAAAAATCCTTAAAATCTGATCAAGTTCGCAAAAATAATGAATATCTGAAAATAATAAGAGTCGGTTTTAAAAGTAAATACTGTCAACATTGTCGTTGAGCATACGAGTCAGGACTACTTACTTGTCATGCTCCTGTGACATCGTGGTCGGTCGAACTGGACTTTCGAGTTGGTACTGAAAATCCGACCCGTCTTCTTTAGGCTGGAAAACTCCTCCACTACCGCTGGATGAGGGCCGCAGCAACAAAGTGTCCCCTACTGAGAGAACGGGTTTTGTCGGCTTTTCTCGCTTTTTTGAGAAACCAAGGCCGGTTTTACCTGTGACAAGCCCGCGGATTGGATCACAGGTGCACAGGTGGGCGGGGGCTCGTTGTCAATTACCTTGACAGCTGCTGTGATTGGCTCATTTAGGGCCTATACCTAGAGGTGTGGGAGATTTCAGGTGAACCAGTTGAACAATATTCTTTAAAATAAAACTGTGATTTGGATCATTGAATTATGTTGATTTTGGAGGTTATTCCAGTTTACCAGTTTTACCTTAACAGGTATTTGTTTTTAACTTATTTTTTATATTTATTTTTGTTATTACTGTTTTCAATGTATATAAAAGGTGTGTGTCACTGTGAATTTCCCACTATGGGGCAAGTAAGGGTTTACTTTGCTTCACTCTAAGTTTATTAATTTAATTTTATTTTTTTCTATTTTAAAGCATGTTTGTTGAAAATGAGACACGGCTCTTAGACACAGAACTGAAAAATAAGGAAAAGTATGGAATTTACTTTTAGTAGTTTGCAGGTCTGGATAGAAAGCAGAAAAGCAAAAATGTTTTTGCTTTTTGTTACAGTGAACTTTTTCAGACTTTCAAACAATCGTTTACATCAGAAAAACTAGAGTAAAAGCAAAGGAGTTTTAAATAATATTTACGTGTTAAAGGAAAACAGTTATGCAAACCAACCTGACACAATGTGAAAAGGTGAATGCCTTCATGTGTTAACTGTGACTAAACACATCTGTTTCCCCCAAAACCTGATAGCTACCTCCAGACTTGATTACTTTGAGAACCTTAAGATCAAGAGCTCACTAAACAGAACCAGTATGACAACATGAAGTAGGCTAAACAATAAAAAAAGATCACTCATCATAGCCAGATCCCAGATGAAAAACAAAGTTAGTCACATCTATCAGTCTTAAAGGGGTTACAAGGTCATTTCTGAGGCTTCAGGACTTCAGTGAACCATTGTGAGAACAATTATCCACCAATGGAGAAAACATGGAACAGTGGTCAAACTTCCCAGGAAAGGGCATCCTACCAAAAATAGTCCAAGACCCATTTGAGGACTAATCTAGGAGGTAACAGAAGAACCCAAAACCTTTATTTTGCCTTGCCAGAGTTCATGATTTAACAATAAGAAAGAGAGACCGGGGCAACGGGGGTGGGGGTGTGTGGGGGGGGGGGTGGTTGGGGTGCCTCCGTATGGGTCATGAACTTTGAACTTTACCCCCGTGCCACTGCCCTGCCCAGGGCCAAGTTTACCTAGCTGATCTTTAAAGCAATTAAGAAAATTGGTGAAGAGAGAGCTGAGCCGAAAAGCGAAGCTCTCGATTTACCGGTCGGTCTGTGTTCCTACCCTCACCTATGAATATGAACTTTGGGTCATGACCAAAAGAACGAGATCCCGGATACAAGCGGCTGAAATGAGCTTCCTCCGTAGGGTGGCCGGGCACTCCCTTAGAGATAGGGTGAGGAGCTCGGCCATCCGGGAGGGGCTCGGAGTAGAGCCGCTGCTCCTCCACATCGAGAGGAGCCAGTTGAGGTGGCTCGGGCATCTATACCGGATGCCTCCTGGACGCCTTCCTCGGGAGGTGTTCCAGGCACGTCCCACCGGGAGGAGGCCCAGGGGACGGCCCAGGACACGCTGGAGGGACTATGTCTCTCGGCTGGCTTGGGAACGCCTTGGGCTCCCCCAGGAGGAGCTGGAGGAGGTGTCTGGGGAGAGGGACGTCTGGGTGTCTCTGCTGAGTCTGCTGCCCCCGCGACCCGATCCCGGATAAGCGGAAGACGACGAGTACGACGAGTACGAGTACGAGTACGAGTACGAGTAATTATCTGCTGATATGTTTTTTTTCTTAACAAATCAAGCTCAAACACAAAGAAAAGGTTAAATTCATAGCATCAGATTGTACCTATGTTAACACAACTATCAAACAATGAAGATTATTCTTTGCACTTTTGCACTGTTCCTTTAAATCTTACATTTAAATGTGAAACTGAAATTCAATAACAAATTTAATAGCATTCTCACTCTCAGTAAACAATTAGAAACATTTTAGATCTATGGTCTGTGTTAAACTGCAAACATTTCTGGGAGGCCCCTGGCGGATTTTGGTCCCTAAGCAGTGGCTTAGTTTGCTTATACGTTGGGCCAGCTCTGTTTCAGAGCATAGATAAAACAATGGTTGGTTACAGATTCTGCCTAAACAGTTGCAGCTTGAATCTTCTCCAACAAGGAGTGCCAAAGCAAGCCTGGTGTGGAAAAGCAGTAATGCTGAAAATGTCTAAAGTAGGTTGCTACTTCACTGAGTATAAAATTGGTCAATTCCTGATGGATCCATCACAAAGTTTGTTTAAGAAAAAAAAATTGTATTTAAATAAAAAGACTATGTATGTATGCATAATTTGCAAAGTGTCTCTGTTAGTGTAGATGGGGCCTCAGTGTGGAAACACCCTAGTTTTGACTTTTTAAATAGAGGTTAAATGCTATAAACCTTTAATTAAATAATATTATTTTTAAGAAAAAAAGATGATTAAAGCTCCAAAGGGAGTAAAAAGTATTCCCCTATCAGCCAGCAGCTATGCCTGCAAGATTTCCCTTTAATCATTTTCAATGTACCTCAATATTTTATTATTGTAAAAGGCAGCTGAACACATTTTACCTCTTAGCATAGCTGTATATCAAGCATTAAATACAGACCCATGCAATTAATTGGAATATTATTAAAAAGTTAATTTATTTCAGTAACTTAATTCACTAATTGAAACAAATCATATTGATTAATTACACACAGACTTATGTTTAAAGCCTTTATTTCTGTTAATTATGATGATTTTCAGCTTATGAAAACATGACATTTAGGAGAAGAAAATTACATCAGACCAATAAAAGTCTTAATGAAAAGTATGTTTAGTATCTACTTAAAGGGTTAGAGCACGCAACCCATATAGAGACCCTTAGTCCTCGATGAAGCCTGTCACGGGTTCGATTCCCAGCCGTTGACCTTTGATTCCCCTCTCTCTCCACTCCATTTCCTCTCAGCTCACTTTCAGGGCCATTAGTGCCACAAAATGAAAATAAAAAGTATGACTCTATATATTATTAATCTCATTTTCATCTAACCAGGGGACTAAAACCAAATGTTTTCAAGAGGGCCCAAATATTTTTGAATAAAATGTTTCTACACTTTCAGAATTTTCTGTGGAAAACTTATGAGGTCTAATCAGCTGTTTTAATCACATCGATGCTCGAGTACAGAACTAATACCCAACTTTTGGGAAACAATGATGTCAAAACCCAACCTTTGACCAAACCTTCGACCCCAAGCAAGTCAGACAGAAAAACTGCAAGCTTAAGGGCATGCTCCACTCCCTCTTTTTTGGTTTTGGTGTATTTCAATGGCTGCATAACATTGCCCTCTTGCATAATTGGCTCTCTCGGCGAGCCCCTCCTTGTGCAACTTTCAACCAGGTGTGACCCGTTTCTATAAGTTTATATAAAGTTCACACTTTATCAATTTAAGGTGGTCCAAATACCAATAAAGTATTACAAATGTTTTTTTTTTATCATCTCTGTTCAGTGCAAAACAACCCAGTTCAGCTATGTCCAGCCTAAGTAACAAAAATGATTAAATACAGTCCAGATTACTTAAAATAACACAGTGAGGTGCTTTAATTTAGTGATACGTCTGAGATATCTGCTTCAGTGCCATTAGGCAGCTATAATTAACAGACATGTTTTCCTACAGGGAACAACACAGTGAGGTAAATACACCCAATTAACTTGACATACCAACAGCGTTAATTTTGACAGCGCACTTTAATTTAGTCTTTTATTGAAATTAAGATCTAGCCTTGCTAGTCTTATTACATTTTATTGGCTACATTACAGTAAACTCAGTCCATCAAAATATGAGGTGATTGATGCAGCTTTTAGGACCTCTTATATCTTTAGGAAAATTCACCTCTCACACCTAGATGAAAAGTTTATCCTGAAATGGAGTGAACTTAAAGTTATATCTGCAACACAGATTTTCTTATTTGAAGACAACTTGTGATTTTGTTTCGCTCCTGCTCCTGACTCAATTTTGATATTTAGTTTAGTTTTATTTAGTTTTTGTAAAGAAAAAGTGTCATTTAGGAAAACTATAGCAACAGGTTTCAGTCAGCAAAATAGAGCCAGCATGTAAAGAACCAGTAGGAAACTGAATCAGGGTGCAACTGAAAGATAATTCTTATTTAAACGTGCTCTTGCTGTAAGGCTTGCTGTTTTGGCTGGTGAGCCATATTACCCATATCAAAAACAAGCACTGAGATCCCCACATCCAGGTCTGGCAGGTATGCTGGGCCATTTTTTAAAATAAATTAAGACATTAGTAGAGATATCGCTGTGTTTAGGAGGATCTTTTTAGAAAGCACAATAAAAAAACATTTAGGAAAAACTATTTTCATTTCACTTGGACGGTGCCCAGAAATGTTGAAGTATCACTCTATTGTTATTTGCACATGTAGAAGAAAGTTGCATGAGAGCCGTGGAAATAATGCAACATGTTGCACATGCTCAGAAACAACTGAGGAACCAATTCGTAAAACTTAGCTCAGTTAAACAACTTCTTTCTACCCAAACAGTTTCTGTTGTGGTTATGGGACAATTTTTTCCTCCTGTTTGAACTCACTGTCTATTCATTCAAATGTCAACCCAAAAGGTTATTTATATTCTCCTGGGGTGAACGGCTGCCTTCAGTCACTACATATCCAGGCAAATTATTCCTGAAGTGTTGAGAAAAACTGGGAACTGACGAATTAGCATGCAAACAAATCAGGGGGGGCTGGCGTTTCAGGGAACGGTTGACAAAATCCTGCAGCTGGCAGAAATGTGGAAGTCTGGCACATGAGCTTAAGATGATTATCTGTCAACTTCTATCTTTCTGCTTACTTTGCTCCGACTTAAGAAAACCAAAATCCACGAGGATACTGTGATCTCTCTGTAAAACGAACTCAGATGAGATGAAATGAAACACTGAATGAAAACAAATAGCTTTGTTGGAGGCTTAAAAGATGCTATCAGCCTTATTCAAAGTTTCTCCCCACACAGGCAGAAACTGACAGGGAGCCCCAACCCTCCCCCCACAAACATGCAGACACAACCTCCTCCTCCTCCTGGATCCTGCTTCTCTGTTGGTCTATCCCGGTGCAGGGACACCTGCTTCTACTGGATCTTGCTTTTGTTTGCACTGAGGACATGGGATAATGCACTGAGGGAGGAATATCAGGATATGTGTGTGTGGGAGAGAAACAGGAGGTTGGAAATACGTGGCAGGGCTGCTGATGCTGACTTGACAGCTCAGGGAGGGGAAACAAATAAAAAGAAGCAATTTACAGATGGAAGCTCGGGATGAAACATGAGGCAAATCCGTTAGGTCCTCAAATACATTCGATCTAAAAAGGCTACAAACCCCTGTTAACATGCCAAGTTATTGTGATGTGAAAAATGAGACCAATAAAAATAATTTCTGAACTTTTTCCTCCTGGATAATAAACCTTTTGCCAGGTGGGCGCCAAGAAGGCTGGGTACTCTGCACCGCTGCTCAAGACATCTCTCCAGAGATCTCACCCCAACCCGAAGGCGCAGGTACGCAACCCTCTCATCCACCAACATGGGATGACTGAGCTGGACAGCAAAAGCAAACCCATCCCAGCTTGCCCCCTCTCCCCGCAAGTCACTCCAGAATAGGGGACAGTCCTATTTTTTTCAAGGATTCTCTTTGCACTGGTCTATCACGGTTCCCCTTGCAAGTGGTGGGCTCACTGGGGATGGGGCACCCCAGTCCTGGCTCCAAGGTGGGGCCCCAGCTCCACAGTACTGGGCAACTTCACATGCTTCAATTTACGGGTCCAAAGGCTTCTGTTGACCCTGTTTGCATGAATGCGGCCAACAAATGTGACAAAACTAATCAAATATTTAGTTACGGTGATATGAGTGGCCATATTTAACTAATTCACATATTCAGGGTTCTCTCCTTCCAGACCGATAAATGCCAATGACTTTGTCTTCTGTTCTACAATTACTTTTCCAAAGAAATCATTTTTAAACTGCTTATTATATCTACTCAGGTTTTACATTTTCTTTCAGAATCTGAAATGTTTTTCTTTCCTTCTTTCTTTCGTATGCTTTACTACTGACAAACAGAGGTCTTTTTTCCTTAATGAAATGTGGTGAGAGCCTGCTCTCCCCCTCTCGGGTTAGTCTCACTGCAGTTAAGGTGCGCTGCAGCCTGGGGCAAATAATTTGTCTCATAAGTATGTTTTACCTATTGGAAACAATAATACAATCAGTTCAGAGCTAGAAAAAGATGGACCTTTCAAAAGTTTCCAAACATTTAAATCTTTGGGAGGCTTTTCGTGACTTTTTCCTCCCCCTCCTCCCTGCTCCACCGCCATCCCTGCCCCTTTTGCCACCCACATCCTAGAAGGCAGTTAACAGTCCCGCCTCATTCAGGCATGAAACTGGGATGGAAATGGGATGCAAATCCTGCCTCTCTTGCCCAGCGTGTGTGCACTTGTTGGTGCTTACAGCAGTCATTACTGTTCTGAGGTCTGTTTGAGCGACACTAGACCATCAGCCTGCTTCCAGGATCTCATGTTGAAGCTTGCTTTGTTGGGTAAACAAGGCTACATGAACAATAAAACTGTTGTGAAGTGTTGCACAGATCATTATCGTGTTGCTGGTCTGTTTGAATGCTAACCAACATCACACTTGTGTACATTGAATTTTTGAATATTGAGACACATTCTGAGCTTTAGATTACACAAGTTCAAACTCTGTTGTTGCAGTTATTTTTTCCATTACCTGATGGGTAACATGCTCTTACTGAGGTGGCTGCAGAATCTGACACTCAACAGCTGCTTGGTCATAATGTTTGGCAGCATTTTGCTGAGGTCGAGGTTAGATGCTATCTCTCTGTTTCCCACTGATTACAGTAAAAACACACCTAAACACTGAGGGCAGAGCAGACCTGCATGGAGCTCCACAGTTCTTAAAACACTTGTGCATATCTGCACACAAACACACACACACACCCACACACAGTGAAAGGGGAACAGATCATTGGTTTTTCCAGGTGTGATGGCCTTCTGGGACTGTTTTGCTTCACAACATTATTGATGTAGCCCCAAACTGTAAAAAATAAATAAAAGCTATTTCTATTTATTTTATTCACACTGAACTACACTTTCATGATGCTCCTTTTCACTAAGACTTAAACATGGTTTCTTGATCTTACAGTTTTTACACACATTTCCTGAAAACATGCCTCTTATTCTTAAAACTCTACACACAGTTAAAAAAACACTCACACAATCTTTAAAACCCCTCAATTCTCCTGCAAAATCAAACTCTACTTTCAAAACAATATAAATTCCTCTCAGAACGCTATTTTGTCTGCAAATGACATACACTAACCATGAAATGAATAAACATTCATAAGAGCCATTTAAACACTGATGAGCTCATTGTAAAACACTATGATAAATGGGAATCACAAATCATGACTTAGACCATTTTCTCTTCATTTTTACAGTTGCTGCAGACAGTACATAGGTGTGTTGTAACATTTTTAAATCACTTTTTTATACTCAGAACACACAAAAACAGTATATCTTATATACTGTACAGTATATTTTATTTTTCCCACCAAAAGAATTACATCAAACCTGAGTCCCTGAGCAAGACCCTTAGCGCCTGAATGTTTCCCGGGCGCTGCGCAATGGCAGCCCACTGCTACCTAAGGGACGGGTTAAATGCAGAGTACAATTTCTCCATTTTGAGATCAATAAAATCTAAATTATTATTATTATTATTATTATTAACCAACACTTCTTTCTTAACCACACAATTCTTTGATTCTTTCTAAATTTCATTCAAATGGCACCCTGTAAACTTGCTTGATCCTCAGATTATTTCTGAACAAGACACGATCCAATGTTTATAAGCTAACCCAATCAATATTTTGAAATCATTTAGTGTTTTAAATCATCTTTCTTTGTATTTGCTGTAATGTTATGGCATTATTTTCTAGGACCATGTCTATAATTAGATATAAAAGAGACAGAAGACGTTTCCGACCACATTGTGTTGGTAATCTTTCAGTTCTGCAAAACAAATAGTAAAATACTGTAAAAACCGAGTAGGAATACAAAGTAGGAATACATTTCCCAAATACTTGAATGCTATTTTATTTTTACAGTCTTACTGAACAGTCCACAGCCAATACTGTTCTAATGTATAATTGAGTACTGTATTGATTTGCAGTACAGCAATTTCCAGATGAAAGTAAACTTTTTACCTATTATTTTGGAAAGTCCGGATGATTGATGCCACAGTGTATCTGCTCAAGTTTGGCCGTACTCTTGCCCAGCCTCCCTCATTGTTAGACCCTGGTTGACCACATGGTCAACTAAAGTGGCTCGAATCTCATCAGAGATTATGGTCCTTGGCCTTTGTCGTCCTGGTCATCTTCATCCTCTTACTCTCACTCCTTGTCCTGCCCATCCACCTCCTCTTGCTTTCACTCCTCTGGCTCTCCCTATGTTTCCTGAATGTTGAATGAGTGTGTTCCTTGTGAAAACAGAACATTTTCCTCATGAAAATCGTGCTAAATGCATGAGAATTGTGTGTAGTGTTTTGACAAAAGTGGGTTTCAGAACTACATATATAGAGGAGAGCAGGAACTGTGTCTAAAGTTCAGCAGAACAGGTTCAAGGGGTTGGTGAATGAGTTACATTTTGTGGCCATCAAGCCTCAAGTACCAGTTTTTATTGAGAAAAACTGTATAGATCTAAATAAATCTTTCTTTATTTAACACCCTATTGTTTTTTTAGGTGATATGCTTTGAAGCTATGATAATGATAATAGAAAAACTCAATATATATAACATGATATGTACTTTGGTGTTTGAAGCTCCCATAAAATCAAAACTTAACAATAAAGACAACCAGGTCATTTCTTTTAGCCATTAGGCATGAGAATGACTTGTTAAATTAAAATTTCGAATATAAAGTTGAAAGTTTGATTAACTAAAGCCTCTTTGGGTTTCTTGCTGCACAACTACAATTGCCAAAAAAATCCCTGTGAAAAAGTGTGAAATCCAGTAGTGCTTTTACTGTTGATTTCTGCTTTGTCATTAATAGCAAATGATTACCACTGGTTATATATTTAATTTAATTTAATTTCAGAATATAGGAGCTATTAATGCTCTGCTGTGGCTGTTGAGTCTAGCTGTGACTCCTACGTTCCTATATTGTGGTTCTTGACAACTTTGGCCAAAAATGATACAGTTTTTCCAAATATAGGGGGTCATTTTGCATAGAGACAAATTTTATTCAGTAGCAGAACAAAAAATATTTCTTGCTCTTCAGGGTTTTTTCCTACCTGGAAGATGCCAATTCTGATTTTAAATTTGCCCTTCGATTAATGAAAAATTAAAAAACACATAAAAAACACGCAATACAACAAACAACCATAACTTTAATGTATGGAGAGTAGCTGGCAAACTATGAGCTGCATGTTAAGCAGCTGATTGCAGGCTCTAAGCAGAACTGATAAAGCTGTTAATCTGCTTGCTTGACTTAATTATGCAATTAAATATTGACGTAATTATATAACGAGCAGAACAGAAAATGTAAACTTTGAGCATAATGAGCATGTTTTCACTGTGTTATTTTGTCTCTCAAAAGTTTTCACCCAGCATTTTTTTTCCACCATAACACAAATTTAAATGAGAAGGAACAAATAAAATGAACACAGAGCTAAAATTTTAATGGGTTCGGACAAAGATAGCAAGTCAAAAACATTCATTTTTAAAATTGCATTTGAGCCAGAGGGTGGAAACGGTCATTGATACCATAACTGGAAACTTAGGCAGCGGGAGGAAAAACTCTAATTTGCAAGCAGAAGTGTATCGAAAACTTCGGGTTTTTTTCATTGGCATCCACAAAAAATATAGTTTTACTTAGTTCATTAGTTTCTTTTTTGTTGGAAATATGTGAAACACTTGTGCTGCTGAGCTATGTGGGAACACTGAATTTACAAGAAACCAGACAGTCTCAATACTCATGTATCCTGATGCTGAGCAGCACCCCTCCTCTTCCAGTGTCAATTTCAGTTTTACCTCAAAAAGTAACACAGACAAACATGCTGAGAGCACACCTGAAGAAGTAAACAATCCATCCAGTTATTCTTGGAACGAACATTAAGTAGGGACAAAAAGACAAGTTGACACGGAGCCACATTAGCAGGAAAAAGCTTTGCTGTGCTATTACCTGGCTGGCTACTGAATGTTATCCAGTTAATTTGTTTACAATTGTTTAATTTAGTCTTTCTATAATAAACGATGAAAGTATAATCATTCTCAGCCCATTCTTGTTAGATTTATAGACATAAATGATAGAGCTTAGGCGTTTGCTATAAATACCACAGATGCGCTACGACACCCCATGGTCTTTATTTGCGTAGGTGTCAATAGAATAAAAATCAAACAAAATTGTAATAAGGTCTCTAAACATTAAGATATCACAGAAAATTTATTTTACTGCTAAACCCCTACTCAACACTCAGCATATCTCACATAATAATCAAAATGACCAGAAAATGACACAACATACCAGTCAGCTGCTCAGTCAGCTCAACCTTTCTGTTCTGTCTCATACATGCATCGCTATATCTTGTGCCCAGATGACCGTGTTAAAATTATCTTAATCGCTCCCAGTCTAACTGTAACTTTCCTCTTTGCTTTAAGGCAGAAAGTGATTTTGTTGCGATGTTTACAGCTGGGCTGTATTCGTCTTCCTCCACCTCAGGTGAGTCTTCAGCTACTTCTGTTTCACTCATATCTTTGCTGCATTTCTCAAAGCCATTCTACTAACTGTTTTACTTGTGTCAAAATCTTATTCTTCATTCAAAAATACACAAAACGTTAAAAAGAGATCCACAGCATTATGATAAGGCCTCTATAAGCATCAAAATCCAAATAACATTATATGTCTAAATGTTAATGTAAAACCGTAAAATTGTGGTATTTTTACTTGAGGTTATCAAACCCTTAAAATCTGATATCAAGCATCACCAGGACTGGGTAACAAAGTATAATATTATGTTTCCTTTCAGACAGAAAGCTGATTTATGGAAACATATAAAAGATGAGCCATTTGGGTTCTGATGATCGCAGTTTAAAGAAAACAAAATTTTCTAAGCTGATAGAAGGTCATCTCTTGGGATAACTCTAGGGTTTTCTGTCTAAAATCATTTTATTTAAATGGTTACCACAATAGCTGGTTTTGCAAAAACTGACTTAAAAGGAGCAATTAATTGGGTTGGACCAGTCTGTGTAATGTCAGCAAAATAAGGAAATTTTTGTGTATTTACTGCTAATTGCAGTAAGAAAACAGAGGGGGTCTGTTGTTTTGATCCTGAAAATCAATTTCTGTTGAACTGTCCAGGGTGTACCTCACCTCCCGTCCATAGACTGCTGGAGATTGGCACCAGCTTCCCCGCGACCCTCTATGGAAGAAGAAAATGACTGACTGACTGACTTTGTGTTCAACAGTGTTGTATGGAAAGTGCTGCATAAGTTAAATTTAGTGGCTGTTATATTTAAAGATGTCATGAGTTTAATTATTAGAGCACAATTTGATACAATTGTGGTACAGCCTGAAACTTTGAGAAAATGTCTTTAAAAAAAAACACAGTCCTATTCAATAAATTAGAATGTGTTCAAGTGAGGCTCATTTGTCAGATTCAAAGAACCCTTTGAAAATAAAAACCTTTAAGCTGTTATAAAACACAGTTTTCATTAAAGCCCACATTAATAAAACTGTTTTATATTGGCCTAATGTAATATTCCAATCTTGTTGTTGTGTTTTCGTTAGCTGTAAGCAGAAAATCATCATAATTAACAGACATAGAGGCTTGAAAACATCAATATAATGTCTCACTGTCTCACTGTTTTTATTACATTGAGGGTTTATGATACAGGTCAAAGTCCTTTAAATGTAAACATATTTTGCCAACTAATAATCCAATGAAACAAAAAAAAACATAATTAATTCATGATTAGTGAACTGGGTTACTGAAATAAATAAACTTTTTAATTATATTCTAATTTATTGAATGTGATTATAAAAACACACCACAAAAGTAAGCCATCACTTTATGTCATGGGTTAAGGACTTTGCTGTAAGTTCTTTTTTAACCCTTTTTCTGCTCTTTTAATCTTTTTGTGTGAGTTTAGGTTCTGTTTAGAGTCGTGATCTTCGGTTTCTGGTCTTTTCCTTATTAAATGTGGTTTCTGTTTTATTCTTTGGGTTTATTTTCTTCAGTCAGTTCCTGCCATTAATTTCCATCAATTGTCTCTGTCTCAGTTGTTTCAACTCAGATGATTGCTCTCATCTGCCCCAATTCCAGTAATCACTCCTCCCACTTTTTGTACTCCTTGGTTTCTGCTCCGTTTCTGCTACGTTCAGCCCCCATTTCTCTTGCTGATACCATCCATGTTTTAAGCCCAGTAGATTTGGTGATAGTTACAGTTTTGCATCATCATCATCATAATCATCATACTTAAATTTCCCCATAAAGATACCAGAAGAGTTTTGTAGTAGGGTTGAAAAAAAGGTGATCTACAATGAGGACCCTATGGCTTTATTGAATGCCTGTCAGTTTAGGTTGGCGTGTAATTAAAACCTCTAGAGCTGTAGATGTTCAAATATCCTATCGTAATTATCATCCTGAATTACCCAAAGGCCACAGATTGTCACCCATTCCAAGCTTTCATGTGTGTTGTTTTTGCTGGTCTATGCACATTAGCTTATCAAGTGTGAAATTCAGGTTTTTAGCTCAAAAGAGTTTAAATAAGCTACTCTGACTTATGTCATGTATCCTGTGAAAATATGCATATTAAAATGTTCCAGAACAGCTACAGAATTGCAGTGTCTCTATGAGCCTAATGAACTTGTTCTATCTGGTTTTGTAAGAATTAAATGGACAAAAGTAGGAGGCTATAAATTCTCTTAGTCATTTGGGAATACACCGTAACATTTCTCAAGATTGCATCAAAAAACTTTGAAGACAACAATATTGAAATAAGTCATTGCTTTTAAAAAGACAAAGAGACTTCAGCAAATAAAAGGAGGCTGAACATAAATGCTGGAATCTGAAATGTTGGCAGCTTGTTGAGAATATCAGAGTTAATGTAAGGATCTCAATTCAATTCAGTTTATTTATATAGCGCCAATTCACAACACATGTCTCAAGGCACTTCACAAAAGTTAGATACACACATTCCAATTAATCCTAATCATTGAACAGTGCAGTCAGATTCAGTTATTTATTCAGGCTGGATAAAAAGGTTTTGTGCCTAAGGAAACCCAGCAGATTGCATCCAGTCAGTGACTTGCAGCATTCCCTCCTCCCGGATGAGCGTGTAGAGAAAGTGGACAGTCACTGGCGTTGACTTTGCAGCAATCCCTCATACTGAGCATGCATGTAGCGACAGTGGAGAGGAAAAACTCCCTTTTAACAAGAAACCTCAAGCAGAACCAGGCTCAGTGTGAGCGGCCATCTGCCACGACCGACTGGGGGTTAGAGAAAACAGAGCAGAGACACAAAGAGAACAAAGAAGCACTGATCCAGGAGTACTTTCTATGGGAAGGAAAAGTAAATGTTAATGGATGTAGCTCCTTTAGTCGTTTCACCCAGAAAGAAAGAACAGATAAACTCTGAGCCAGTTTTCAAGGTTAGAGTCTGAAAGAGAGCACATGAGTTAGTCACAGTTAAAGCTCAGTCAATTGCCATGTCTAGGAGAGAGAAAGGGTTAAACACTGAAAGACAGGGCCATGTGGATCATCGGTAGAGGGTGAGCATTAAGTTGTTGGCAGCAGAAGCTTGGACGATGCCCCTCTCCAGAAAGGTGTCACAGGTAGACACAGAGTCAGGCCAGGTGTAGCTTCTAAGAAGAGAAAAGAGAGAGAACAAAGTTAAAAGCTGAAATAACAGCAAATAATGCAAAATTGGAGAGTAGTGTGAGAATGTAGCGAAGAGGGTGAAAGTGGTCATTATGTCCTCCAGCAGCCTAAGCCTATAGCAGCATAACTACAGAGATAGCTCAGGATAACCTAAGCCACTCTAACTATAAGCTTTATCAAAAAGGAACGTTTTAAGCCTAGCCTTAAAAGTAGACAGGGTGTCCGCCTCACGGACCAAAACCGGGAGCTGGTTCCACAGGAGAGGAGCCTGATAACTAAAGGATCTGCCTCCCATTCTACTTCTAGAGACTCTAGGAACCACCAGTAAACCTGCAGTCTGAGAACAAAGTGCCCTGTTAGGAACATATGGAACAATCAGATCTCTGATGTATGATGGAGCTAGATCATTAAGGGCTTTATATGTGAGGAGGAGAATTTTAAATTCTATTCTGGATTTAACAGGGAGCCAATGAAGAGAAGCTAAAGTAGGGGAAATATGATCTCTCTTTTTAATTTTCATTAGAACTCTTGCTGCAGCATTTTGAATCAGCTGAAGGCTTTTAACAGCATTTGGTGGACATCCTGATAGTAAAGAATTACAATAGTCCAGCCTTGAAGTAACAAATGCATGGACTAGTTTTTCAGCGTCACTCCTGGATAGGATATTTCTAATTTTGGCAATGTTCCGGAGGTGAAAGAAGGAAATCCTAGAAACCTGTTTAACATGGGATTTAAATGACATGTCCTGGTCAAAAATAACACCAAGGTTTTTTACTTTATTATCGGAGGTCAATTTAATGCCATCCAGGTTAAGTGATTGACTAAGAAGTTTCTTTTTTAAAGACTCCGTCCAAAGACGACAACTTCTGTCTTGTCTGAATTTAGAAGCAGAAAATTTGAAGTCATCCAAGTTTTTATATCTTCAAGACATGCTTGTAGTCTATCTAACTGGTTGGGTTCATCAGGATTCATGTATAAGTAAAGCTGAGTGTCATCAGCGTAGCATTGAAAATTTATTCTATGCTGCCTGATAATTTGACCTATTGGAAGCATATATGTAGTAAAGAGAATTGGCCCAAGGACTGAACCCTGTGGTACTATTGCCTGAATGGTCATTCAGGCAATACACGTGGAGTCTGATTTTTACAGGTACTAATGCTAACCATGCTAATAATTTTAATTTAAGATCTTAAATAGAGATAAAATGCCACCTCTAATCAATTTGTAAAACTCAGTTTTACTCCGACTCCACTCTAACAAACACAGTATGACATCACCTCTGCACACAGCAGGAAAGCTAGAAAAACATATTCAGGGTGTTATAGCTCTTAAAGAGAAATCTGAAACACTTGAAATCTGATTTAGGAGATCAAACCTTTACAAGTTGAAAATTAGGCATGAAACTCTGTTTAGTGCATCTTTGATTCCTAATCATGGGGTGATTGTTCGACAAACTGAAAATTGTCACCTTAGATTTATGCACAGCACATAAACTCCTTTGTTTATATTTAAACAATGTTGTGATTATCAATCTGACAATATTATTTAATATTTAATATTAATATTTTATCAAATAATATTTCGGTCTGTTAAGGGTTGTCCTGTGAATACCAGCCCAGTAAGGCGATGGTATTAGGACAAAGTTGAAAGGTGTGAGCCAAGCGCTGACATTATTGAACAGCATAAACTCTGCACACACATGGAATGAATTCACACAATTTCTTAAAATACAAGAAGTTATTAACAAAAATAAGTCAACTCAAAGTCAAACATATTTCAATCAACAAACTCTTTACTATGCTAAAACAATCCAACTAAACTACCAAGCAGAATTAAAGAATGACGAAGACTAATGGGCTATGTACAATATAAACAAGTTGATTAAAGATGATTGAAAATCATGACCAAAAGAGTGATGCAACATTACCATGCAATGTTATTTATGTCTGAGAACCAAGGATTATCTTGAAGAATCTGGAAATGAAGTTAAGTTAGTCTTGGAACCAACTTATGCAGTAATCAGTATACCTTTAGACAACCATTCACAATGCAAGATCAGATAAAATATTTTAATAAAATAATAGTTTAAAGAATGATCTGCTGAATAAAACCAACCTTCTGGATGACTAATTCTCAACGGTGTCTCATTAGCTGCCTTTATTTATTGAAATAATATTTAAAGAAATATTATTAAAGGTAACGGTAAATTATTTAAGGAAATATCTTTGAAAAGAGCCAAATCTTCCTGGAGAAATGGGGCTTAATGGTGTTTACTTAGTTATCAAATGTAGTAAAATGATGTTAGGGACATTATTTACTGGATTGAAAACTAAACCGTTCTGGGTAAATACTCTTCAGCAGCAAGCACGTGTCCTAGGCTGTTAGCAGTTAAGCTAACAAAGGAGGCTGATAGCTTAGCATCCAGAATCAAAACACACACTTAAAATACCGTCAATAAAAGGGTTAAAATGCATCAGCGCGGACGGCGCGTTATGAGCAACCTTCTGTGTTTAAAATCACCCTTTAAATAAAGTTTGTCTTAACTTTAAAAACACATAAACACAGAACACAAAGCTGATCACGTGTGCTTCAGGTAGCCTGCGAGCACTAAGATAGCAGTTTCACACAAACAAAACCAAACTTCATAAAATGAAAAACGTTTAGATCATTTCATCCTAACTGTTATTCTGCCCAAACCTAACCTCTGACCATGTTGAGGAAAAGATGTCCGGGGCGACGAAGTTTGAAGAAACGTCCGCAGTCAACAAGCGGTTAGCCTTCGGCCTGTTCTGTCGGCCGGACAAAACTGCACGTTACCGGTGATGCGGCGTCGTCCTTCTCTCAGGCAAGGAAAACCGCTTCACTTGGGTTGTAGAGACCGCGTCTCTGCTGGGGACTTTTCTCGAACACCTGTGCGTCTGCAGGGCTCGGAGAGAAAGTCAACAATGCCGGTGCCTTAATTCCCCGTTCGTGAATGAATACCGGATACACAATCAGCAATTCATTCAATACTCAACTTTTGCATATGATCGGTGATCATATGAGACTCTTGGATCCAGTTTGAAGAGTTAAGTCTTTTTGCCAGCAAAAGACTTCAGCGCGCTGTGTCTGCTCCTGGTCCGATGGTCAACCGGCTTGGAGAGGTCGGCTTGTGGGAGAGGGGGTGCTTTTATACAGCCAGTGGCATCATGGGAAGTCTGCTGCTACCCCCCTTTTTCAGTTGCTGGAAGTCAGTTAAATGCAATTTATTTTGAAAACTCCAGAAGAGTTTGTACCGGAGTTTTAATGTTGAAATCCATGGCTTAGGGTTCCAACAACAATATGCATTTTATTTTAAAATTAAGCCCCAATGACGCTGTTTCTGTGTGGCATGGTATATAATTATTGCTTCAGAAAGTAGTCAGACTCTTGTGTTTAATTCGACACCACATCCTGTCCTTTTGGTGCTGGTTTTATTGGGTCATTAAGATAATAATGAACCACGGGTCAAGTCTCTGGTTGAAATTTTCTTTCATTTGTTCTCCCTCAGGGTGAAGTAATCACACAATCTCTTCTGCAGCAGAGAAAAGCCCATAGCATTATGCTGCTGCCACCGTGTTTCACTGTTGCAACAGAATCTGGTCCTCTTCCTGTTAAATAGCCACACAATACATGTTCTGATCAGATTTTTTTTTTTTCCCACTAAACTTTTTTTTATTTCCTAAACAAATGAAAGGTAGCGCTCTCTGAAAGTAGCATATGATCTACCTCCTCTGACTATGACAATGCAAATTATTTACAAAATGGTATAATTAATAAAATAAATTTAACGAATTAGGTAATCGCTCACCTGTACTTAAATAGATTTAAAACTTCAGAAATTTGGACAAAAAAGTAATTTTAGTCTGAACAGTTTTGGTTTTACTCTAATCAGTATTAACCAGTCATTTTTATTATAATGAAAGATCACGGTTGTCATGGTGATATTTACACATTTTCCAATGAAAGCAGCTTGTGAAATTTCCATGAAGAAATCGCGAACATTTAGCGACAGCGAACTGCTCTCTAACACATTTAAGGAAACGTTTTCTCTTTAATTCGCCTGTTACCAGATGTGCAACCCGTTTGCCTCGTTTCCCAACTTGATAACTGCATGTGTTATTCGGTGAAAGCAATCCCTCATTTACTGTTATAAACAGCCAGAAGACCGAGGCCTTCGTAAGCTGCTGTGCTTGTAGTTTGTTGGTTGAGGAATGCCGGTGAACAAAATAAGCGACATTCCAGTAATCATGGACATTTCACAATAGTATTTACATCCATGGGAAAGTTAACCATTTGTATTTAATATATACGCAGACACTAAATGAACAAAGCAATATTCAGATCGTCTGTTCATACACTATACTGCCGAAAGTATTTGTGTGTCTACTTTTACTACATAAACTTTAATGACATCCTATTCTTAATCTAAAGGCTCTAATTCATGCTCTAATTCATCCCAAAGGTGTTCAAGAAGGTGGATGTCAGGACTCCATACCAAACTTTACCTGCAGCCATGGAAGTGATTGGATTCATTGATTTGGTGGTGTGATTTAGTACTTGTAGCACTATTTGCCTATAATACAAAAATATTTCTTTATTGCAGTGCATCATGATCTTCGATCTCAGATACGAGCCAGTAGAAAACTGTTTTTGTGTTTTTACACTCTGCAATCATTTAAATGTATTTGTGAAAGTAGTTGTGGCTGGTTCAGTGAAATAACTTGTGCTGCCATAAGATCACAATCAGAGGATATATCAGGTATAATGGCGCTGTTTCTCAACAGGTTTTTGAAAAAAACCCAGATGTGTAGGCATTTGTTATACTTCCAGACAACCATCTCATTATGTCTGCTTTTCAAAGTCTACTCGCTCTGCCAAACATTCCTCATTTGTTTTTTTTTTCTTGAGGTAATAGTTGTGCAACCCAATCAATTACTGTGCTGTGACTTACAGGTACTTTCAGCAATATAAAGAAAACAGTGTGTGCGTTCACATATATCACACTGAGACTATTAAAGGGAAAATAAATGAGGTGGAAGACGTTTACAGACAAGGACTGTTGAGTAGCCTTCAGTGAAGGTGTTTATTGTTGAAGAAGGCGTGAGAGACAGCCAAACGAGCTCTGCCACTTGTCACCAGGTTGAGCCTCCCATTCTGCCCAGTCCAGTTTTTTTTTCAGTCCTGATTTACCTGCAAAAGCAGCAATCACAGCTTTTCACTTTTTATTGCATTATTGCAACAAACATTATTTGTTGCAATATTGCCAACATCACTGATTAAACATCTTTTTAAATATTTCTCTAGTACAGCTGCACATATTTGATGAATTTCATGCATTTTAGTGTATGTATCAAGGAAAAATTTAACTACTTTGTATAGTTTACTGTATAAATGTGACCTTTTTGCTGCTATTTGAAAACATTTATGCAAACAAGCTGGTATCTAATGGAGACAAATAAGACCCTCTTTTGAAGGTGTCAGTTTATTAAAAATAGCTGTTATGAAAATGTGCCAAAACAAGTTTTAAACATAATATTTCCTTTCTTACAATCATCAGAAGAAATAAAATCTAATCAGCATGACAAGCTGGAAAAAGTGTGCTCTGTGTTTTCCCCTTCAAGCATTTGAGTACGTCCGATTCACTACCAAAAAGACTTCGTCAGAGACTCAGCAGTGAGGAATCCATCTTTGGTAAATCTGTTGTCAAACTGGAAAGGTTTCTCTATGAGGAAGCAGGAAGCAAAAACATTTTTCTTTTTTTTTTGGAACATCTACTGAGTCGTCTATATTCAGCTAAACATTTTCACGAAGTGATAATTTGTGACCTTTGGCACCTTTGGTGTTTTGTTCACTTTCACAATTGTCAAAATGTCAAACAGAAGCCTCTCCTCACATCGATGAAATCATGGTAATAGTATCTCTGTATAAAAATAAGTTCGATGAAGGTAGCGTGGCGTAACTGCCTGAGATGTTGCAACACTGCTAAAAGTGTCATCAGACATTACTGAGTTGTGTAGTGTACACAAATGTGCAGATTTGATCTTTCATCTACAAGAATTGCTATCTTCAAAGTTCTTTAAAAGCTCCTTGCTGGACCTCTTAAAACAACATTCTATCTCACACAACTGGTGGCTTTGCATCTCCAAGTTATGTATGTTTTTATGACATTGAGGGTTTGTGATACAGGTCAAAGTCCTCTAAATGTAAACACACATTTTGCCAACTAATAATCCAATTAAACAAAAAAAAAAACACAATTAATTCATGATTAGTCTAAACTTTGAATACTGTATTCTTTATGTAAACTCTTTAAATTCAGTTGAATGAAAATAACATTTAGTATTTTATCCACAATGATTATTGATAGTTTGGTATTTAAAGTAATCAGTTTTTCTTATTGGCTGGCGCGACGTGGCCCGTACACCTTCTGAAATTTAACTCTAATTGGTTAATCAGTCCTTGTGACATCTCCTTCTCCAAGGCAGCATATTATGCGAGAACCAGAACTTGTAAGAAGTTTTGGGCAACCAATGACAAGCCTGATGAAATTCTCAACATTTAATTTTATGCAAAGTTGCTGAAAAGGTTTTTTTTTTTACTTTGTCTTTCCTCCACACCTTAGATCAGCATCCTTCAGACTTTCATCTGAATCCAAGATGAACAGAACAGCAGCACTTGCCGTTCCAGAACATCGGACCAAAAAAAAAATTTTTTTCTAAGAAAATAAACAGACCATCTGACCAGGAAAAACTATGCTCAGTTCTGTCCTTGGTGGTCTTGGTGTAGGAAGCTGACAGATCAAAGTGGAACCAGAAACCTTGAATTTCTGCTCCTTTTTAGTTTATTTTCCAGTCAAACTAACATTAGTATTCAAGTCCACCAAGTCCCTTTCTTTAACCTCCTGAGAGACCAGTAAACATCTGATAAAAGCTGGATCTTTAATTAATTAATATTGGGAATTATTAATTCTCTTCTCACAAAATGACCCCGTGTAGTGTTTCAGTTTGCAGGGTAGAGTTAGCTGTACTATATTTTGTTTTGCTTTTTTTTCTTTGGGTATTTTGTTTACTTACTTAAACCACATTAGTAAATAGATCTTAGGCTGATACTTTTTTTAACTTGATTGAATGAATTACTGGTCCTGTTGTTATTGTTTTCTTAATTAATCCACAATCTGAGAAATTGTTCAATAGGAAGAATCCAACAGAAAAGGTAGTTATGAGACTGATTTGTTAAAATTATTATAGTTTAACATAGCTTATAACTACAACAGCAGAAACATTTAATTAGAATAAAACTGTTGCCGTTATGGTCTTAATACAATTAAAATAATTAATTTTGATAAATATGATATGGAATATTTTTCTATTGGTCATAAAGCTAGAATTTATTTTTTACATTTTTTTATGGTAGTATCAGTTAATTAAGTGACTGCTACAAGTCTCTGACTCAATGCAATCTGCTGGGTTTCCTTAGATAGAAAAACGTTTTATCCAATTTGAATAAATAACTGAATCTAACTGCATTGTTCAATGGTTAGGTCTAATTGGAATGTATGAACCTGACTTTTGTGAAGAGCCTTGAGACATGTGTTGTGAATTGGCGCTATATAAATAAACTGAATTGAATTGAATTGAAAATTACAAACTTTGTAAATCAGAATCACTACATCCTGTTGAACTTCAAAAACAACAAATTCTTTCTGCTTGATTTGAGTCTAAAGTTAGGACAAAATTCAAAATTTGACAAATGCGAATATTTTTGATTTCTGTGAATAAAGGAGGCCAAGATGAAAATGATGCATTAGAAGAATGCATAATTCACATAAACACTGAGGTGCATAGTTGCATATTTGATTTCTGTGCAGTGATACAGTCAGGCATGTTTGTACCTGCAGTAGTTTCTGTTGCTTTCAGGCCAACCGTTAACTTGCCGTTTACAGTGATTTTTCTTTCATGTTTTGAAGGCACTTATCTTCATGTTCTTAAATCCATCACACTTTAAAACCCTTCTAGAAATGTATTTTATAGAGACAAAAATGTACTGTAGTTTACTCTTAGAAGTTTACTATGCTGTGTAAACTCCAAAATGGGGTTTTGAAGGCAGAAGAGGACCAAGAAATGTCAACGTCATGCCCAGACAGAGAGCAGGAAAGGGAGTTTCAGTTGAACAAAGGCCAAGACAGCCTGAGGGACATGAGACCTAACGATGATGATGAGATCCTGGGACACTTGACAAAGCTCCACAAAGCAAAGGTTACTGTCACTTTAACAATGATTGAACATATAAAATACATATAAAAGTTATTGGATCCTGTCCTCTGGGAAAACAGGCTTAAAGGTTGCTATTAGCAAGTTTTAAAGTACGTTAGAATGTATTTGAACAGAGCTTCACTTGGTAAACTGAGTTAAACGGACACTATAGACTTTTGCATTTCTTAACTTTTTTTTCAAATGAAAAGAGCCAAAATCCATTTTTTGGTCAAACTTGTTGAAATTTAAATTTACTTCTAAAACATTTTCAGAAGTGTGATAGCTAATACAGCACATAATGATTTAAACCATTTTTCTTAAAAGAGCTCCACACAGTTTTTGCACCTTTTCCAAACGCTGCAGATCTAACCTGACCTGCCTCAATGGTTCATGTCACAAGTTACAAACCTTTTCTGTGAAGCACAGAGTCTGTGCTGATGTTAACTTGTTCACAGACCAGTTAGACCAGCAACACCTCTGGCCTCATGTCCATCCCAGGGTGGAGCAGAGAAATCACAGCAATTCACAACCTGGATTAATTTTAACCGTCACCTGTGGCTTTTGTGTATTTGTGGCATGTATAGTTCTGTTTCACTTGTGGTTGTGATTGGATAACACCCAACGTGCATGTAAACATGGAAAGACTGTAAAACTGCAAGAGTTAATGGTTTATGTACCTAACTCAGCATTATTTTGTAAAATGTGATTCCCTTTTTTTATTGATGAACACTGTCAACACTGTCAATATAGTTTCCCAGGATTATTTATGAAAAGAAAGCTAAACATGGAAAATAAAAACTTTAACAAAGTGACTAGAGTATGGCCTTGGAAAAAGTCACTAAAGGCTTAATAACTAATGTGAAAAATAAAAGTAGACAGTCTAGCGGAGTACAAGATGCATACAGGTTAATCAGTTCTGGTTGGGATTTAGTCGGGTCTGGCTTGTTCAACATCACAAGGTAAGCCAATCAGAAATGGATTCCAGTTCACCTACAGCAACAGGTTGATATAGGAGCAAATGTATTATCGGAAATGTTTTTCCTCAACAGAATCTAAGAGCTTGTGAAGTTGAATATCAGAATATTAGTACTGACTTTAAACATTAAAAAAAAATTTTTTCAGTTATTTTTGTCTGGATTTTCTGTGTTTATTCGCAGCAACAAGAGCAGGATATGGTCGCTCTTTTTTCAAAAAACTCTTGCATTATTTAGCCAAGTTTACTAAATGGGTGCACCAAAGTCTGACCTTGAGTAAAAGTCACTGGATGTTTGCATTCTTATTTACTATGAAATTGAACTAATAGAGAAAAGCATGGTTGATAAAACATGGGTCCTTTGTGTTGTACCTTCCATTTTAGAAGACTTTCATTTGTCTGTATTTTTTTTTAAAAGGCATTGCATCATTGAGAATTTCACCATAATTTTTTTCATAACTACATCAACCTTCAGCCTAGAGTTTGAAAAACTAAATTTGTGCCATTTTTGTATTGCAGTCAAGGGCCACAAAATAACTCAGAAATGCCTCCAGCCCACACTTTGGACAGTGCAGACCCTGAGCGTGGGGGCGTGTTCTGTCATTTCAGCCTGTTAGACCTCCATTTTGCAACTTTCCATGCAAGGTGTGAGTTGTGCTCACCGAGCAGGAGGAGCTCAGCATGGTAAAGTTTGATTGTATGGTCATTTTACAGCTTTATGTACCACTGAGTATAACCACAGAAGGACTATTTATTTCAAAATGTAACATAACTTAAAAAAGAATAAAAACTAAACATAAGTCAAATTGTGTAGATAAGGTTGTATATGACAAACAAATTTTCAATAGATTCTTCTTCTGCTACCACTTGTTAAATACAAGCATATATTCCCCTGGAGCGACATCTTCTGTTGAAAACTAGAACTACAGCGAGTTTTACGTGCTTAAAACGGTAGTATTCACCTTATTCCAACAACCCATGATACCTTGCAGTAATTATAGGCTCCACCTCCTGTCACTGAGCAGGAATTACGTTTTCACATGCAAACAAATTATCTCTACAGAGAAAATACAGACAAAACAACATATGAAAACAATAATTTTACGTCTTAACCAGGAAATATAATCACAACAGTCTCATCAACCTTCAAACACCGAGAGGATGACCTTAAGAATGACTTCTGATTATGAATACGAGCATACATAGCTGCTTCATCAATGGCATTTCTTTGGACAGAGAGACTATATGAACAACCTAAAAAGCTCTGAGGTGTATCAGTGCTTACACAATAATAAGTTGGAAGAGGTCAGGCACAGGTGTTTACCTCATAGAAGACATGGAACCTACACAGCACCTTAACAAAATGTGGGTTCTAGTGTCATTGTCAGGACAGATACAGTCAAATGGCTGCTTTTGTTGTACTGGACCAAGGTGATCTTGCAGCTATACAGCTGCTTTATTATTAATGTATGAGTTAAAACTAATTTGAGAAAAAATAGTATTCTTTCAAATTGCTAGAAGCACATTAATGTGTATTTGAATTTTTTTAAGGGTATTTTTCCTGTTGTAGGTTCAGAATGAAGTAAAAGATGGAGAGGCAATGAGGAGGTATTATTAATCATAAAAGGATGTGACTGTATCACATGTTATTTATAAAACCTAAGGCCATACACTACTGGTCAAAAGTTTTAGAATGCCTTTCTCATTTTCTGGTTTTCTTTATATTTATGTCTATTTACATTGTAGGTAGCTTCTCACTGAAGGTATCAAAACTGTGAATGAACCCATATGCATTTACGTAGCAAACAAAAAATTGTAAAAGAACTTTAAATATATTTTTTTATTTTATATTCCTTAAAGTAGCCGCCTTTTGCTGTGATGAATAAAATATTAACCTTTGGCCATCTCTCAATGAACCTCTGGGAAAATCTTTCAAGACAAATCTTTGAAAACAATTTCAGGTGACCACCTCATGAAGCTCATCGAGAGAATGCTACAGGTGCAAAGCAGTAATCAAAGCAAAGGGTGGTAATTGTGAAGAATCTAAAATACGAAAATATTTAGAATTATTTCACACTTATTGTTTACTACTTAATTCCATGTGTGTTCATTCACAGTTTTGTTGCCTTTGGTGAGAATCTACAATGTAAATACTGATGAAAACAGAGACCCATTAAATGAGAAAGTGTATCTAAAACTTTTTACTGGTAGTGTACCTGTTTTCTCAGCAGAAATGTTAATCTTCTCCTCATTGTTTTCTATCATGGGGTCGGTATTAGCCCAACCACAATGTCGGGTAGGGATTAATCTCTGTGGGATTTTTGTTGACAGAGTGAAAGGGGCAGAGATACAGAAGTGTTGGTGATTGCTTCAAATTTAGATTATTCAACTACATTCATTTTGATTACCTGTCTGTGGTAACAATGGAAAGTAAACCATATACTTTGGGTGCATGTTTAAGACATGCTTCTTGAAGCTACACGTTAGGCTTTGTGAGATTATAGAATGCAGTCACAAACAGTGCGACGAATACCGGTGTATTTCGTAGTGATGATTGTAAGCCTGTGACTATGGAAACAAACAAAAATAAATACATTTACCTGAACTGCAAACTACTTACTTTAAAAATACACCTCAGCACACATGATCCGCAATCAAAACAAATGGCTTGGCAGGAATTTCCACTATATTACCAGTATTTGGAGACTTAATCAATCCTATAGTTACATGGGCAGGAATAAGGTGGCTAATAGACGATACCATTTACGCTGATGCTGGACCTTGCTCACAGCAAGACTCATGCTAGAGCATGAGTCCTCTGAAGCACTGACGTTTATTTAGAAGAAAAAAACAGAATACATTTTTTATTGGCTGTTCACACATTACTGCTCACACATTACTCCAAGTCTGCTTTTGAATGGACGATCAGTCCTTGTGGTGTCTCCCTCCCTGGAAGTACAAGCACTCGAGTTGTTGAGTTATAAAAGACCTTTTTGTTTGTTTACTTATGTTCTCTAACAAACCTCTAAATCTTTCCCAAAATGGCAGCATTTATACTGAGCTGATATTAAATTGCACACAGATAAAACTTACTGATTAGGTGACTCCTAAAGGTAACTGATTGCACTGCATTGTATCCAAGGGTGCGAAATCACAATTATGCAAATGATGTGTTGGTCTAACACATTAAAGCACAATAAAATACACTGAAGCTTTATCTAGCTGGCAGTCAGATATCTATTTTACCAAAACGACATGGTAACCCCCATAGCTGAAAAAAAAAAATCAAACATTGCAAGTTTTAAGATCTTTTTAAAAAGAGAAAAAGTTTAATATAGAGTTCTCCTTCTTGATTGAACACATACAGTGGGGAGAAGAAGTACTTGAAACACTGCCGATTTTGCAGGTTTTCCCACTTGCAAAGCATGTAGAAGTCTTTAATTTTTATCATAGATACTCTTTAACTGTGAGGGAGTGAGGGAATCTAAGGGTGTATTCGCACCAGGAAAGTCATTTGGTCCGCTTGTTTGGTCCGGACCAAAAGCGGACTTTAATTTTTTTGTTTGGTGTGGTTTGCTTTCACATTGTACTTTTTGCAAGTGAACTATTACTTGTAAACAAAGCCACGCGGTTGATGATCATTGCTCCAATTGGACAGAAAAAACCGGGGCAGAACACAGCACAGACCCGGAGATTTAGGAAAACAATTGTAAACGTGCTGCGTGCATACGTTCTGCATATTTGTGTCGTTATTCCAGCTGCAATATTATTGTGTATCATTGTTTTCGTAATAGATCTGACCCACATACAGAAGAACACTCCGGAGGTAGTAGATTAAGTGAAATAATGTTTTATTGTGCCAGAAACAATCAAGGGACGTGAACTGAAGAATCTTCAACTGTATGGAAAGACGGGAAGGGAATGGGTGAAAACAGGGAACTAAACGAGACTGAGCAAATGACAAGTAATTCTGATAATCAAAGAAGCGGCTTGCTAAGTGGGTGCGGTCAGGTCGCCAGGGGTTGAGGAATACAGAGTCCAGGTTGTCGAAGCCGAAGTTGTTCAGGTGATTTCTTTGGTGCGGTTTGAATGAGCTTGGTGATTTCAGGAGTGAGCTCGATGTGCAGATACTTATGTTGGAGGGTGGACAAGGTACGCTTATGCCTTGGTCCAGGAAACGGATCTTGATTGCCCAGAAACTCCTGGACACAAAGTCAGTGTTTAGCGAAGTAATTTCAAAGTTCAGGGTTACAATCTGCGAAGGAGCATAAACAAAGTTACTTAGGAACGAAGAACAAAGCATAGACTTACAGGGGTTGGACAATGAAACTGAAACACCTGGTTTTAGAACACAATAATTTATTAGTATGGTGTAGGACCTCCTTTTGCGGCCAATACAGCGTCAATTCGTCTTGGGAATGACATATACAAGTCCTGCACAGTGGTCAGAGGGATTTTAAGCCATTCTTCTTGCAGGATAGTGGCCAGGTCACTACGTGATCCTGGTGGAGGAAAACGTTTCCTGACTCGCTCCTCCAAAACACGCCAAAGTGGCTCAATAATATTTAGATCTGGTGACTGTGCAGGCCACGGGAGATGTTCAACTTCACTTTCATGTTCATCAAACTAATCTTTCACCAGTCTTGCTGTGTGTATTGGTGCATTGTCATCCTGATACACGGCATCACCTTCAGGATACAATGTTTGAACCATTGGATGCACATGGTCCTCAAGAATGGTTCGGTAGTCCTTGGCAGTGACGCGCCCATCTAGCACAAGTATTGGGCCAAGGGAATGCCATGATATGGCAGCCCAAACCATCACTGATCCACCCCCATGCTTCACTCTGGGCATGCAACAGTCTGGGAGGTACGCTTCTTTGGGGCTTCTCCACACTCCAACACTCCCGGATGTGGGGAAAACAGTAAAGGTGGACTCATCAGAGAACAATACACGTTTCACATTGTCCACAGCCCAAGATTTGCGCTCCTTGCACCATTGAAAGCGACGTTTGGCATTGGCATGAGTGACCAAAAGTTTGGCTATAGCAGCCCGGCCGTGTATATTGACCCTGTGGAGCTCCTGACGGACAGTTCTGGTGGAAACAGGAGAGTTGAGGTGCACATTTAATTCTGCCATGATTTGGGCAGCCGTGGTTTTATGTTTTTTGGATACAATCCGGGTTAGTACCCAAACATCCCTTTCAGACAGCTTCCTCTTGCGTCCACAGTTAATCCTGTTGGATGTGGTTCGTCCTTCTTGGTGGTATGCTGACATTACCCTGGATACCGTGGCTCTTGATACATCACAAAGACTTGCTGTCTTGGTCACAGATGCGCCAGCAAGACGTGCACCAACAATTTGTCCTCTTTTGAACTCTGGTATGTTACCCATAATGTTGTGTGCATTTCAATATTTTGAGCAAAAGCTTGCTCTTACCCTGCTAATTGAACCTTCACACTCTGCTCTTACTGGTGCAATGTGCAATCAATGAAGACTGGCTACCAGGCTGGTCCAATTTAGCCATGAAACCTCCCACACTAAAATGACAGGTGTTTCAGTTTCATTGTCCAACCCCTGTAGTGCTGGCTGAGCTCTTTACCACTGAAGGCATAACACTCTGGCATTGAAGTGCTGGCAGCCTCCTGCTTAAGTACTCCTCCAAGTAATCAGCAGAATAAGTCGCACCTGTCACCCAGCACACCTGAGAACTCCAGCACCATCTGAAACACTGAACACATGTTGAAAGCACAAAAAACACAAACACAACTGTGGGATTATGATTATCGATTAATTAATATTTATCAAGAATTATAATTAAAAATCACAATTTGAGAAAATTAATTTCTTAACCAAAAATCCTCATTTATGAATTGAAACCAGAGATGTCCTCTGGTGTAGTAATTATGGCTCAAAGCCCTTGATAATTACAATTATTATATTCTCAGTAATAGTTGATAACTATTATTAGATGTCACTGTTTAATCAACCGTTTCTGCCAAAACGTGGGGAACTTTAGCCTTATTTTGACTGACAAATCACTCTTGTACAAAATAAACACAAACGCTTTCTCTTTATCTACGTGAATATTTATTAAATCAAACAGCCCTGATACAACTTGCTCTTCCGATTCAATAATCTTCACCTAATCTAACATGCAAAGTTCTACACAAAAGGGTAAAATATCTAACTAAACAAAAGAAAACAGCATTGAGTGTGTATGAAATCAAACCAGCAGTTATGGCAAAAATACAGGAGGAATATGGTTGAACGAAGCTCGGGGAGGCCACTCCCCAAAGTGTAGCTCAGTAGGGCACAGGCAGTCATAAAACTTCCCCCAAGCAAAGTTGTAAACCAAGAGGACAAAAGATAATAAAACTTTTGGCGGCAAGCTAGTAAAACCAGTAAAGTTGAAGACAAAGAAAATGGTGAATTTCACCATGAGGTGAAAAGCAGTTGAGTTTTACAGCGCACCTGCGCCAGGTGTCACACAGTAAAAACACAACTTGAGAAGCGCGGCGGCTTCAGAATCCAGCGATCATCACTTGAGACCACTGGCTTTATCTGAGATAGATGGAATGTAGAATGAATGCGAAGACTTACAGGTAAACGAAGGCGAACTGCAGAGGGACTAATTACAGTCTCAGACTCATAAGGACCAATGAAACGAGGCGAAAGCTTACGAGACATGGACTTAAGGGGGAATATCACGCGCTGACAACCATACCTTTTGTCCAGGTTGGTATTCAGGTCCAGGTCAGCGTTTCCGGCCAGCAAAACGCTTGTTTTGGTCAGCAGAGCGGTGTAAGGTTTGGACAGTAGAGTTCCAGATTGACTTGCAGCGGCGGACATGTTGGTGGGCTGATGAAACTGTGATATCCTTTTCGTCAGCAGGAAAAAGATGCGGCTGATAACCAAGGGAAGCTTTGAACGAAGAACGACCAGTAGCTGAAGAAACGTGTGAATTTAGTGCATTCTCCACCCAAGGTAGGTATGAACTCCAATCTGTAGGATTTGTAGATGTGAGAAAACGTAATGTGGATTCCAGTTGTTGATTTAATCTTTCTGTTTGTCCATTGGACTTAGGGTGGTAACCTGAGGTCAATGAGAGCTTAGCTCCAAGCGCTAGACAAAACTGTTTCCAAAGCTGAGAGATGAACCATGGACCTCGGTCGGAAAGAATGTCCTGTGGGATTCCATGAAGATGAAACACAAGTTGGTGAGAACTTTAGCAGTTTGTAGGGCAGCTTCCTGAGGGGAATGAGAGGCCTTAGAGAAACGATCAACAATTGTGAGCACTGTAGTCATACCTGAGGAAAGGGGAAGTCCAGTAACGAAATCCAATGCTATATGGAACCAAGGTCAATTTGGGATGTTGAGGGGTTGAAGAAGACCCACTGGTGGCTGATTACTGGATTTATTACTGGCACAGGTAGCACAAGCCTGAACAAACTCTTTCACATCTTTATGTAGAGAGGGCCACCAAAACCTTCTTTGTACTAATGCAATGGTTCTGCTAACACCAGGATGAGCCGAAAACTTAGCTGTGTGGAGCCAGTCAATTAGTCGTGAACGCACTCGAGACGGAACATAGATGCGGTTTGTTGGTCCAGTGCCAGGGTCAAGTTCCTGTTGTTGAGCCTTACATATAGTGTCCTCAATCTCCCACCTGAGTGCTCATACCATCCAACTAGGCGGTAGGATGGAAGCTGGTTCCTCCACAGAATCCTCAGCGGCAAACTTTCTGGAGAGTGCATCAGGCTTGGTGTTCGTAGGTCCGGGTCTGAAAGAAATACATACTGTAAGTCAAAACGAGAAAAGAATAAAGACCACCGAGACTGGCGTGGGTTAAGCCTTTTGGCTGACTGAAGATAAGCCAAGTTTTTATGATCAGTCCAAACTTGGATAGGATGTTCAGCCCCTTCAAGCCAGTGGCGCCATTCCTCAAGAGCAAATTTGATGCCCAGTAGTTCTCTGTCACCTACATCATAGTTCCTCTCTGTGTTACTGAACCTACGAGAAAAAAAGGCACAAGGATGAAGTCTTCCATCCTCTGAGTTCTGAGATAACACAGCTCCCACCCCAATATCTGAAGCGTCGACCTCCAGGATAAACTGTCTTGAAAAATCTGGATGAACTAAGATGGGGGCTTTGGCGAATTTCTCTTTTAATGCCTGAAAAGCTGCTTCAGCTCCAGATGACCAGGCAAATGAGACCTTAGAGGAAGTTAATGCCGTAAGAGGTGCAGCAGTGAGACTGTAATCCTTTATGAAACGTCTGTAAAAGTTTGCAAATCCAAGAAAACATTGCAATGATTTTCAAGAGTCTGGCACAGACCAGTCCAGCACAGCTCTGATCTTCTCTGGATCTGAATGTACCTGGCCACCCTCAAGGATGTAGCCCTAAAATGAAATGGAAGACTGATGAAACTCACACTTCTCGGCTTTTACAAACAGGCGGTTCTCCAGAAGGCGTTGAAGTACTTGGCATACGTGTCTGCGATGCTCCTGAATGTCTTTGGAATAAATCAAAATGTCATCCAAGTACACGAAAACGAAAATGTTCAAAAAGTCTCTAAGAACGTCATTAACTAAGGCCTGGAATACAGCAGGAGCATTACATAGTCCGAAAGGCATGACCAAGTATTCAAAATGGCCCAGCGGCGTCTTGAAGGCCGTCTTCCACTCATTCCCCTGGCGGAACCTGACCAGATGATAAGTGTTTCTGAGATCTAATTTGGAAAATATAATAGCATCGTGAACCGGTTCAAAAGTAGAGGTAAGGAGGGGAAGTGGGTACTTATTCTTAACCGTGATTTGATTTAAGCCCCTGTAATCAATGCAAGGATGTAGTGAACCATCCTTCTTCCCTACAAAGAAGAACGCTGCCCCAAGTGGTGAGGAGGATGGCCGAATAATACCTGCCGACAAGGAGTCATTGATATAGTTCTCCATGGATTGTTGTTCAGGACGGGAGATATTATAAAGTCTACTAGTAGGTAGAGGGGCACCTGGAAGGAGATTGATCGTGCACTCATAGGGTCTGTGAGGTGGTAAAGATAGAGCCTTGCTCTTACTAAAGACCCATTTTAGGTCATGGTACTCAGGCGGGACATGAGACAGATCAATTACCTCGTCCTCTTTATTAGCCTGCTGAGGTAGACTCGGGGAGAAGGCTGAGTGGAGACAAGTTGAGTGACATTTAGAGGACCAGGATTCAATATGACACTAAGACCAATCTAAATGGGGGTTATGTTGTCGCAACCAGGGGAAGCCTTAGACTAAGGAACCATGGGACACAGGAAACACGAAAAAAGATGTCTTCTCCCTATGTTTACCTGACAACAAAAATTCTATTGGTTTGGTTGCGCTGAGTGATTTGCTGTAATTTCTTTCCATCTAAAGCTAGAACAGAACGTGGGGAAGCAAGTGGTTCCACCTCAATACCAGCCGGGCTTACCAACTCTGGATATATCAAGTTCTGTTCGCAGCCAGAATCTATCAAAGCAGACAAGGTCATAGTATGCTGATTCACTAAAATAGTAGCAGGTAGACTGAATCTGGGGGTCTAACTAATCTGTGAATGGTCCACCAATCCCCCCTTTAGAGTTGGTGGACCCTGTCTTATGGTGGCCACAGTAAAAACAGTTTTTAGATAATCTGCGTCTCTGACTTTCTTCTTAAGTGAGACGGGTACGTCCCACCAGCATGGGCTCAGGGTGAGGAACTGGTTGCTGGGGTGAAACCTTAACATAGGGTGGAGCTTTATTCCTCAACTGAGGTTTGTAATTGGATCTCTCTGCTCTGGCTCTCCCTCTCTCTCTTATTCTTTTGTCTACTCTAGTTGCTAAGGAAATAACTTCATCTAAAGTAGGTGGTTCATCAATCAAGGTTAATTTATCCTTCAAAGAATTATACAAAAGGTACCTTTATACAAAAGGTAGTTTTCAAAGCGTCATTATTCCAACCAGAGGTAGCAGCTAATGTACGAAAATCGATAGAAAACTCAGTAATAGGTCTATGATTCTGCCTTAAGGCTCTTAACTGTCGCCCAGCACTAGATTTATCTAAGACAGGGGAAAACGTCCTCTTAAACTCCTTAACAAAGTCTTCAAAAGTACAACCAAATTCTCTGCAATCAGGAAACCGGGCTTCAGCCCACTGTAAAGCTTTGCCTGTCAGTAAACCAATAACATACGAAATCTTTACATCATCATGGGAAAAGGAACGGGGGGAACGGTTGAAAACCTGGGAGCACTGAAGCAGAAATCCCCCACAATTACCCACCTCGCCAGAATATTTCTCTGGGTTAGGGGAAGTGACATCACGAGAATAAGGAAGTTGCTGAGATACCGGTAGTGCGGCAGCGCCATCTACCTGAGTGGCGGACTGAGAACCTAAGGTTTGCTGTAGCATGGAGGCAATCTGTTCAAGTTGTTGGTTTATTTGGCGTTGTTGCTGGCGGAGAGAAGAGTCATGAAAATGGATTTGGTTTGCATGTTCAGAAAGAGTTCTACGGAGTGCTTCTGCTGGGCCTTGTTGGCCAGAGTGTTCTGTCAATGTTTTCGTAATAGATCTGACCCACATACAGAAGAACACTCCGGAGGTAGTAGATTAAGTGAAATAACGTTTTATTGTGCCAGAAACAATCAAGGGACGTGAACTGAAGAATCTTCAACTGTATGGAAAGAGGGGAAGAGAACGGGTGAAAACAGGGAACTAAACAAGACTGAGCAAATGACAAGTAATTCTGATAATCAAGGAAGCCGCTTACTAAGTGGGTGCGGTCAGGTCGCCGAGGGTTGAGGAATACGGAGTCCAGGTTGTTGTAGCCGAAGTTATACAGGTGATTTCTTTGGTGCGGTTTGAATGAGCTTGGTGATTTCAGGAGTGAGCTCGGTGTGCTGATACTTATGTTGGAGGGTGGACAGGGTACGCTTGTGCCTTGGTCCAGGAAACGGAGCAAGCAGGAAACTGCCAGCTTGGTCTGAATCCAGATAGAAGCAGTGATGAGGAGACGAAGTCCTCAGTGCGTAGGTAATCTTGATTGTCCAGAAACTCCCGGACACGAAGTCAGTGTTTACCGAAGTAATTCCAAAGTTCAGGGTTACAATCTGCGAAGGAGCATAAACAAAATTACTTAGGAACGAAGAACAAAGCATAGACTTAGTGCTGGCTGAGCTTGTTACCACTGAAGGCAAAACACTCTGGCATCTAAGTGCTGGCAGCCTCCTGCTTAAGTACTCCTCCAAGTAATCAGTAGAAAAGGTCGCACCTGTCACCCAGCACATATAGTGAGAAGGAGGGGGAAATACTACGGACCATCAGCCTCCTACCAGACCAGTATGGAGTGAATTTCAAGTTCTCCTGGCCCAGCCAGTTGTCAGAAACTCGCCATCCTTTAACCCTAAAAAGGGTCTCCTGGCCAATTCCACATATAGTTCAGAGCCTGACAGCTTCATGGCTCCAAGCTCACTAGGTATTCAGATCTGTAGCTCCTTTGTCTCCAGTTCTCCCCCTCACACCTGATTGGGAAAGCTGGGGCAGGCCTGAATAACCACATCAGGTGCAGTGATTGGCTGAATGCACTGTGTGACTAACTGTCACTCCAACCAATGGAGCAGCAAAGGCGGGATTAAGGGCAGTTTTTTTCTGAGTTTCTTTCTGGGTTACACACGGCTGGGAAGAAAACCACACTGCTCCTCCTGAAGCCAAGGTTCGACAATCGGTCGGACTCTCCTCTCCAATACCCTGGCATAGACCTTACCAGGGAGGCTAAGGAGTGTGATCCCACTGTAGTTGGAACACACCCTCTTGTGGTCCAGTCAATTCTGACGGTCCAGAGGCACTGTCCCCCCCTGCCACGCAATGTTGAAGAAGCGTGTCAGCCACGACAGCCCCACAACATCCAGAGACTTGAGGTACTCAGGGCAGACCTCCACCCCCGTGGTCTTGCCACCATGGATCTCGGTGATTTCAGCCTGGGTGATGAAAGAGTCCAACGAGTCCCCAGTCTCTGCTTCCACCAGAGAAGGCATGACGGCAGGATTGAGTTGGATTGATTCTCGAAGTACTCCTTCCACTGCCCGATAACGCCCCCAGCTGAGGTCAGCAGCTCCCAACCCCCACTGTAAACAGTGTTGGCGAAGCACTGCTTCCCTCTCCTGAGGCACTGGACGGTTTGACAGAATCACTTCGAGGCCGACCAGTAGTCCTTCTCCATGGCCTCACGGTACCCATCAGCCACATCAGGAGTCCCACAAACCAACCACAGCCGATAGGACTCTTTCTTCAGCTTGACAGCATCCCTTACTGCCGGTGTCCACCACCAAGTTTGGGGATAGAGGAAGAGAACATAGTCCACTAGCTGTCATGTGGACAGATTCTTCCTCCTGAACAGTATATCACTCCATCTCCTCCCGGGAGCTTTTTGGCTGCTCCTATGATTAGTATTAACATTGAGATTAAATTACACACAGATAGACTCTATTTATTAATTGGATGACATCAAACAGCAATATTTTGTACTGGATTTCATTGAAAGATCACAATGATGCACTATGTGTTGGTCAAACATAATCAGGTTAAAGGGGGCTTATATGAAAAAAAAATAGATGTTCGTCATTCATTTTGCTTTGTGTTGGTCTATCACATACAATGTCAATGAAATACATTAAGGTTTGTGGTTATAACTTGCAAAGTGAGAAACTGAAGAAAGTTGAAAGGGTATACCTGATCTGTTTATAATCATGCTTTTCGGTCTCTGGCTCCCCCTTGTGGTTACAATAGAGAATGTACCGATGGGCCTATATAGAGTTAGTTTCATTTCTCAAAGTACAGTAGTCACAAAAGCTTAAAGTAGTTAATAATATATACAGGGGTTGGACAATGAAACTGAAACACCTGGTGTTAGACCACAATAATTTATTAGTATGGTGTAGGGCCTCCTTTTGCGGCCAATACAGCGTCAATTCGTCTTGGGAATGACATATACAAGTCCTGCACAGTGGTCAGAGGGGTTTTAAGCCATTCTTCGTGCAGGATAGTGGCCAGGTCACTACGTGATACTGGTGGAGGAAAACGTTTCCTGACTCGCTCCTCCAAAACACCCGAAAGTGGCTCAATAATATGTAGATCTGGTGACTGTGCAGGCCACGGGAGATGTTCAACTTCTCTTTAATGTTCATCAAACCAATCTTTCACCAGTCTTGCTGTGTGTATTGGTGCATTGTCATCCTGATACACGGCACCACCTTCAGGATACAATGTTTGAACCATTGGATGCACATGGTCCTCAAGAATTGTTCGGTAGTCCTTGGCAGTGACGCGCCCATCTAGCACAAGTATTGGGCCAAGGGAATGCCATGATATGGCAGCCCAAACCATCACTGATCCACCCCCATGCTTCACTCTGGGCATGCAACAGTCTGGGTGGTACGTTTCTTTGGGGCTTCTCCACACCGTAACTCTCCCGGATGTGGGGAAAACAGTAAAGGTGGACTCATCAGAGTACAATACAGGTTTCACATTGTCCACAGCCCAAGATTTGCGCTCCTTGCACCATTGAAAGCGACGTTTGGCATTGGCATGAGTGACCAAAGGTTTGGCTATAGCAGCCCGGCCGTGTATATTGACCCTGTGGAGCTCCTGACGGACAGTTCTGGTGGAAACAGGAGAGTTGAGGTGCACATTTAATTCTGCCATGATTTGGGCAGCCGTGGTTTTATGTTTTTTGGATACAATCCGGGTTAGCACCAGAACATCCCTTTCAGACAGCTTCCTCTTGCGTCCACAGTTAATCCTGTTGGATGTGGTTCGTCCTTCTTGGTGGTATGCTGACATTACCCTGGATACCGTTGCTCTTGATACATCACAAAGACTTGCTGTCTTGGTCACAGATGCGCCAGCAAGACGTGCACCAACAATTTGTCCTCTTTTGAACTCTGGTATGTCACCCATAATGTTGTGTGCATTTCAATATTTTGAGCAAAAGCTTGCTCTTACCCTGCTAATTGAACCTTCACACTCTGCTCTTACTGGTGCAATGTGCAATCAATGAAGACTGGCTACCAATCTGGTCCAATTTAGCCATGAAACCTCCCACACTAAAATGACAGGTGTTTCAGTTTCATTGTCTAACCCCTGTAGGTGGCTAAACATTCTGAAAGCTAAATAATTTTAGGCTTTTTTGGGGGATTTTATGCCACTCATTTTTGTAGAAGAGCATCTAATATCACACAATTCAATGCCATGTTTTCCGCCAGACATAAAAATAAAACTACTTTGAAGATTTAATTATATTTATTTGAAAGTGAAAAAGTAAATTATATGCTAGAACTGCTCTGCAATTTGGTATATAACTGTTTCAAACCATTAAAAGCACCACAGACAGGTCTAGGGTTGAACTTTTCAGTTAGCTGTTCCACCCCTCTTCCAGACATCCCTAATTTCTGCAACATTTTCTAGTGCTACACCTCGTAGTTCTAAATTTACATTCGGCAAATCTAAGTGAAGTCAATTGCCAGACACATTGCGGCATTAAATATTGGTCTCCTTTTTCGATGTCCGATGAGCTAATCCCTCCCTCCTACTTCCCTATTTCTAAGGGGATTGTTTAATCCAGCTCTCCATCCAACGGGTCTGAACTTCCCTAAACCTGAAAGGTCTTACTAAGCAGGTTTACTGAAAGTTCTGTTTAAGCTGGTGTCTGGAAATGACACGCCTAACCTCTCACAGCCTGCATCCAAAAGTCTCGACCTTCTTCAACTGGAGGTCAGGACGACCGAGTAGCCCACGGCAGTCATCCACTCCTCGACAGTCACTTCTGTTAACGGCTGCTCATTTCCCTAATATTTCAACTGGCTCTTGGTATAGGGGTAAGGTTAATTTTAGTGACTCGGCACGAGCCCCAAGGGCTCCGTTTTAACAAGTTTGGCTAAAGCAACCTATAAAAACCTTCTAAAATCTCTTAGAACCAGGCAATAAGATTTTTTACCACCAACGAAAAACCAAAAATAAGGTGACTCAAATAATTGACTGTCCACAATTTATCTAGAATTTTATATGCTTTCTTTAATTAGTAACACTCTTGCAGGGGTCAGTAACAGCTTAAATTCAACAACACATAATAACATTAATACTAGAACAGAATCAATCAACTTAACCTGTCTTTCCCTGATGCTAAAACCAATGAGTCTGGAGAGTCTTTGAAGACGGAGGCTCATTCATGCACCCGATAGGGATGTTTCTTCGAGAAACAATGAGCGATTTCTTGAAGGAAAGACAACTTAATCTTTAGTTTTTTCCTCTGAGTGGACAGGCACTGATGCTCCAGGTTTCGACGGTCAAACAGGAACTTTGTTGTCATATGTCTCAGAAGACAGTAGCTTCCAGAGGCTGAAGACTTGAAGGAAACCCCAGAGGTATAACAGAGGACTTTGGGAAGTCCTGAAACCTAAGCCTGAAACTTAGAGCAATCGGTTGTTCACCGTTCAAGTTCAGTTCAGTTGTCTGGGTAAAAAAGGCAATAGATGAAATCAGATTCTCAATTTCGAGGCACAGGCCTTCCAGGGCACATGGGTTGATCCTCTTTTTAATGCAGTTGATCAGCTGGGCTGTGTCTCTGGTTCTCTGCTTCATCTGTAGCGTCTTTCTCTGTCCAATCTTGTTCTCTGGTCTTCTGCGAGAAAACAACCAACTAGTTCCTCTATTCTTACCCATTTAATAGAGCATTTCTACGAAACTCTTTGTGCTTATTGGCCAGTGGTTGTTGCCATGGCTGTCCCATTCGTCACCCGTGACATAAGGGGATCTTTTCTTTTCTCATATCAGACATGCCATCATCACCTCAGTCCTGAGCTGTCTCACCCTAACCCTAACCCTGTCTGATTAATTCAATTCAGTTTCATTTATATACCGCCAATTCACAACGCATGTTGTCTCAAGGCACTTCACAAAAGTCAGGTACATACATTCCAATTAATCCTAATCATTGAACAGTGCAGTCAGATTCAGATATTTATTCAAATTGGATAGTTTTTCTGATCTAGGAAACCCAGCAGATTGGATCCAGTCAGTGACTTGCAGCATTCCCTCCTCCCGGATGAGCATGTAGAGACAGTGGACAGTCACTGGCGTTGACTTTGCAGCAATCCCTCATACTGAGCATGTATGTAGCGACAGTGGAGAGGAAAAACTCCCTTTTAACAGGAAGAAACCTCCAGCAGAACCAGGCTCAGTGTGAGCGGCCATCTGCCACGACCAACTGGGGGTTAGAAAGAACAGAGCAGAGACACAAAGAGAAGAAAGAAGCACTGATCCAGGAGTACTTTATATGGGAAGGAAAAGTAAATGTTAATGGATGTAGCTCCTTTATTCATATCACCTAGAAAGAAAGAACATATAAACTCTGAGCCAGTTTTCAAGGTTAGAGTCTGAAAGAGAGCACATATAATTAGTTACAGTAAACTGTTCAGTAAACACTGAAAGACAGGGCCATGTGGATCATCGGTAGATGGTGAGCATTAAGTTGTTGCCAGCAGAAGCTCGGACGATGCCCCTCTCCAGAAGGTGTCACAGGTAGACACAGAGTCAGGCCAGGTGTAGCTTCTAGGAAGAGAAAAGAGAGAGAACAAAGTTAAAAGCTGAAATAACAGGAAATAATGCAAAATTGGAGAGTAGTGTGAGAATGTAGCGAAGAGGGTGAAAGTGGTCATTATGTCCTCCAGCAGCCTAAGCCTATAGCAGCATAACTACACAGAAAGTTCCAGTTCAGATTATTTAGTTAAACGGCGCTTATTTTCAACAATGTCGTTTCAAGGCACCCCACAAAGGGTCTCACTGATGGTCATTGTTATACTAAAAACCACAAGGATTGGGGTACCTCTCTCTGTCAGACTGATTATAACCATTGGAAAAGAGAAGGGGTCATACAGGTAGCAGAAATGGAGGGTGTGTTTGCACCTCAACCATAACTGAGCCTGTTTAGGCTAAACCTGACTCTCCCTTACTCCATCCAACAGGGAGGGAGGAAGGAGTATGAGTAGTATGAGAATGTAGCAGAGAGAGTGAAAGTGGTCATTATGTCCTCCAGCAGCCTAAGCCTATAGCAGCATAACTACAGAGATAGCTCAGGATAACTTAAGCCACTCTAACTATAAGCTTTATCAAAAAGGAAAGTTTCAAGCCTAGCCTTAAAAGTAGACAGGGTGTCCGCCTCACGGACTAAAACCGGGAGCTGGTTCCACAGGAGAGGAGCCTGATAACTAAAGGATCTGCCTCCCATTCTACTTCTAGAGACTCTAGGAACCACCAGTAAACCTGTAGTCTGAGAACGAAGTGCTCTGTTAGGAAAGTATGGAACAATCAGATCTCTGATGTATGATGGAGCTAGATCATTAAGGGCTTTATATGTGAGGAGGAGAATTTTAAAATCTATTCTGGATTTAACAGGGAGCCAATGAAGGGAAGCTAAAGTAGGAGAAATATGATCTCTCTTTTTAATTTTCATCAGAACTCTTGCTGCAGCATTTTGAATCAGCTGAAGGCATTTAACTGCCTTTTGTGGACATAGTAAAGAAGATAGTAAAGATAGTAAAGAATTACAATAGTCCAGCCTTGAAGTAACAAATGCATGGACTAGTTTTTCAGCGTCACTCCTGGACAGGATATTTCAAATTTTGGCAGTGTTCCGGAGGTGAAAGAAGGAAATCCTTGAAACCTGTTTAATATGATGTAGGCCACATTTAATTGTGGCCTACATCATCATCTCTCTTTCATATAGCTGATTAAGAATCTTAACCTTAATGTTTTATTTTAATCATCAGTTCTCAGTCATATTTCACTCAATATGTGTTTTAACTTGATAAACAAAGATCACTTAATACTTCATTTAATACCCACAGAAAATGGAAAATCATCATACTTCATTTTTTGTAGTTTATACTTCTGCAAAAGATAAGACAGTTAATATATGACTCCATTAAGGCCCTTTCCAGTCTTTTAGTCCCAGAATGTGAGAATATACTTATTTTACGTTTTAGTGATTTAACTGTGAGGATTTAATAATTGTTGCATGGATTACATTGAAAGATCTTACCTTATTTTGACACCTTGTCTCAGTATTCCAAAGGCAAAAATTAACCTCACCTTAGGACCTGTATACACCAGCTATGCAGACATACAGCTCAATCACATGCATGATCTTCCAATCCTGACTGTACAATTTATTCTCCTACCATGTTTGTAATTACATTTATTTTTAATCAATGGAGTGAGGATGAGTTGGCGTGTTGACAAAATGTTGGATGCGGATCGGATCCCATTTCCTACTGCCATCCTGCCTGCAACTTGATGTGGAATAGAATACCAACGTGTAGCACTGATTTTTACAAAAAATGACCTTTTTGCTGCCTGCTCTTCACTCTCTGGGTCCTATTTGTCACAGAGGGACATGTCTTTCACGTCCTCCTGCTCTGATGCACCCTCCTTCAAGGTGCTATCTGCTTCCACACCTTAAAAGATCAGATTTAGGGCCTCTTGTGTAACCTTGCTGTCATAAACACAGTCACTGGAATGGCAGCTCAGATGCATTTTTAAGAATGCGACCACTCCTATGCAATTTTACCCTTCCACTGTTTCGACATTGTTCCATGACGCCTCAAATTCAAAAACTGAATAAGATGTCGGATTCAGCTCGAGGAGCGGGGATTGGTTGACCTCAGGGTTGATTGACTGATTGATTTAATTGGTGAATTGATCTATGGATTTAATCTGTGGATTGGTTGATTAATTGATTAATGACTCAATGATCTTGACACTCCAGGAAACTTGCGTACGAAGTTAAAAAAAATCCTCACCTGTTTTCACAGGCATGCCTCACGGTAAACAGTAGTGTTGATGTTGAAGATAGAAAATTCGGCTTAAAGAGGATCCGAGATCAGCTGGGGATTAGCAAAAAATAGTCTCCACCTGTTTACAGTCTTGCCTCACGGTAAACAGTAGTACTGTGAATGATGATTAATGTTTTTACATAACTTGTTGTGCCATACTGTGTGAAAGAGATTGGTGGATTGAGGAAGTGTGTAGTCTGGAAACCTAGCGGTGATAACAAGGACTGCACGCTGAATCCATCCTCCGGAGGAATGAATGTGTTCTGGTGTCTTGGAAGCCGATTAGAGCGCTTTCAATTGGGCCGGGAGCTCGGAACATAGCGTGTCATACGTCCCGGTTGGCCAGAACTGAGTGTTGTGAATAAAAAGCAAGAAACTGAGAGTGAGTATTAATGAGAGTAATAGTCCTTATCCACCATTTTATAGGTAGGCCTATAAGATTTTAAAGGTAAATCATGGCCGTGGCACTGCAAAAAAAAACAGGAGAAGAAGAAAACAGTTTTATAACTCAGTGTGCGCCTCCCCCGCTTTCTGTTTAAAAACTTGCATGCAGCTACCTGAAAACAAAGATAAAACCTCCACAGAATCATACATCCATAACAAAAGCAACAAGGAACAACCAGTAGATATGATGAAGAAGCACAATATTTAAAAACGAATTGCATAAGAAGCTGAAGTTAGTATTAAAACAGTTGTTGAAATGTGAAAATTTGCAGAAATGTAAAACCAAAAAACAAGAACTCTATGGAGTTAGAATAAAAAACTAGAACATGCATGGGTGGTTCTAGACAGGGACCAACAGGGGCCAGTACTCCTGTAGAACTGGCCCAGGCCTCTGTTATCCCTGTACAGAAGATATAATGCTAAATAATTTTTTTATGATGATATGTCCTGACACAGAAACCCTAACTGATTGGACCCATTGGACCAATTTAAATTTTTACCTTTACAGTTTTACTTTAACAATGAACTAAAAAATAAGGTGTTGAGATTAAGAGATATTGAGATTGGGTTTTCATCTGCAACCTGCAGCTCCAGAGCCGCAAGTGGTTCTTTGGCTCAGTCAATATATTTAATGATGAAATATATGTTTAAACGATGAAAAAAAATGCTTTTTTTGTTTCATTCTTTTGTCAATCATAAAACACTGGCTCCAGCCTGGCCAACCGGTAGATTTGGTCCAGAACCGTCACAGAGAACATTAGGCTAAAAATTGCATTAGAAGCTGAAGTGTTAAAATAGTTGGCAGAAATTTTAAAACAACAAGAAAGAACTACCAGCAGATTATTTAAAGATGCACAAAATTTAGAAACAAACTGCATAAAAAGTGGAAGTTAGTGTTAATACAGTTGTTGAAATGTAAAATAAACTGACAAAGACTTAAAAAATGCAAGAAAGAGCTACCAGCTGCTCTGTTGGCTAAACTTTCAGCTGGTCTGTGGGTGGAGCCGGTCTGTTGGGTGAAAACTGTCCAAAATGTTCTTGGTTTTACAAAGTTTGTATGTTGGCGTGAGTCGAAGGCAGATTATCATCTGTTACTGATTGCACAAAAGGATGAAGTACCTGCAGTAGAAGGAAGTAAATGCAGGGAGATCCCAGGAGGAGTAGAAGAGATTAAATTATTAAAAAAAGGAAGATGGGCGAAGGTTACAACAGGAGGGGCAAAAGAGGAGAGGGAGTGGAAGTGGGAGTGGGGCTGGAGAGATGAGATGAGATGAGAGAAAGAGTGGGAGATTATGCATGAGCAGTAGAGGAAATTAAAGGAGAAAGGGAGGCTAAGAATAAAGATTACACCAGGAGGAAGAAGCTTTAAAGTATGAAAATATTTTCATATTTTGAAGGGTGCAAAATTATGTAAAAGGTTGATTGAAATTCCAAAGCAATATTGTTTCAAGGTAAAATCATTTTAAATACAACCAATGAAAGATGATGTAAGTTACTAATGTTAAAATGCAATTTCTTATGACTAATTTATGGTGGCTTTGGCCACCATTCTCCACCCCCTGCCTTCACCCCTGTTTTTCCACTCACAGTTAAAGTAGGAGTTGTAAACTGTTACTCTCCTTCTCCATTGAATACAGTGGGTTGCATCATCTCTAGGAAACATAATTCATTTAAAAACAGGAACTAGTATGTAAGAAATTCTTGAACTGTGAGTGACAGGACCCATTAGAGTACAAAAACTGACAAGGCTCATGTGTCTAAATGCTGCCATTAATGTCAAGGGGTGGTTCAAAAGCAACCCTTTGCAAATAGAGTTAGAGAAAATATTTTGTATTTATCCGAATGGCCCGAGAGCTGCAACATGCCTGCAATTAGGGAGTGTTTTAAAGAAAACTGTAAAACCTACAGCAATGACACATATTTCTTGAAAGCCGACATGTGCACCTTCATAGTGGGGGATTTTAACATTCATGTTGACACTGATAGTGATAGCCTAAGTACAGCCTTTAATGATATCTTAGACTCAGTTGTCTTTGCTCAAAACATTAGCAGACCTACCCACCTTTGTCTTCATTCTCTGGACCTTGTGCTGACAAATGGCATTGAGTATAAAGAAATAACAATATTTCCTCATAACCCTGTCCTGTCTGACCATTTTTTAATAACCTTTGAGTTTAATTTAACTGAGTACTCCACACCTGAAAGAAAATTAATTATAGTAGATCATTATCAGACCATGCTGTAACAACCTTTAAAGAATCTGTTCCACTTTTAATTTCCTCATTATCACAGAAAAACAGAGTGGAGGGCAATAATTTTGTTTCTTCCCCTTCACAAATTGATTCTCTTGTTCATAGTGTTACTTCATCATTGCGTGGTGCATTAGACAATGCAGCCCCCTTGAAAAAGAAGGAAACTATTCATAGGAGGCAGGCTCCTTGGTTTAATTTAGATCTGTGTACTTTAAAGCACAATGTTAGAAAATTGGAGCGAAAATGGCGCTCTACACACCTAGAGGATTCCTACTTAATCTGGAAAAATAGCCTACTGTTGTATAAAAAGACACTTCACCAAGCTAGAACAGCTTATTTCTCATCCTTAATAGAAGAGAACAAGAATAATCCTAGGTTTCTCTTTAATACAGTTGCTAAACTTACACAGAGCCATAGCTCTGTTGAGCCATCCATTCCCTTAGCTCTCAGCAGTCATGACTTTATGGGATTCTTCCAAAATAAAATTGATTCTATTAAGAAGAAAATCTTTGACATACTCCCGAAGATGATTACTTCATCCTCAACAAGTGAGACAACATTGGAAGTAACTGTAGAACCTGATCCGTGTTTGGACTGTTTTGATTCTGTGGAGCTTCCAGAGTTATCAGAAATATTAGCTTCATCTAAACCTTCAACTTGTATGTTAGACCCAATCCCAACCAAATTATTTAAGGAAGTGTTCCCTCTGATTACCAGCCCCATTTTAGATATGATTAATCTATCTTTAGTAAATGGATATGTACCACAGGCTTTAAGGTAGCTGTAATTAAACCTTTGCTTAAAAACCTTCGCTTGATCGAGATGACTTAATAAATTACAGACCGATATCCAATCTTCCATTCTTATCTAAAATTCTTGAGAAAATAGTTGCTAATCAAATGTGTAAGCATTTACACAGCAATGACCTGTTTGAAGAGTTTCAGTCAGGTTTCAGAGCTCATCATAGCACTGAAACAGCTCTGCTGAAAGTCACTAATGATATTCTTATTGCCTCAGATAATGGACTTGTGTCTGTACTGGTTCTGTTAGATCTCAGTGCTGCATTTGATACAGTCGATCATAATATTCTCTTAGAAAGGCTGGAATATGCTGTAGGGATCAGGGGAACAGCGCTAGGCTGGTTTAAATCTTATTTGTCTGACAGATTCCAGTTTGTTCATGTAAATGATAAATCATCTTTAAACTCCAGGGTTAATTGTGGAGTACCACAGGGTTCAGTACTTGGGCCAATTCTCTTTACTATATATATGCTTCCAATAGGTAAAATTATCAGGCAGCATAGAATAAATTTTCACTGTTACGGTGATGATACTCAGCTTTACTTATCCATAAATCCTGATGAGCCCAACCAGTTAGATAGACTACAAGCATGTCTTGAAGACATAAAAACTTGGATGACTTTAAATTTTCTGCTTCTAAATTCAGACAAGACAGAAGTTGTTGTCTTTGGACCGGAGTCTTTAAAAAAGAAACTGCTTAGTCAATCACTTAACCTAGATGGCATCAAATTGGCCTCCGATAATAAAGTAAAAAACTTTGGTGTTATTTTTGACCAGGACATGTCATTTAAATCCCATATTAAACAGGTTTCTAGGATTTCCTTCTTTCATCTCCGGAACATTGCCAAAATTAGAACTATCCTGTCCAGGATTGATGCTGAAAAACTAGTCCATGCATTTGTTACTTCAAGGCTGGACTATTGTAATTCTTTACTATCAGGATGTCCACAAAATGCTGTTAAAAGCCTTCAGCTGATTCAAAATGCTGCAGCAAGAGTTCTGATGAAAATTTAAAAAAAGGATCATATTTCTCCTATTTTAGCTTCCCTTCATTGGCTCCCTGTTAAATCCAGAATAGAATTTAAATTTCTCCTCCTCACATATAAAGCCCTTAATGATCTAGCTCCATCATACATCAGAGATCTGATTGTTCCATACGTTCCTAACAGAGCACTTCGTTCTCAGACTGCAGGTTTACTGGTGGTTCCTAGAGTCTCTAGAAGTAGAATGGGAGGCAGATCCTTTAGTTATCAGGCTCCTCTCCTGTGGAACCAGCTCCCGGTTTTAGTCCGTGAGGCGGACACCCTGTCTACTTTTAAGGCTAGGCTTGAAACTTTCCTTTTTGATAAAGCTTATAGTTAGAGTGGCTTAAGTTATCCTGAGCTATCTTCCTTATTTTAGCACCATCGTCTTCTCCCCTTGTTGGATGGAGTAAGGGGGAGTCAGGTTTAGCCTAAACCGGCTCAGTTACGGTTGAGGTGCAAACACACCCTCCATTTCTGCTACCTGTATGACCCCCTCTCTTTTCCAATGGTTATGGTCAATCTGACAGAGAGGTATCCCAATCATTGTGGTTTTTAGTATAACAATGGCCATCAGTGGGCTCTAGATGGACAAACTGTCTACTTTTAAGGCTAGGCTTAAAACTTTCCTTTTTGATAAAGCTTATTTTTAGAGTGGCTGAGGTTATCCTGAGCTATCTCTGTAGTTATGCTGCTATAGGCTTAGGCTGCTGGAGGACATAATGACCACTTTCACCCTCTTCACTACTTTCTCACACTACTCTCAAATTTTGCATTATTTGCTGTTATTTCAGCTTTTAACTTTGTTCTCTCTCTTTTCTCTTCCTAGAAGCTACACCTGGCCTGACTCTGTGTCTACCTGTGACACCTTTCTGGAGAGGGGAGTCCTCCGGGCTTCTGCTGGCAACAACTTGGTGCTCGCCCTCTGCCGATGATCCACGTGGCCCTTGCTTTCAGTGTTTAACCCTTTCTCTCTCCTAGACATAGCTACTGACTGAGCTTTTACTGTAACTAACTCTATGTGCTCTCTTCAGACTCTAAACTTGAAAACTGGCTCAGAGTTTATCTGTTCGTTCTTTCTAGGTGAAACGACTAAAGGAGCTACATCCATTAACATTTACCTTTTCCTTCCCATAGAAAGTACTCCTGGATCAGTGCTTCTTTGTTCTCTTTGTGTCTCTGCTCTGTTCTCTCTAACCCCCAGTCGGTCGTGGCAGATGGCCGCGCTCACACTGAGCCTGGTTCTGCTGGAGGTTTCTTCCTGTTAAAAGGGAGTTTTTTCCTCTCCACTGTCGCTACATGCATGCTCAGTATGAGGGATTGCTGCAAAGTCAACGCCAGTGACTGTCCACTGTCTCTACATGTTCATCCGGGAGGAGTGAATGCTGCAAGTCACTGACTCGATGCAATCTGCTGGGTTTCCTTTCCTTAGATAGAAAAACGTTTTATCCAATTTGAATAAATAACAAAATCTGGCTGCACTGTTCAATGATTAAGATTAATTGGAATGTATGTACCTGACTTTTGTGAAGTGCCTTGAGACGACATGTGTTGTGAATTGGCGCTATATAAATAAACTGAATTGAATTGAATTGAATTGAAAATTGTTGGTACCCCTCGGTTAATGAAAGAAAAACCCACAATGGTCACAGAAATAACTTGAATCTGACAAAGGTAATAATGAATAAGAATTCTATGAAAATGAACGAATGAAAGTCAGACATTGCTTTTCAAAAATTATTCAACAGAATTATTTAAAAAAATAAACTCATGAAACAGGCCTGGACAAAAATGATGGTACCCTTAACTTAATATTTTGTTGCACAACCTTTTGAGGCAATCACTGCAATCAAACGATTCCTATAACTGTCAATGAGACTTCTGCATCTCTCAGCAGGTATTTTGGCCCACTTCTCATTAGCAAACTGCTCCAGTTGTCTCAGGTTTGAAGGGTGCCTTTTCCAGACGGCAGCTCCGGCTGTTTCAGCTCCTTCCAAAGATGCTCAATAGGATTTAGGTCAGGGCTCATAGAAGGCCATTTCAGAATAGTCCAGTGTTTTCCTCTTAGCCATTCTTGGGTGTTTTTACCTGTGTGTTTTGGGTCATTATCCTGTTGCAAGACCCATGACCTGCGACTCAGACCAAGCTTTCTGACACTGGGCAGCACATTTCTCTCTCGAATCCCCTGATAGTCTTGAGATTTCATTATACCTTCACAGATTCAAGACACCCTATGCCAGATGCTGCAAAGCAGCCCCAGAACATAACAGAGCCTCCTCCATGCTTCACAGTAGGGACAGTGGTCTTTTCTTCATATGCTTCATTTTTCCATCTGCGAACATAGAGCTGATGTACCTTACCAAAAAGTTTAATTTTTGTCTCATCTGTCCATGGGACATTCTCCCAGAAGCTTTGTGGCTTGTCAACATGTAGTTTGGCAAATTCCAGTCTGGCTTTTTTATTATTTGTTTTCAACAATGCTGTTCTCCTTGGTTGTCTCCCATTAAGTCCACTTTGCCTCAAACAACGTTGGATGGTGCGATCTGACACTGATGTTCCTTGAACTTGAAGTTCACCTTTTATATCTTTAGAAGTTTTTCTGGGCTCTTTTGTTACCGTTCGTATTACCCGTCTCTTTGTTTTGTCATCAATTTTCCTTCTGTGGCCACGTCCAGAGAGGTTGGCTACAGTCCCATGGATCTTAAATTTATGAATAATATGTGCAACTGTAGTCACAGGAACATGAAGCTGCTTGGAGATGGTCTTATAACCTTTACCTTTAACATGCTTGTCTATAATTTTCTTTCTAATCTCCTGAGACAACTCTTTCCTTCGCTTCCTCTGGTCCATGTTGAGTGTGGTACACACTGTCACCAAACAGCACAGTGACTACCTGTAGCCCTATATATAGGCCCACTGACTTATTACAAGAATGTGATGCTAATTAATGGACACACCTTGATTTACCATGTCCCTTTGGTCACATTATTTTCAGGGATACCGTCACTTTTGTCCAGCCCTGTTTCATTAGTTTATTTTTTATTTTCCGTTATCCGTTGTGGTGAAGAGAGAGCTGAGCCGAAAAGCGAAGCTCTCGATTTACCGGTCGGTCTACGTTCCTACCCTCACCTATGGCCATGAACTTGGGGTCATGACCGAAAGAACGAGATCCAGGATACAAGTGGCTGAAATGAGTTTCCTCTGTAGGGTGGTACTCCCTTAGAGATAGGGTGAGGAGCTCGGCCATTCGGGAGGGGCTCGGAGTAGAGCCGCTGCTCCTCCACATCGAGAGGAGCTAGTTGAGGTGGCTCGGGCATCTATACCGGATGCCTCCTGGACGCCTTCCTCGGGAGGTGTTCCAGGCACGTCCCACCGGGAGGAGGCCCAGGGGACGGCCCAGGACACGCTGGAGTGACTATGTCTCTCGGCTGGCCTGGGAACGCCTTGTGCTCCCCCCGGAGGAGCTGGAGGAGGTGTCTGGGGAGAGGGACGTCTAGGTGTCTCTGCTGAGTCTGCTGCCCCCGCGACCCGGTTCCGGATAAGCGGAAGACGACGAGTAAGAGTACGAGTACGAGTACAAGATAGTTTTGCATGAAATGTCGGCTTTCTTCCTGATTGTGATGCTCCCTTTAAGCTTCACCATGTCTACAAGCCTAAAAGCATCAAGTAGCTGCTTGGTGATTGCATGAGTCACTATTTGTAATACAAGCAACTGCAACAGGAAACAAAGCAGCATAGTACAATCTATCTTCTGAGACTAAACTAAAACTACATCTTTTTCATGTTTGGCACTGCAGGTAATGTCACAACTTCCCAAACCACAGTAACACTAACTCATCACTTAGAAGTTCAACGCACAACAGTTTAGACACAACATAATACTGCAAAAAATTTGACAAACCTGATTTTAGCTCTGTGTCCCTTTTCCCTTTTCCATCTCGTCTGTATTTAACACCCTTCGTGCATTCTCTTATCAGCAGAGGTGTCAGAAGAATGAGCTTAACACTTGTGTGTATGTGTGCATGTATTTAGCAGGGTGACACTTCAGATCAGCCATGCAGTACCACAGGGGCTAATGCCTGGGTGTTTTGGGGGTTGCATGGGTCACTAAGCTACTAAGTACTGCAGCGAGAAAGCCAGTAGGGGGGCTGCTGATGTTTACAAGGGTCCTAAGTAACAACTACCATGAGATTACATAGTGCATGTGCATGTGCAAGTTAGTGTCTATGTGTGCAAACCACTTCATGGTCTTTAATTCTTGCAAGAAACATTAGTAACAGACCAGAACACTCCCATCTGCCAAGATTCTGTCCTTCGATCTGTCTTCAACGTGTTTTCTCTTCTTGTTTCATCATCTCTGAGCTTCTTCTCTCGCTCGTTTCAGTCTATGACTTCCATTTGCTTTTTGCTTTGTTTCTCTATTTATTAAAAATTTTCTTCACCCCTTTTCTGCTCTCGTCTGACATTTGCACCACCTGTTCTTCTTAAAGACACTCCATGTACTAACCCTCCCAGTGTGCTGCCACCCACTCCAACCACATTGCAAACACATTTTATTGCACTCATATGTGCAGACATTTAAAAATTTGTGATTATTTGCAAACAAAATGCCACCATTGGTGAGAGATCCCTTCTTCCTTTAAACATCTGTCTTTCTTTTTCTTCCCTCTCTACAATTCTTGCACTTGTGCACACCACTGCCACCACCACGGGGAACAGCCAAACCAAAAACAATAAGCGTTATCACAACAGCCACTGAATTCAACGAGATAAGAAATTCATTAGGCACCGGCTTGCTGATGACGTGCAAAGAGATGAAATTATGGCAAGGACAAAAAGTGTGGGAGGGATGGGGATGGAGGAAGAAAGAGGGGACCATGAGAGAGAAAATGTTCTCCAGAATGGGAAGATGCATCATTTCAAGCCGGCTCGATCGTTTTGTAACCTCTGAGTGCCAAAGCTTAAGAATAGCTTGTCATCTTAGTAGTTCCTTCTTTCTCACCAATGTCTGTAGTGAATATCAGCTATTTTAAATGATAGTAGTGCTCATAACTAAGTCAGGCTCATACGCTGTCAAGAAAGCAAATCATTCTCATAATTTATCAACTACATTAAATTAATTTGAAGGAGGAATTTTAACTTTCTGAAGAGTTAACTGCACTTAAAGAGGAGTTACACATATCTTTCTATATAGACATATATATATATGCAGACTGGGCTCCACCCGGAGGAGCTGGAGGAGGTGTCTGGGGAGAGGGACGTCTGGGTGTCTCTGCTGAGTCAGCTGCCTCCGCGACCCGGTTCCGGATAAGCGGAAGACGACGAGTACGAGTACGAGTATTTTTAATTTTTTTATAATTCTGTTGAAGGATGTTTGAAAAGCAATGTCTGACTTTCATTTGTTCATTTTCATAGAATTTTTATTCATTATTACCTTTGTCAGATTCAAGTTATTTCTGTGACCATTGTGGGTTTTTCTTTCATTAACCGAGGGGTACCAACAATTTTGTCCACGTGTGTAGTTACTGAATGAGCTTTTACTGTGACTAACTGTATGTGCTCTCTCTCATACTCTAAACTTGAAAAGTGGCTCAGAGTTTATCTGTTTTTTATTCCTAGATGAAACCACTAAAAGAGCTACATTCATTAACGTTTACTTCTCATAGAAAGTACTCCTGGATCAGTGCTTCTGTGTTCTTTTTGTGTCTCTGCTCTGTTCTCTCAAATCCCCAGTCGGTGATGGCAGATGGCCGCTCACACTGAGCCTGGTTCTGCTGGAGGTTTCTTCCTGTTAGAAGGGAGTTTTTCCTCTCCACTGTAGCTACATGCATGCTCAGTATGAGGGATTGCTGCAATGTCAACGCTACATGAATAAACTGAATTGAACTGAATTGAATTTCAGTGCAGAAATGACTTCTTGCAGAATTTTTGAAGAATACTGACGATTCTTCTCATTAGGCCAATGAGCAGTATATTGTATACATTGATTGGGTAAAATAGCACAAATTATGTAGAAGTAGTAAAGGTTCAAAAAACGATTAATTCATTCAAATTCTATACCGCTTATTTCATAGTGGGTCACTGGGGAGCTGATGCCTATCTCCAGCAGTCTATGGGCGATAGGCGGGGCACACCTAGCCAGGACGCCGATCTATCACAGGGCAACACAGAGACATACAGGACAAACAACCATGCACACACATTCACATTCACCTAAGGTGTAAATGAGTTGTTGCCTAAGGGCAATTTAGAGAAACAAATTAACCCAACAGTCATGTTTTTGGACTGTGGGAGGAAGCCGGACCCGGAGAGAACCCCCGGAGAACATGCAAACTCCATGCGGAGTCGAACCAAGGAGGCTGCTACACCGTGCAGCCACCCTCACCCCCCCACACACAAAAAACAACAACGCAAAACAAAACAACTATTATAATAACAATAATAAAGGGAAACAGCAAGACCATACTTTGCTGTATAAGGTTTAAAGGTTGCGAGTATCAGAATGATAAAAGAGCATTTTTTTCTATTTGCTGGTGATGTCTTCAAATGAAGAAAATCATAGCAAATTAACATTTCTGCAGATTATTTTGTATTTTAAGAGCAACAGTCAAATAACTAAATGTTTGTTTTACGTTTCTGATGGGCAAATCCTAATCATTTATTATTATTTCAGTTAATTTTCTCAGCGGAATAAATCCGTATTTCTGTGACGTCGCAAATAAAAACCAGGTGGACATTCCCAACATTGCAACAAACTGGGCGCCGTGATGACTTCATGGTGAATTCGAGCAAACCCGTGAAATAAAACTGGAGAAGTAGGTGCGTCTTGCTTCATGCGGGGATTTCCTCCTTCGCTGAAAGCTTCGTAGACACACCCCAGACTTAAGCCTGAGCTGAAGGAGCCACTCAGCGCTGAAGCGACTCATATCGGTGGAGAGTCTTCAGTGTAATCACCCTGACAGCTGATCGGTAAGTAAGTAACTTACTCGCTTCTTCTCTGTATCAGTTTAAAAACAGTACCCTATGTATAAAAGTATATCAAGTCGGTTTCATAGGCCATATAATTCTATGTAAATTCATAGAAACAGAAATATATAAATAGACGCCTTAAAGTCGAGATCCCATGACGACAGACAGATGTGGCGATGAGGCAGACAGTGAAGCAAGCCTAGTTCTTTCTCATGTTTTTGAAAATAACATTTATTTATTATGACTGCTTATTGATATCTATGCATTATTTTGACATAGGTATATAACTTTAAAAAAGTTCTTAAAAATAGAGTAATGAAGTTTGTTTTACTTTTTACTTTCTGAGTATTAGGAATTTCTGAGGGCTTTACTATTTTTATCCCATTAAACAACTCCTACGCATAACATTATGACCACTGACAGGTAAAGAGAACAACAACAACACATTGATACAATCTCTCAACTCTCAAAGCAAGTTAGGTTTATTGGCAAAAGTCAACAGTGGGATTATTTTATCCAAACTCACCACTAAATCCTACCTAAAATGACCACTGTAGTGTTGTGAATTTGTTCAACCTCACTATATAACTCTTCAGAAGAGCACACATTTAGTCTCAGGCAAACCCATCAGGTTGCATCAGGTGTTCTTGAGATAGAACACCTCTAATACCTGGACTGGTAGTGCTTACATCTTATTGCACGTCAGAAAACGGCTTAGCCAAAACAATTGTCCAGAGAGTTTAGAGAACAGGTCACTGCCTTGCAAAACAAGGACAAGATGCAAAACGCTAACAAAGACTCTGAGTGTACCTAGAGATACAGTTGGAGGCATAGTTCATACGTTTTAAGCTAAAGGAACATTACCTACACTATGTAGCAGCAGGAAGAGGAAGTTATCACGGCTGCCACAGGATTCCTGAAGAGACAGGTGGTCAAAGACCCTGACTGACTTGCAAATCACCTGCATAACACTTGGTGGCAGCATCCAATCAAGTTTCAGCTTTAACAGTGAGGCACATGCTAAACGCTAAAGGGCACCATGTCTAAATGCCAAGATACACACCAATATTGACCTAAAAAAACAAGAGAAGTCAAGTTTGCTCACATCTATAACAGTAAGCCAATGTGGTTTTTGGATTCTGTTACGTGGAAGACAAATCATTACAGGAATACCACTCATTTTCATAAAGTCTGTTTGAATTATTTAAATCCTGAACAATTTTACTGGCAGTTTTGGCTGATTTGTGTGTTGGTCTAATTGACCATGGTTTGGTTTCAACAGAATATATAATTCTCTACTCCTTAATTTTAAACGCTGTTGACTGGTATTTTTAATTTCTTTATACATGTTTTCCTGTTTTATGACGTTTGCTACGTTTTTCCACATGACTTTGAGTTCAAATGTTTGAGCAGCTCTTGATAAAACATGCAGAAGTCTACAAGGAGCCCACAAACTCACTGACTTTAAATACAAACACACTATTTTCAATAAAACAGATCACAGGTGAGGATGGTTACCTTTAGGGGCAAATTAAACTCATATGCATCAACTTGTGTGTAAGCTTCCAGGTTCTGTAAACATTTGATCAGGGTCATTTGCGTAGTTTCTGTTGTCATTATGATTTAAGACACAATAGCTTGAAAATTAACGGGTTGACCCAACCAAAAACCATAATAAAGTTTTTGTTTTATAGTTCATACTTCCTGGAAAATGGCCCAACAATCAGAAATTCTTCCAGGGTGTGTAAACTTTGAGCACAACTGTACATCAACAAAACCCAGAATCCAAAGTGAGCAGCAATAACGTATTTTTTTGTTGGAGATCATGTATCATAGTTGATCTGGTGTAAAAGTAAATTATCTTTTGGGTTCTGATGATAACCTGATGCATCATGCCATACTGCTTCCATCTTAATTAATGGACAATAACAGCCAGATTCACCATTTCCTTTACAAGCGTCTCAGCTATGAGAAAATAGATGATTTTCAGTAAGTGGTAGAAAATATGTTATAGCACATTACAGGTTCCTCTGAACGCCATACCCACTGGCAAGTTTTAATGCCTGGGTGATATCAGAAAAACACATACTTTCCCTGAATATTTTAATTACTACATCACTTACCTCTTTTCTGACCTCTTTCATGATTGCAGTTTCATGTTATTTAATGTGTGCTTCAACGGCAAATAGATAAATCTAAATACTGTTATGCAGAATGTGAATGCAGGACACTTGAACCAAATTAAGGAGCAATTGAAGCATTTACCACATGTGAGTTTTTCTGTTCGTGACTCTATGAATGTTCAGCAGCCACCCATTCTGTTTTGGTGCATAGCTGAGATTTGCAAGACTTTGCAAGACGGTGCACCTTCAAGAAGAAAAAAAAAAAGCTGTGTTAAAGGACCAATATGGTCAATTCACACCTGTGCTCAGTTATTCAAGACAGTCACCTCTAAAACACGTTTTCTTGGTTCAGTTCCAGTAACGTCAGAGATGAAAAAGATTAAATGTGTCAAAGTGCTCTGATAGGAACATGTAAGATAATGGCTCTGCTTTATGTGGTTAGCTGGGTCAAAGAGAGAAAGAAACAAAGTGTGCCCATAAGACTAACTTCTTAAATAAAAGAGTAGTCTCATTATGTATCAACATAGTTATTTTAATCTGAAGCATAAACCAGCATGATTCAAAGGAACACTGAGGACTTGGGATTTAAATATTCACATTTCAATCGAAATTCAGTGGTTTTTGGTGCTGGTCACTAATAAATTCAAACTTTTGTTTAAATTTATAAGATTAATATAACACTGTCATATATTTTATGATTAATTAGGTAAAAACACACAAAAAAACATGAAACTTGCATCGATGGAATAAAAAAAAATATATGAGGCAAATGCTCATTTATAAAACTGAATAAAGTCTAACTATCAGAAGTTCTGGTTCTGTCTGAAGTTCTGGTTGAACTGCGTGAGGTAGCAGTAGAGCGGACGCCCCATATATAGAGGATATGTTCCTCGACCGGCTGCTCTGAATTCGATTCTCCATTTTTAAACCTTTGCTGCAAGTCTTCCCCCCCTTCTGCCCATTTCTTGTCTGGTAGCTGTCAATGAAGGCCACATATGACAAAAAAAAAAACAAAACAAACTGGCAGTTTGACTTGTGTTAGTGGCACACATCAGAATAAACTGTTTCTTGTATCATGACATATCAGGGTGATACAAATATTCTTGCATTCTAAATAGAGAGTTTAAAATGTCAGAAAAAAATCTCATTATTTTTCTTTAACGGTTAATTATGTCTAAATAATAAAATCCTGCTGGTTTGCTAAAGTAAGCAAAAACAACTAAAGTCACTGGAAATGAAAGCTCAAAATCCAAAGGTTGGTATAACGACGAAATACTGTAGCGACCCTCGTAAGGTGTTGACTTTCCCACCACTTATGTTTGTGCCATTGAAGGGAGAATATTCATAACAGAGAAGGGATAAAATAGATAAATTAAAAAGCTCAGAAAGCAAAGAAAAAATGTGTTATTATTGGTCTGACCTGATTAATTTGTGCATTTAAATTGTTTGGTTTTTATATTTGTATTTGTAAACTAGAACCCACTTTTTTCTGCTTACCAAAAAGAGCAAAAAGAATCCAAAGATGAAATAAGAAAAATTATGGTTAAATTAAAGCATGCCTGATTCAACATGCACTGCTACTGTTTCAGTTTTGTTTGATTATGAGATTTGCGCCATTTCTTTTTAATGGCTCCTTAAACTTAGACAGAACCTGCTGACTCGGTTTACTTTCACATCCTGAAAAGAACCCTCGAAATAACTGTCGAAGCCAGTTGCTCACTTATTCTCTTATTTACTGCTTCATGTGGTGGTTGGACACTATTAATATTTTTTTGATTTCCCCAGGAAGAAATTATGGAAACATTACATCACAAGGCTGAAGGGGTCCTTGCTGTGAACTCCACAGACTGTACCCAGACCTTTCTGGATTCAGAGTTTCGCTATGTGCTCTTCTCCGTCACCTACAGCATCTTCTTCGTTGTGGGCTTCTTCGCCAATCTTTACGTGCTGTTCGTCCTGCGGTGCCTCCGTGAAGCAAAGGCCATGGGAGAAATCCGCATCTACATGTATAACCTGACCATTGCTGATCTCCTTTTTGTGTGTGCGCTACCCTTCTGGATTGGCTATTACAAACGTGGGGGGGAGTGGGTTTTCAAGGATTTCATGTGCCAGCTGACGGGATCGTTCTTTTTCATCAACACCTATGGCACCATCCTCTTCCTCGGAGCGATCAGCCTCAACCGGTATTGGGCGGTCACTCGGCCTCTGGACGCAGCCTCGTCGGACCACAGGCGCCGTGGGATCATTGTGTGCATCATAATCTGGGCGTCTACCATATCATTGACCATTCCCACCATGACATCACCTGGCACCAACAGTGATGGACACATAACTCGATGCTTCGAGGGGTACCACAATGAAACGGATTATCAAAAGAAGAAAGTGGCAGTTATGCATTTTCTAATAATTGGGATGTTTTTTGTTGTGTTTTTTCTTGTTGTGGTGTGCAATTTCCTTATTGCTCTAGCCTTGCTTTCTCAGAGTATACCACAGTCAGAGTTTTGCTCTGACACGATCAGAACGATGACATCTACAATTAAAAGGCCCAAAAAGGCCAGAGGGGTGAAGAGGAGAGCTCTGCAGATGCTCCTGGCGGTGGTGGGGGTGTTTGTGTTGTGCTTTCTGCCCCACCACATCGTCCAGGGCCCCTGGGTGCTGGCTGTGCTGCAGATTGAGGAAGGCTGGGGCCACGTTAACTGGGGCCAGGACACACGTCAGGCACTCAACGACGTGCATCAGATCACCTTAGTTCTGATGGGCCTCAACTGCATTCTGGATCCTGTGGTGTATTTTTTTGCTACAAAGAAGTTCAGGAGATTCATCATGAAGCACATAAGAAAGTTATTGAAAGGGGAAGCTTGCGCTCAATCAGGTAACACACAGATATCCATGGATGACCGAAACCAGAGCCAAAAACTCCAGAGCATCCACCAACAGCCAAACAAGGAAATAACTCAGTGATTTCAGACACAAGGTATCTGTTTTTTTGTGATACGTCATATTTTGAGCTGGACTGCCAGTATTTCTCAAAGTAAATCAGTCATTTTGTATCTTTCTGTTTTGCTTGAATGTTTTTATGAGTTGTAACTTGTTCTTGTTTCTTGTTCCTACACACCAAGCTTCATTTACTCAAATACCATTTGGTTTTGTTACCATATTACACCAAACCTCTTTATGAAAGTACCTCATTTTTCCTGTCTTTTTTTCAAATTTTAAGCCTCTTTTGTTCCTGGAACAAGCTGCAGGACATAGACTTCTACTGAAATTTCACAACCTTGAACCTTAACTAGGATGCTGCCAGAAAATGCACATTTGCTGCTTTCTGTTTTTGGGGGAAGTTTTTTAGTTCATTGTTTAAGTTGATGCGGAGCTTTGGCTTTACAGAGTAAACATATTCAAACCCTTTGATTCTGTCACATTACAGTCATAAACTTCATTGTATTTTATTGGAATGCAGATGGAATGCATAGTTTTTAATTTTTTTTTTACAGATAAACTGTATTACAGAAACTGTAACACGTATGTATTCAGTTCCTTGTGAGTCAATGCTTTGCACAACCAGCTTTCACTGCAGGTACAGCTGCAAGTCTTTTGGGGTATGTTTCTACCCGCTTTGCTAATCTTAGGACTGAAATTTTGGGTTATTTGCAAAATATTCATTCTAACAAAAATATAGTTTGATTTGATCCAGTCCACTGTAACTCTGCCTGTAGGTTTAGGGTTATAGTCCAGTTGGATCTATTCTCCCATCAGCATGATGATGCAACCACCGTGTTTCACTCTAGGTATGTTCAGGGTGTCAGTTTCCTTCCGCACGTAGCATATGACATGTCAGCCAAGAAGCCCAAATTAAACTCCTCTGAACAGAGCACATTGTTCCGCAACTTTGCTGTTTCTGCTACACCGTTTGTGACAAGCTGTAAACATTACTTCTTATAGCTTTCTTCCAACAATGGCATTTTTCTTGCTACTTTTTTCTAGACCAAGAATAACAGTTCTCTTATCAAACATATTTTCCCACTTGACCAGGGGATCTCTGTTGCTTGTCTAGAGTTTCGATGAGCCTCTCAGCTGGTTCTCTGGTTAATGTTCCTCTGGACCACCCTGTCAGTTTAGGTGGATGACCATGTCTTGGTGGTCTACAGTTGTGCCATACTGTTGTGCTGTGTTCCTTGGTCTTCAGGTAGACCTCTGAGGCCTTCACAGAATAACTGAATTAATTCTGAGTTTAAATTACACCAAGGTGGACTCTGTTTACTATACTGTGACTTCTGAAGGCAGTTTGTTGTACTGGAAGGAGTATTAGGGTTCAGTGACTGAAACAAATGGACACCATACTTTATTTTATTTTTTTGTATTTTATTCTTTATATTTAATTTTATATTATTTTGAAGTCATGTCTCCTTTTCTTTCTACTCCAGAATTATGCATTACTTTGTGTTGGTCTGTCTCAAATGCAATAAAATGCATTAAGGTTTGTGGCTGTAATGTGAGAAAATGTGAAAAAGTTCAACAACGAACAAATACTTTTGTAAGATAAAAATAAAAACTATGCAAACTAACCTCACATACTGTATAAAGTTGCTTTTTCTATTGTAGGAACTGTGCTGCGAATTGCACCATATTTCTATTCTTCCTGTAGGCACTAAAAACAGAAGTGTTGTAAACAGAAGGACATAAAAAAATTTCAATTTGTTTTGGTTAACCTAGTCAATGATCGACAGAGAAGTTTTTTGAATCTTGACATTTGTTATTTAGAACCTTGACAAACTATGAGCAGGTATTTCACAAGCATTATATGGATAAAATATGGGTGAAAATTAAATGCTTGCTGATTAAGTTTTATCTGGTAAAGAGACTCATGGGAACAGAGCTGAGTCTGCTTCAGAAATATTTCCCCTCTTCTGATATTGTGACACTTCCTCCAATGATTTCTTTGGCTTATATGTTTCAGGTCCTCAAACACATTTTAATATCAGAGAAAGATAATCTGATTCAATACCAAATGCTTTTTTTAAATATATTTTTGGCGGCACTTGTGGCCTTTTATTTTTATTTATTTTTTTTTCCGTTAGTGATCTGGCAGGAAATGGGGTGGAGAGAGAGGGGGGAAGACATGTGGCAAACATCAACAGGCTGGGACTTGAACCTGTGACAGCCGGATCGAGGCATAAGGCCTTTTTGCTTGGGTCGCCTTATGTCTTACTGTATATTAGAATAAGCCTGAACTGAAACGTTTAAGTGTGAAAAAGCAAATCCAGAAGAAATCTAAAAGGGTTGTAAGTCCTGTAAACTATGATGTCAATTTAGACCTATTTTAAAATCAGTGAAGTTGTACACACGTTTCTTCCCAAAAAGATAGGGATCTTAAAAAGCAAGCAAACAAAATCGTACGTTTGAAACCTTTAATAAACTTCTTTTTTATCTGAGGTGCATATTGTGGATTTTAAGATTAATTACAGATTTTTTAAGCAACACGAACTGAGCAAGACAGCTTGAAGACGACTGCACATCTGTTTAAAAAGAAAAAGAAATCAACAAAAACATTTTCACCACACTGACATTGCAGAAAAAAGTGTTAAAGTAGATTAAATCTAGCTGAAACAATGCGACGGTAAGTTCCCACAGCGCCGCAGAGCTCTGCATAACTACAGCAACCAATTCTTTTTTGCCTTTAAACCCACTCAGGTCATCATTTATGACAGAGTGGAGTAACAGTCATCCCCTGTCATGTTGGCTGGATTGAGGTCAGAGTAGGCTTGCGTAGTGCTTGTGTAGTTCATGTACACATCGCCATCAGGATCATCCTTTGGTGGCAAAACCCTGGCGAAGATAAATTTTTGATTATTCTTGGCACATTTTTACTCGGATAGAATGAAGCATTGGTGTAGGACTCACTTTGGGATCACTACAGATGGTGCGGGAACATCTAATAGAAAATTAATTCATTTTAATGATCCACAGATGATTTAAATAATAATTTGACTCAACCAGAAGTGGTCAGCAGTTCTCTTTACCTTTCTTTGGAGCGTTCAAGGCACTCAGGTCGTCATTAGATCTTTTCCAAAACAGCCACAGAACACCAGCAATGATGGCAATCAAGATCAGAACACACAGGACCAGAACCGCTTTTCCTATATTCTCTCCTATGGCAGCAAAATGGGGAAATGGCACATTAACAGAGACTTTAGGTTTTAGGTTTTAATGTCACAACAGACATGAAAACAGAGAATAAGGTTAAAGCTCATCGGCATGTTTTAGTTCTGGAGATTTTTCAGTGTGGCTCAATTATTGTTATGATTCATTATCTTAATTTAAGGAATATTTGGTTGCTTTTATTGTAGGCAGCATTAGATGTGTATCTTGATAAACTAGAATAATCAAAAGTTAATTTATTCATAATTCAAATCAAATAATTAAACCTGCAAACAGTATTATACAGATTTAACTTATATTCTGTGCCTCTCGAGTCTTCCTCCAGACTCAGAACTTGATTTTCAGATGGCGTGCAGGCCAAGCCTGTGAATTGGTCCCTCCGGCGACCCAGGGCCTCCACCGACCCCTGGCAGCAAGACCACCAGGGACGGCCAGGGACCACCAGGCCATCCCCGCACCCTCAGTCCCAGCCTAACCAGCACAGGCTCTGAGATGGGAGCCAGCACATTTAGTTTAGTCAGTCATTTTCTACCGCTTATTCCATAGTGGGTCGCGGGGGAGCTGGTGCCTATCTCCAGCAGTCTATGGGCGAGAGGCGGGGTACACCCTGGACAGGTTGCCAGTCCATCGCAGGGCAACACACAAACAACCATGCACACATTCATTTATACACCTAAGGGCAATTTTAGAGTGACCAATTAACCTAACAGGCATGTCTTTGGACTGTGGGAGGAAGCGGAGTACCCGGTGAGAACCCACGCATGCACAGGGAGAACATGCAAACTCCATGCAGAAAGACCCCGGGCCGGGAATCGAACCCAGGACCTTCTTGCTGCAAGGCAACAGTGCTACCAACTGTGCCACCTTGCAGCCCGTTAAAATGTAAGTGTTAAAATTCAACATAATTTTACACTCACTATGTTTTGAATGACATAAAGTGAAATAATTAGTTTATTGGCATTATGAACAAAAATTCTTCTGGCTTTTCAGTGTTTCTGTAAAAAATTATTATATTTTTATATATTTTATATATATTTTTTTATATTTTTAAGCATGGCTGTTATGTTAGAAGTGTAATGCTGTTGTTAAAATAAATAATGATGAATTGAAGTTAAAGGTCTGATCTCATCAAAATGTACCCCCATTATGTGACATTTTGGCTGAATATTTAAGCCCAGTGCACTGGGTTTGAAAAAAAGAAGAAAGAAAACGGGTGCCGGAATAACTAAACTTTGGGTTTTCATTAGCCATTGAATGCTTAAAATACACCTCTGTGTGTAACAAATCCAAAAAGGTTCACGCTTTTAACTAGATAAAATAAATTCTCTTTTCAATGATTTTCTAAGATGCACCTGTAATTTTCAACTTTGATCCTGGATTTTCCTCTTGCAGTTAAAAAGAAGGAGAACGTTGAACCACTTCCAGTACCGCTGTATCAATTGAACTTATAATTAAAGTAATTCTCGAATCTAACCCAACTGATTAGTTGCTTTTTAGCAGCATTATGGAATATCAGGAAATAATGGAGGAAAGATTATTTAAAAAATGAAAAACAACCGACCTGTTGTTGGTATGGAGACGATGAAAACAGTATGATTCTGGCTCACGATCGATACAGTCGAAGCATTGCGGGTCTGACACCGGTACTTGCCACTTTCTTGTGGCTGGGTGAGGATCAGTACTTTACCCACACTTACATTTTCCCAGGTCTCAATTTGAAGGCGATACCTCCACCATGTAATGGGGACGGGTGATGGGTTTGCACTATTGCATGATAGTTCAACACTTTGACCTGCAGCAACTGGGTAGTCTGGTGTGGCCACAAGATTCAGTGCAACCACCTTCATTGTTGTTGTTGAACCTATGGTGGAAAGAAACAAGAGATAAGACAAATAGACTATTTTCATAAATAACTATAGTACAGCAGTGCTTTTTTCACAATTTAATTTCTAAATGCAATTTATTTATTCATGGTCTCCACAGCATACAGACATTTATCTTTCCTTGTTAGTGATCTTTTCAGAAGTAATAGGATGGTTAAGACCTGTCATTACTTCTTATAATTCCCATTTCAGAATGGATACTTAGTATTTTTCATATAAATCATCACTGTACTGTGTGACTTTCTTACCTACTTTAAACATCAAAACTACCCTGCTATCTGTGATTGTTTTTATAAGATAATTCTTGAAATATAGGAAAATCTCGGACAAAACCTAACCATTTTTCATTTCTGCTTTGTGAACAAGAGTCTTCTTGGGTCGTCATCATGAGATTGTGGTGAAAAGCCATGTTCGTACTCGTACTCGCCGTCTTCCGCTTATCCGGAACCGGGTCGCGGGGGCAGCAGACTCAGCAGAGACACCCAGACGTCCCTCTCCCCAGACACCTCCTCCAGCTCCTCCGGGGGGAGCCCAAGGCGTTCCCAGGCCAGCCGAGAGACATAGTCTCTCCAGCGTGTCCTGGGCTGTCCCCTGGGCCTCCTCCCGGTGGGACGTGCCTGGAACACCTCCCGAGGATGGAGTCCAGGAGGCATCCGGTATAGATGCCCGAGCCGCGTCAACTGGCTCCTCTCAAAGTGGAGGAGCAGCGGAGGAGTGGAGAAGTTCAAGTATCTCGGGGTCTTGTTCACGAGTGAGGGAAGAATGGAGCGGGAGATCGACAGACGGATCGGTGCGGCTGCCGCAGTAATGGGGGCGCTGTGCCGGTCCGTTGTGGTGAAGAGAGAACTGAGCCGAAAAGCGAAGCTCTCGCTTTACTGGTCGGTCTACATTCCTACCCTCACCAATGGCCATGAACTTTGGGTCATGACCGAAAGAACGAGATCCCGGATACAAGCGGCTGAAATGAGCTTCCTCCGTAGGGTGGCCGGGCACTCCCTTAGAGATAGGGTGAGGAGCTCGGCCATTCGGGAGGGAGAAGCCATGTTTTCTGAGTATAAACAATTTGCTTACATGCTTAAACAAACTCTAAAATAAAATACTATAGTTTGGTGAGATAGATAGATAGATAGATAGATAGATAGATAGATAGATAGATAGATAGATAGATAGATAGATAGATAGATAGATAGATAGATAGATAGATAGATAGATAGATAGATAGATAGATAGATAGATAGATAGATAGATAGATAGATAGATAGATGAGTTTGGGGCAAAGTAAGAAACATGTTTGTTGTACAGCCAATACAAAGAGAAATCATACTATTTGGACCTCTTCTTTAGACTCTAAGTTTCAGTAAACATCAACAACATAACTATCTCATGACTAAGGCTTTTTCCACATTCAATCTATTTTAAATATCAAAGTTGTCACATTATCACTGTTTGCAGTATCAATATTGCAAATAACTGCGTGGATGTCAACAAATACTTGATAATAGTCACTCTTTAGGCTGATGATATATTTGGTGAAGTTTGTTTTTCAGTTCAGCCGAAAAGATTTCAGCTGCATTTCAGGACATCAGGGTGCTCTGGTAAAACCATTTGGAAACTACAACAAAGTTGTTTCTATGCCTAAACAGTAATGTAGTCACATGCATTGACTTTAATAAAAGTATACTGTTGAGTTGTAATTAATGCATTTCTTTTTCTTTTTTTTTTAAATCTGGTAAACTACTCCCTTTCTAGGCTTTATGTTTGCAATGAATACAAAACATAAAGATATTAACACCGTTTAGCTAAGTTGATGTGTTTTTGATGCAACCCATTTTTATTTCATGTTTTCCTAATATTGCGTAGCCCTATTAGGAACCAATATTTAAAGTCATGCCTGATTAATTCAACCTTTCTGATTTTCCAAGTTAAAATAAAACAATTAACTTTATTTGAACTTCAAACTTTTGGTTCAGTCCCATTTATGAGGAACCTTCACCAGTTTCTGGAATTTGGATAAAGGATCCGAACAACCTGGGAAAGTTGTATGTTTTATAGATAACCTGGCCAATAACAATGGGGATACGATGTTTTGACTAGACCTGTGATTCTACAAAGACATTTTGACTTAACTGTAGAAAAGTGAAATACATTTACATTCACTACTAATTTAGTAGTTTGATAAAGGGCTATTTCACTACTTTTGCACCTCGATCACCTTTAATTAGCTTTTACTTCAAAATGTTTAATGGTTAGAATGGATTATCCAACATTAAATAGAGATTCTTTCACTGTTTCATTGCTGGTTTACAACCTTGTTTTGGATGGGGTTTATATAAACAAAGGAAGAAGGGAAACTGCACATTTAAAAAAAAAATTTAAATAGACATTTAACTGTGGGTTCTCTTAGACAATATCCAAACAGCAGATCTTGATGTCCAATTCAGATTTTTCACTGAAATCCAGCTTTTTTTTTCTGGTGGTTCACACTACTATTTGACTTTGACCGCCATAAAATTTCATTCTGAACGGGTCATGACGAGGAATGTAGACGTCACACAGCAGCACACTCTTTGGTGTGGAGGCTAGTTGGAGCCGAGTTAATGACGTAACACGCGGATGAATTGCGACATGACCGTTCAGACTGCGGATGCTTTGAAAACTATTGGATATGTGTCTGATTTAGTACCACATATGGAAGTGGAACAATTCAGATTTCTTTGGAGGTGACAGAAATCAGAACTGGGCTGTTCTGACGGCCATTAAAAAGTAGAATATGGGTCGCATTTACCTGTTGTGCGGATGTAGCCTTAGCAACTTGAACAAGTTGTGATGTTGCTAATTAAAGGTAAAGGACAATGATAAAAATGTATGTGGAAAGCACATAATGTTTCAGCAATGACTATTTTCCCCCTTTCAATCAAATACCAAAAAGTCTGAAAACTAAATCATTATTCATTACGTTTTCTTTTACCCAAAAACAGATTCCATATTTTTTCATGCGTAGGAAACCTGTATTTATTATGTAAAACATTCATAAATGAGTTTGTCTATAAAAGGTGAAAATTCTGAAGCCCACATCCATCCAGCATTTGTTACGATAATACAAATCTCTGCTGCTTTAAACCTCAGTAACTTGGTTTAAATTATAAAGCTACTTTTAAATTAAGAAACAAGTCCAACTCTGTAGTACCTGCTGTTGTAGCCGTGGTTGGCGAGTAACTTGCATTCGAGGACAGTTTACCTTCCTGGACTGTGACTGAAAAGAAACCAAAAACAAATTTAAAAGCATCAAACCAATCTCAGTCCATTTCACTTTCTTCCTTGCTTTTTCAAAGCTAACACATTTTTACTTACCTGTGCTCGTACACAGGAAAAGAATTAGAACAAAGCCAAGGGTCATGTTGTGTGTGATGAATTTGGTGTTGTTACTTCAGTGTATGAGGTGCAAAACTGATTTATTGTTATAGTCATATCCCAGGTGAGACAGGAGGAAGTATGAGACAGGGAAACTGTAAGAAGAGAAGTCTCAAGTTCCCTTTATGAGAAATTAACAAAAGAACACAATGATTAATTAAAAAAGTTTCCACAGAGGGAGGAAAAAAGCAGCAGGCATTGTTTTTTATACAAAAGTCTTTATGAAATAGAATTTGATCTGTAAAAGGGCCATCAGTTTCTAACATTTAAAACCTGCCAATCAGTTATAACCTGCAGGAGGAACAGTGTTTTTTCTAACCACCTTTTAATGCACTTTTTTAAAAACAAAGCTGGCAGGCAAGTCAATTGCTGAACACGTTTGGTCTCAAAGTTTCAGATTTCAGACAGAAGTCCCCTTCAGGCTCAGGCTGAGATGGCAGCTCAGATTGTTGCTGGCAGGTAGGCTGATTAGACCAATCACCTGAGGCAGCCGCTCACTGGCTGCCAATAGGGACACACTGGATTTTATACCGTTCTGCATAAATCCCAGGAATCCAATTCAGAATAGTCAGACTATATATGCATATGCAGCCCAGGTCCAGAAGGACTGCAAATGGCATTTTATTTTTGTATCTTCTCACCATCTGTGAAATATAAAACTGTGAAAACTATTAGCCCTATTTTCAAATGTCTTGTGTTTTAACTTCCTAGTTACTCGAATGTTTCAGTTCGTCAAACTAATTTTTATGTTACACAAAAATGACGTGAGTAAATGAAAAAAAGCAGTTTTCAAATGAATTCAACCTGACCGTTTCCAATGTCAAACATTAATTAACCTCTTTGTAAACTCAAAAATGAACCGTAATTAACTATGTTTATTTTAGGCTAAGTTCAGTAACACAAACCACACGTCAGTGCCAGGACTGTAGAATCAAGAAATCACTTAAACGGAACCCACCTGACAACATGAAGTAGGTTAAAAGGTCTCAAAAATCAACACATCATGCGCCAACCTAAAGAAATTTAAGGGCATGTGATGAACAAATCCATTGACATCTATCAGTGTGGAGAGGGTTTACAAAGCTGTTTCTAAGAGGTGAACCTTCCCAGGAGTGGCTGGCTTACAAAAATTACATCAGCAACTCATACTGGAGGTCACAAAGGAACCCAGACCTTCAGGACCAGGACGACTTGATGTTATTGATGGGACCAATCTTGCAGAAAATTCTGAAGGGAATTCGTTAGCATCCGTTCATAACCTTAAGCTCTAGCGCACCTGGGTTACGCAGAAAGACAATATATTAATTTTATTAGATCATGAAGATCTCCCATTTAAGGTAACATGTGGCAAAGATGGCTAAACAAGTGCAGTAAACCAGTAACGGGAAAATGTCTCTCTGGAAAAAGTAAAAAAATCAAGCACATGTGTCTACATATAAAGATGAGCTGTAGGTACAGGGTGTCGTTGCAGATGCAGTGACTAATGTGACATTGTGATGTTCCTACAATAAAGGAAGTGGTTTATCTTGCATCAGTAAAGTGTTGCTATAACAAACTGACTGATACTGTCCTGAGTAAAAAAGCAGACGGATGCAGGTTTCACAACACACAGTGGAAAAAGACCTGAGTGGGTTGATATGAACCTTTTATGAGCAGTAAAAGCAGTATATAACATTTAATTCAGTGACCCTGGTTGATACTCTGGGGTCTGTCAAATGATGCTGAGCATTTTTTTTTTGCTGTTTTTCATACACTCTAACACAACTCATTTCAAAGCATCGTAACTTGCTTGAGTTATAGAGGTCATTAGAAGTTGCACCACTTTCTGTAGAAAAAAAATGAAACAACCCTCAAACCACACCAGAAAGGTTTGTTATAAGTTGTTGTATCTGCTACTTCAAGAATCCCACATTCAAGTAACAGATCTATCCTCAGATGTGTTTTTAGTTTTAGGTATTAAAGGCTGTTAACTCTGCTGAATACTGCTGAATCAGAACCTACCATACCCTCGCACTGAGTCCCAACATTGTACACAATGCATTGGTTTAAAGCAGAGTGTTTTAAACATTATTTTTAAAGGCAAAGAATATAAAATATAACTGCAGTTGAATTCACACTCCTACAATAATTGTCTGTGAATGTGCTTCTAGTCCCTCTATACTGAAACCACTAAATACGTGCAAACTTGCAGAAGTTTCCTAGTTATGAGAATCCACTTGTGAGTTATTTAATCTCAATTTAAATACAGCTGTTCTGTGAAGACCTCAGGTTAGTTGAGAACAACACTTATGAGCAATGTAGGGGGCAGAGTAAGCATGTGGACGACGATGCTGTGGTGTGGCTTTTCTTCAGCAGAAAAAAGGAAACTGATCAGATTTGACGGTCCGAACTTTGACTTTCACAAATAAATATCAGAAAAGTGTGGCATGTATTGATGTTCAGACCGGAGATATCATGGACCTCAGCCTGATCTTTCCATACTATTTTACATTTGCAGAAGATGTTTTGAAAAGAGCTCTGTGAGATGTTTAAAGCTCAGGATATTGTTTTAGAACCTCATCCTGCTTTAAACTTCTCCACATCTTTCTTCCTTACATGTCTGCTGTGATCCTTGGTCTTCTTGATGCTGTTTGTTCACTAATGTTCTCTAACAAACCTCTGAGGCCTTCACAGAAAACCTGGATATTTAATTGAGGATTAAATCACATGAATGTGGAGTCTATTTACTTTTTAGGTGACTTTCAGATACAATTTGTTGAATTTGATTTAATTTTAAAAAATCAAACAAGAGGGGGTTGATACAAATTCACACCAAACCCTATAGAAACCCTGTACCACTTCCTGTTGGTCTATTTTATGTCATGAAATCTTATTAAAAACTTACATTGAAATTTGCAGTTACTTTTCCAGAGCACCATGTTTTAGGTTTGGCATTAAGTTTCATGTTTTAGAGAAGTGTAAAATGCTGATGTTGTTTCCTGTAAAAAAAAAAAAAAAGTTTCCATTGCTATTGTTGGTTAAAGCGTGAACCTTTTTCAATGACGACACCCACTCTTTCCTATTTGCTGCAGTGGAGGACCAAGCTGTGACCTCGCTGCCCAGCGGTCGCTTCCTCTTAACCCTGGAAGAAAAACTAACTAGCACCTTAGTTGAGGTGTAAACAAATATATTAAGTGTTAATTTATTAAATAGATGCTACAGCATCAAAAAGTACCGAAATTAGAACAAAACTGACGAGATTTCCACTATATGTTGGAAAGATGCACTAATTAATACATGAAACACTGAGGTGAGCAGGACATTACATGGTTGCTGTTGCTGTGTGCACCACAGGTGAGAGTGGAACCACGTTGTTTCTGGGAGAAAGATAAATGGTAATGCTGTATAATTATCTGCTCTCACGAGTGTGCACATCAGGGTGTGTATCAATGATCGTGTATTTTAACCCTGAGTCATTATTCTTCATTATTCCTCCATTATTCATCACTTATTCATTATTCTGGATTTTCTGCAGGCTGCAGCGAGGTCTGTTGGTTATCAACGCAGAAGCCGCTGCAGCCTTCCTGCCAGTAAAATATCAGACTTTCTCACTCACTCATTTTGAGATCTTTATCTCTGCTTTCACATACTAGATTAAGTGCAAATAAATGTTTTTGTCATGCCAGACTGCCACTATGGGAATATTCACGTTATTACTCTCCAGGGGGCAGCATTGCCCCAGTAAAAGAGAAAGCAGGGTCTGGGTAACTTCTCTTCAGGATCGACAGAATTTAAAGATGGGTCGTGAAGAAGTCATCTCCTCTGCATTAGGAGATGACAGTTCAGGTCATTATCTCACTATTTGCTCTATTTTGTATAGAAATTGTTTATTAGCTGTGAAGAGTAACTATTAAGTGCAGCAACACTGAGGAGGACATTATTATTGTTACACAACATAACTGTGAATAATATCATTTTAGAGTTTTAAACTGATTTGTTGTGGTCAGGTTTGTAGACCATCTTGCTCACACACAGCTTTTCAGCTGTGTGTGAGCATTCCCATTGTGTTTATACATTCCCATTGTGTTTATACATGCACATACAGTCATATTCAACAAATTTGAATATTATTGGAAATTTCATTTATTTTAGTAAAGCAATACATGTAGTGAAACAAATTATATAGATGAATACGACACATACTGATGTTTACAAACCTGTATTTCTGTTATGATTTTCTGCTTGCAGCTAATAAAAACACAATTTAAGATCAGAATATTACATCAGACCAATAAAAATACATTTTTAATACAGAAACATGGGCTTGATGAAGAATATGTTTACTACCTGCTTAATGGTTTTTTCAAAGGGTGTTTTTAATCTGACAAATGAGCCTCGTCTGACCCCTGTAATGTTGAAGTAGATGGAGGAGGCATCTTGAGGCAGGGGATATTTCTTCTTATTTCACTATGATGTCATACAGTAAAGCAATGTGTTTGATTTTACCACACAAGCTCAAGTCTGTAGCTCAGTGAAAAATTTTGGACAGCACAAAATCAAACCACTGGATGGTGCTAAGTTTCTACGCTTTACATGAAAGTGTCAGTGATGCAGCAAAGCCCCGTTTGCAGTCTTTTTTTTTGTGTCCTGTATATATGCTACAGGAAATTATGAATGTTTTAGGTAGTTTTCTGGAAGAAATCAAGAATAGAAATACCTCATAGATGACACACAGATGCCACCTTGGAGTCAGTCTTAAACAGACATGTATAAATCAGCGTGTATAAATACAAACGTAGATATATTTATGGATTTATTCTATATATTCCAGATTCACTAGTTCGGTTCCTTTGAATGAATTAATGCACTTGCTTTCAGTGTCGCTGTGAAAGTGTTTGGCTGCAGGCTGTTTTTCTGTTCACACTTGAATTGCTGTTCCCTCCTCTGGTGCCTTCAGTTTGTCTGCGTCTTCTGAACATTCGCCCTGTGGGGAGCAGCAGCAGTCACTTCATTACAAGAGAAAATGCATTATAATGTTGTTGAGCGGGGAGAGCACGACGTACAGTCAGAGTTTTCCTTTTGGAGACAGTCGCTCTTGATGACTCAAATGAAATATGAAAGCAGCGAGTGTGTGTGTGATTGAGGGTGCAGTCATCGTGTGTTGATGGATAACTTTCCTTCCTCCTCTTGCCACACGTTGGTTGTCACACTGGTGATGAGTGGCTTCTTCCTGCCTTTGTTGTGGGAGGTAGGGTGTCATAGTCTTACAGGCAGCTGCCAACATGCAACCCCCACACCCCAACCCGTTAACCCTTCCAATTCAAATGAGTTACTCCATACTCATCGTCCATTTTATCATTCCACTCACAACACAGCATCCTAAATCAGCAATATGGTTTCCCTTTTACACATTGCTTTAGAAATAAAAACAATGCTGAGAGGAAAAACAGCAGCGACAAGACTTATTACAACAGCATACAAGGAAACAACAGAGCACAGACGGCGCTCAGCTCCAGATGGGCGCTTCCTGTGCCAGGCAGGAAATGGCACCGAGCTCCCTCACCATCATTTTTCATTTTAGCGGAGAACAGAGATGATCATCACTTCATCCCAGCCACATCCATTTCCCTGAATGCATGAGCTGTGAATTCATTTCTTTTTGTTCTTCTTATTCTCTGTGTGCATCCCAACTGAGTTGGCAAGAAACAGACGAACCATCAGACCACAATTTGAGCGTTTGCTTTGCTCTCTGGTGTTTCTGTGTGGAAAGAAGAGGATTTCATTGTCACTTGACCAAACAAATCACAGCTATTTCCGACTCAAAAGCATAGTTCAAGTTCCAGACAGGGGGTTACATACTTATATACTTATTCTTGTAAGGAGTTGAAGGTGGGATTGAAAAACCTTTTGCTGCTTGTGGTTTTTTTGAAAAGACCAGGTTGGGGAGTGTGGGGAGATAAGGTGAAACCACCACTGTAGCGCCTGACTGAGGTGGTCACAGCCCTGCATCAGCTGGCTGGTGAAAGGGTAAACTAGTGATGTGACTCGAGTTTGATGTGTAGCGATGAATGAGGGTCTGTATGTCCAGCTGACCACAAATTTAAGGTAAAAACACAAAAAGTTCACCATGGCACTTTGATGCTCATTGTTTCCCACCATAAATACACACTGAACGAGTTGCTCTGAAGCATGCTGAGACAGAACAAAGGGGTCAGCTAAGTATAGTTTATTCAGTAGCAGATATTTTGAAATGAAACAGAAACGATGGTCACACACCACCATTGTTTTTAATATTCTAGGAGTTTTCTGATACTTATGTATAATGCTCTATCAAGCCTGCAGAGTTCGGTTCTACATAGAGGTTGGTGGACCCTGATCACCGCTTCATTACTGTGTATCTGTGTCTCATGGCAGAACAGAGCTGTGCTGTGCAAAGCTGGGTTACAAATGTTCAGCAGTGCTCTGTGAGATCATCTGGTCATCTCAAATCCAACACAACCTGGTCAATATCCATAAAGACCAAGATGCATTTCAGACAAGATAGAAGACTTATTGTGACCTAAACAAAAAAGCTGTTACCTGAAAGGGATCTCTAACAATCTTAGGGCAAAAGGTGCATTTAAAAAGTGAAGGAAATGAGATGTACATTTGTATATAACGAAAACTGCTAGCTAATAATTGCCTTTTCTCACAATCAGTTTAAACTGGTATCAGTTAGTACCACGTCAAGTACTACGACAAAACTTTTGTTATCCTGCTCAGCTCTTTCTAGCTCCTCAGTCAGAGCAGCGTCAGGTACCATTCCCATGCGAGAGCAGCCCCCCGCTTAACGCCTCCTTGGGTTCCACAATGTCGGCTTGCTTTTTAAAAGCTCACACACGTGTGGAATTTCACTGGCTTCAGTTGTGATTAAAAATGACCAGAAACAGCACAGAGGCCCTTTTCAGCCCGGTATTGCAGCATGCATCCTGATGGCAGCTTAACATACAAGAAATGAGGGAGGAAACAAAAAAAATATGACTTCATTGAGCTCAGCATCAGTGCTTTGAGATTTTTACTCCTTAAACAGCACAGCAGTAAAACAGCTGACAGCTCATAAGCACCCCTCAATGCATTTGTGCATATGCTGCTTAAAGTGACTATAGATGAATTTTGTGCTTTGCATGGGTCATTTTATAATGCAGTGACTAAATACGATAAGGAAAAAACTACATAGTAGAGATAAAATCAGTCACCCATACAACATCCAGAGATCTGCTGATCAATTAAACCCTGTCTTTACAGTATTCCTGTAGCTGTTTATTTGCTTTTTATTAGCTAACAACAAATATGACTTTATAATGCTATTTTTTTTTCAACCAAAAGCTAATCAGGTAACTCTGCTGCTTGAGGGGAGTTGTGTCACGTCAGTGGGCAGACTTTCAATACTTCCCAAGACAGACTGAGGCCAGACTGCCAAACACATGCAGATACAAGTGTCCTAGACATCCTCTGAAGGTGGTTTTCACAAACCTCACACACAACATATCGAATTCACGCCTGTCTTGAGCACTGTCCAGACATGACTGGATTGGTACCATGTGTGAACAGGGTCAGATAATTATTTATTTACAATAAAATAAGGCAAAACAACCACATACTGTATAGGGCACAAGTAAAATGGGGTAGAAAATTACAGTAGCATAGCTCCCTGACTGACCACAAAACAGCCAGAACAATAATTGCTGAGAAATTGTACCAGCTTCCACTATGTTACTGAACACTTCAAATAACACAGCCTGAACTCTTAGCATCTGCATGCCCTGAAGAAAACACACCAATTTCGATAAGAATGTTCACAGAAAGTCACATTTAAAGGCCATTTAAGCCAATATTTGTGTGTGTGTACATATTTCAGTCTGCATGCATGCTTTTGATCCAGTAGACAATTACAACAAATTCAAAGTTGTGCAGCATTAAATGTCATTGCCCCTGTATGTTGATCAGTCATTCAACCCTGAAAAAAGAATGCTTCAAATAAATAATTAAAAAGCCCAAATTAATACAATATCCATGTTATGATTCTGGCACGTCTGCTCTACTCTGTCTCTCTGGCTGCAATCAGCAGATGAGATGCACCTGGTGGCTGCAGCAGTGCAGTGAAATCTGTGGCATTCCAAGCACCTGTGTCTTCCCTGATATATACTGACTCTGACAAGCAGACGGTGCCAGATTTTTAAAAGCCATCGTGTGAGTAGATATCCAGCGTTCCTTCCTGACTGATCGTTGTTTTGACCTTGCCTTGCCTCTTGGATTTTATGCCTCTACCTGCCCCTTGCCTGACGTCTCTTGTTCCGATCATTGACCCTGTTTCTGTCCCTGGATTATTGAATCAGCCTAGCCCTTGGATTATTCACCCAAAAGTCACCTGTCTCTCTCACCTGCGCTGTGAAGGTCCCTGCCTTCTACCCACTGAGGTTTCCCCTCTGGGTTTCAAGTTTAACCCAAGACAAGAACAGTGATTCCTGGAAGCTGTGAGGAGTTTAACCTGAGTGACGTTTTCCTGTGGCTGAATAAACTTTTTAATCTTTCAGTTCTGTGTCTGGCTGAATCTTGGGTCCGCCTTTTTCTAATTCGTAATAGAAAAATCTGGCCAAAAATGGACCCCATCGCCACAACAGCAGTGGCGCATCCACGTTGATGGAGACCCTTTCCTGGCTGGGTTCCGGCATGGAGGAAATAATTTCCCCATTACGTTCTGGCAATCCTGTCTCCAAGCCGCCACCGTCACAAATTAACCACGCCCAAGTGACACAGACAACAGCAGAGGTAAGGGAGCCACGCCTATCTCCGCCTGAGATGTTCAGGGGAGACCCAGACCAGTGTCGAACTTTCCTAACTCAGTGTGAGATTCATTTTGAGCTTCAGCCGTCATCCTTTCCCACTGAGCGCTCCAAGGTGGCTTTTGTTATATCTCTGCTGGCAGGAAGGGCGAAGCAGTGGGGGACTGCTGAATGGCATAACAGGTCTGCATCTTGTAACTTCTATGAAACTTTTTCCAAGGAACTCATTCGAGTTTTTAACCCTGTTCCTTCAAGTCGTGAAGCCGCAAGAGGCTTACTGTCCCTCAAACAGGGTGATCAGTCTGTCTCGTCCTATATAATTGATTTTCATTTGCTGGCCACAGATAGCCGCTGGAATGAGGCAGCACAAATGGATGCATTTATACAAGGACTGAACGCAGACATCAAGGATGAGTTAGCGACCCGTGACTACCCCTCCTCCCTGAAACAGCTCGAGGATCTTGCTGCTCGCATAGATGTTCGGCTAGCAGAGAGAAGGAGGGAGAAGCGACATGAGGTGGGTCGTCCCTCATTTCAGGGTCTGGCACACCTGCGTGAAAGAAGGAGCCGGTCACCTCTCACTGAGGAGAACGATGATTGTGAGCCCATGCAGTTGGGCAGAACCAAGATTACCCCTGAGGAGAAAGATCGTCGGAGGAAGTTCAAGCTCTGTTTTTATTGTGGAAAGAAAGGACATTTAGCACTCAGATGTCCATTAAAAGGACAGGCTCAGCAGAGGAAGGGAGGTCTCTACTGAGCCGAAGCCAGCTAACTGCCTCCTCCTTCTTGTTTCCTGCTTGTTTTCAAACCTCTTCCATGTCTCTCCAGGGGGCCGTGTTTATTGATTCAGGAGCAGACACTGAATTCATGGACGAAACATTCGCAAATAAGAACAGCATAAAACTCATTCCGTCAGCTGACACACGAAACGTGCTAGCATTGGATGGTCACAGCATGAACAATTCACACCTCAGGACGGAGGAGATTACCTTAACAGTTGGAGGTAATCATCAAGAAAAAGTAACTTTCATGATCATTAATTCACCTGAACTTCCTGTAGTCTTAGGGGCCTCCTGGTTGCAGAAACACAACCCTCACATTGACTGGAAGAAGAAAGAGATTCTGGGTTGGTCTGAGTCATGTTCCGCTGCCTGCCTTTTGTCTGCTGCTATGGAGGTCAGCGTGGAGAATGAGGTCGAGGAAACATACCCGGATTTATCCAAGGTACCGCAAGAATACCATGACTTAAAGGAAGTGTTTAATAAGATCAAGGCCATAGCTCTGCCACCCCACAGACCATATGATTGTGCTATTGATTTGCTTCCTGGCACTTCTTCCCCCCAAAGGCAGGCTTTTACTCGTTGTCTGGTCCAGAGCACAGGGCCATGAAGAAATATGTTGATGAGGCATTAAAGGCAGGACAAATTCAAACTTCTTCCTCTCCTGCAGGTGCTGGTTTTTTTTTTGGGAAGAAGGATGGTTCGTTGAGACCATGCATTGATTATAGAGGCCTTAATGAGATAACAGTTAAAAATAGATACCCCTTACCACTCATGAACACAGCTTTTGATCAGATCCAGGGAGCCAAGATATTTTCTAAGCTGGATCTAAGGAATGCTTATCATCTGGTCCGAATCAGAGAAGGGGATGAGTGGAAGACGGCTTTTAACACGCCTACGGGCCATTATGAATACAAGGTCATGCCATTTGGACTTACTAACGCTCCTGCAGTTTTTCAGTCATTGGTCAATGACGTTCTAAGAGACATGGTGGGTCAATTCGTGTTTGTCTACCTTGATGACATATTAATCTATTCTCAAGATCTGGATACCCACAGGAAACATGTCAGAGCTGTTCTCCTGCGTCTTCTGCAAAACCAGTTGTTCGTCAAGGCAGAGAAATGTGAGTTTCACACCACTACTACATCCTTTTTGGGCTTCATCATTTCCCCAGGTCAAGTGATTGTCGATCCCTCTAAAGTAAGGGCCGTCTTGGAATGGCCTGTCCCCACTGATCGTAAGCAGCTTCAGAGATTTCTGGGATTCGCAAACTTCTATAGGAGGTTTATTAGAAATTACAGCCTGGTTGCTACTCCCCTGAACGCTCTTACCTCTTCCAAGACAAGATTTGTATGGAATAAGGATGCAGAGAAGGCCTTCAACAGGTTAAAGGAACTCTTCACGTCAGCTCCAGTGCTACGGTCTCCTGACCCAGAAAGACAGTTTATCGTGGAGGTGGATGCCTCAAGCACTGGGGTTGGAGCCGTGTTAAGCCAGAGAGGTGAGGATGATCGTGTTCACCCATGTGCCTTCTTCTCAAGGACTCTGTCACAGGCTGAGCGGAATTACGACGTGGGAGACAGAGAGTTGCTGGCCGTCAAGTTGGCATTGACGGAGTGGAGACATTGGCTGGAAGGGACTAAGGAGCCATTTATGGTGTGGACTGACCATAAGAATTTGGAGTACCTGAAATCAGCAAAACGGCTGAACCCCAGGCAGGCAAGATGGGCTCTGTTTTTTGGTCGTTTTAATTTCTCCCTGTCTTACAGGCCAGGGAGTAAAAATGGCAAACCTGACGCCCTATCCCGGATTCAAGAGCCCGCAGAATCTCAGTCTGCAGGTGAAGAGGAGTTTATCCTTCCTGAGGCCGTCAGGTTGTCTGTGTCCCGAGTTGAGGTGGAAAGGGAGGTCCAGGAGGCCATCAGGGATCTGCCTATCCCACCATCATGCCCACCGGACCGCTGTTTTGTTCCCGAACGCCTTGTGCCAAAGGTACTGGAGTCTTGTCATTGCTCTCGTCTCGTTTGTCATCCTGGAATCAGCAGAACGATTCAGACTGTACAAGCTCAGTTTTGGTGGCCATCGCTTGTGAAGGATGTCAAAGACTATGTTTCTGCATGCACTCAATGTTGTCAAGCCAAGTCTTCTCGTCGCCCCCCTGCGGGGTTGTTGCACCCATTGCCCATTCCCCCTCGCCCATGGTCACACATTGCTATGGACTTTGTAACAGGTTTACCGATGTCAAATGGTCACTCTGTTCTACTGACGATAATTGACAGATTTTCTAAGATGGTTCATCTGGTGCCCCTGGAGAAGCTCCCGTCTGCAAAGGAGATGGGTGAGATATTGACCAGAGAAGTTTTCAGGCTCCATGGAATACCTACTGACATTGTTTCCGATAGAGGACCCCAGTTTGTGTCACGTTTTTGGAAGGAGTTCTGTTCTTTGTTGGGAATTTCTGTTAGTCTCTCTTCAGGGTTTCATCCTCAATCTGATGGCCAAACTGAGAGAGCCAACCAAGAAGTGGAAACCAAACTTCGCATTTTATGTGAGTCAGACCCGACCAAGTGGTCACAAAATTTACCCTGGGTTGAATACGCCATGAACTCTTTGCAGTCAAGTGCCACTGGTTTGTCCCCTTTCCATGTTGTGTTTGGTTTCCAGCCACCCATGTTTTCCGTACAGGAGAAAGAGGCTAATGTTCCGTCTGCCCAAGCAGCTGCCTTAAGATGCCAAAGAATATGGAGAAAGGCCAGGAGGTCAATGATCAGAATGTCACTGGTTCAGTCAAGAACGGCCAACCGGAGACGGATCCCTGCCCCTAAGTCCCAGGTGAAGTTGGCCCGGAAGTTGGCACCCCGATTTGTTGGACCTTTCCCTATCTCCAAGATCATCAACCCTGTCTCTGTACGGCTGAGATTGCCCAATTCCATGAGGATTCACCCCACGTTCCACGTTTCTCAGGTCAAGCCCTTCGTGGAGTTTAACCTGAGTGACGTTTTCCTGTGGCTGAATAAACTTTTTAATCTTTCAGTTCTGTGTCTGGCTGAATCTTTTCACACCACACAGGAATTTTTCTGCATATGGTTGCACAAATCGACCAGCTTCTACTAAATCAAATGTGAAAATGATTTTAGTTTGATTTTTTTTGACCTTTACTCACTCTGAATGGTCACTTATTTAAACCTGTTACTTTAATGCGTGCAGAGAAAGCAAATCAGTCATCAAGAAAAAAAGCAGTTTTATTCATCTAGCCCTCAAATCCCTAACCTAAATGGCATTTGGACTTTTTACCATTACACTTTGTGGAAGATTGAAATTTAAAAGTCTGATTAAATGAAAACAACGGGTTGGGATTCCTCATCCAACACATGAGGAGATCCTGTTAATGTCTTGGTAAACAGGAATAATAAATAATAGAAATAGAAAGATGAATACATGATGGCAAGTGCACCTGAGGAAAAAATGCAGGATATCGTCGCAAACAGAGAAAAAAAATGCATAAAACAAGTCTATGTTAGCTGTGATTAGGGAAAGCTCGTAGTAAGTCCTAATGCTTATATACAGGGGTTGGACAATGAAACTGAAACACCTGTCATTTTAGTGTGGGAGGTTTCATGGGTAAATTGGACCAGCCTGGTAGCCAGTCTTCATTGATTGCACATTGCACCAGTAAGAGCAGAGTGTGAAGGTTCAATTAGCAGGGTAAGAGCACAGTTTTGCTCAAAATATTGAAATGCACACAACATTATGGGTGACATATCAGAGTTCAAAAGAGGACAAATTGTTGGTGCATGTCTTGCTGGCGCATCTGTGACCAAGACAGCAGGGCATCGTGACCAAGACAGCAAGTCTTTGTGATGTATCAAGACCCGGGGTATCCAGGGTAATGTCAGCATACCACCAAGAAGGATAAACCACATCCAACAGGATTAACTGTGGACGCAAGAGGAAGCTGTCTGAAAAGGGATGTTCGGGTGCTAACCCCCGGGATTGTATCCAAAAAACATAAAACCCGGCTCCCCAAATCACAGCAAAATTTAAATGTGCACCTCAACTCTCCTTTTTTCCACCAGAACTGTCCGTCGGGAGCTCCACAGGGTCAATATACACGGCCGGGCTGCTATAGCCAAACTTTGGTCACTCACGGCAATGCCCAAATGTCGGTGTCAATGGTGAAAGGGACGCAAATTTTGGGCTGGGACAATGTGAAACATGTATTGATCTCTGATGAGTCCCCCTTTAAACCTTTTTTCCCCCCCAACCGGGGGAGAGTTACGTTGTGGGGAAGCCCCAAAGAAGCGTACCACCCAGACTGTTGCATGTCCAGAGTGAAGCATGGGGGTGGATCAGTGATGGTTTGGGCTCCCCAAGGACTACCGAACCATTCTTGAGGACCATGTGCATCCATGGTTCAAACATTGTATCCTGAAGGGGTGCTGTGTATCAGGATGACAATGAAACAATACACCAAAAGACGGGTAAAAGATTGGTTTGATGAACATGAAAGTGAAGTTGAACATCTCCCATGGCCTGCACATCCCCAGATCTAAATATTATTGAGCCACTTTGGGGGGTGTTTTGGAGGAGCGAGTCAGGAAACGTTTTCCTCCACCAGTATCACGTAGTGACCTGGCCACTATCCTGCAAGAAGAATGGCTTAAAATCCCTCTGACCACTGTGCAGGACTTTATATGTCATTCCCCAAGACGAATTGACGCTGTATTGGCTGCAAAAGGAGGCCCTACACCATACTAATAAATTATTGTGGTCTAAAACCAGTTTTTCAGTTTCATTGTCCAACCCCTGTATATCTCCCGTCTGGCCTTGGAGCGCATAGAAAGCAATCCTGCCCCCTCTAGGAGCAAATTGATATATCAGTTTTAATTGATGCCTATGAAAAGGTTTCTCATTGCCAGGCTATCACAGAAAAAGCACCTCATGATGGGTAAAACTAAGGAGCTTTCTCAAGGACGTAACATTATTGTAAATAAATGTTGATGACTTTTTTTACATATCCATTTCCAGAGTTATGGGTGTTACAGCAAGTCCTTTTACCATAAATCAAACATGACCAGATGTGTTTCAAAAGATTTCTCACAGAGGACACAAAAAAACAACTAAAAGGATTGTCCAAGAACCGAATACCACTCAGAGGGTTTAAGAAAGACCTGGAAATAGCATGTACGATTTATCCATAAAACAATAAGAAATTCATTCATCTGCCATAGGCCCGATGCTCGCTCACTGCACAAGACTCCACAGCTGAAGTGAAATTATGTAGAAGCCTGTTTAAAGTTAGTTGTAAAACGTTTGGACAAGTTGGTGAAATACTGTGAGAATATAGTCTGGTAAGCTGATACCAAAATTTAACTCTTTGGACATCATTGCACACACCATCGTTAGACAATGCCCTGCACATCACCCTAAAACATGACACTAAGGTAGGTACAAGAAAAGAAGATAAAGTTCCTAGAATGTTATTGTCGGTCGCCCGACTTGAATCCAGTCGAACATCTGACAAAATAACTGAGTGCATAAGAGGCCCCCAGAACCCTAAAGAATTAAAGCTAATTTGTGTCAACAAATGGGTCAAAATTGGGCAATGCAACTATTTTCTCCACCAAGAAAAAGAGGTTTTTATTAACAGCAAAGGGTTTTTTGCCAAAGTCTATCCATCCATAGTCTGTATCAGCTTTTGCATGAAGGCTTGTAGTGGTTTATAACTGTATTAGGGCTGTTTGTGTGTGTGCGTGTGTTTGCTGTCCTGTGCAGATGATGCTCTACGGTGTGGCCTCAGTGTTGAACAGATGTCACGGATGCTGATACTGTCCCCGTGCTGAGCGGGAACAAATTACAGCCCCACCCTCATAACACACACACACACACACATACACACACACGCACACACAGCAAATATAACCTTCAGATTACACATGGCCCCTATCAGAGAACGCTGCCTGGATTTGCAAGATGTAAATACTGAGAGGGTAATCCAGCACAGGGCACAGAGGTGTGTGTGTGTGTGTGTGTGTGTGTGTGTGTAGGGGTTGTGGTTGAGCTGGGCACCAGATGGTGGTTGTGTATGTGTGTGTGTTTTAGAGGGAATTTTAGGCACTGACATTGGGATTATGGTGGTCTGTTTCTGAAGTGCTGCAGATGGACCTGCAGATTAAATATTTTTTTTTGCTTCCCACACAGGAATCCGATGGGAAAAAAACCCAACAAAATGTAACAGAAAGGAGATGTTTCGGTGCCTCCTTCCACACAACTGGTGCGTTTAATGATTTTTTAAAATCATAATTGGTCCTAGTTCCACATATTAATCAGATCTGCTTTTTAACAAAAACCCACGCTGAGGCAACATTTTCCTACTATGGCCCAAATCTATAGAACAGCTTACCTGCAGACGTAAGGACACCAGAGACCATTGATTGTTTTAAAAAGCAAACACAGCACATATATTTTTGTTTTGGTTTTGACTTATAGAAATTAATTATTTATTTCCATTTTAATTACTTCTGTCATTTTGTTGGACATTTAGATTAACTTCATATCGATTTACTTGTTAGTTACTTGTTAGTTTTTTTGCTGTGATTATTAACATTTTCTAACAGTTGTTTATATTGAAATATTTTTATTTATTTATTTACTTTAGTTAGTTAGTTGGTTGGTTAGTTAGGTAATTATTTTCCCCCATCTATTTTCCTACAGATGCTTGCCCAGGCTGTCCCTCAACTTAATGCCACCACAATGAACTTGTGCTTTTACTGTTTCTGTGCACAGGTTGTTTGGGTTGGTTCTGCTCTCTCATTTCTTTCAGGGTGTGACCGACAGGTGCATCTCCACAGCTGCAGCTTGTTAAGGCTCATCAGGAGGTGCTTATAGAGAGCCTGGATCCACGGAACAGACTGCAGAGCGGTAAACAGGCTAACCTCTTTGCGTGTGTTTTTCTCCCCGATCCATTTTTTTGTCCTCCCTCATAGAATCTTCAGGGGATCCGAAAACCAGGAAGACTCATTCCTTAAGTTGGCGTCTACCGCGGAATCATTACCCAATCCCCCTTCCTTGCTTCATGGCTACAACTTTCCTGGTGCTCACACAGAGATACTTACCACCACCACTTCCTTACCCTGTCTGTCCACCCTTCTCTGCTCTATCCTGTCAAACTCAGTTCAGTGACGTGACTTATTCTTTCCCCAATCATCTATCACTTCTAGAACAGGAAGAACCTCTCTTCATTCACACGATCTTCTCATTTCCATTCAAACCCAGTCTGTTCCTCTCCCCCGAGTGCCCACCTGGAGACTTGTCTCAAGTCTGACAGATCACCTTCTCTCTAACCTTGTTATAAGAAAGAAAAATTTATTTTTTGAAATCTTCCTGCTTTGTCGTGATAGCGACCAGTTTAGAGTATTTCAAAACAATTGACAGAACTACACATTTCTTACATTTTTTTTATTTATTTTATCTTTAATTTATTTTCTTTAAATCTCATGTAAAGCATTTTGTGTGGCGCCCTTTAGGCCATATTTGGTCATGCTAAGATTTTCAACTTTTGTCATAGTGGAATTTATTCACTATTCTATTGCTGGTAGACTGATCCTGAAGGATGCTAATCTCCTGGTGGCTTCAAAACTTGACTTTTTAAAATTTCTTCTCCCTCTTAATCTACCCTTTTAGATTAAAATAAATCAAAGTCTAAGTTGGAGCATTGAAAAATAACCTTCCTATATACTGCTTGAGAGTAAAACAGATTAACTCTTAGCTCTTTAATCAGGTGTAATTATTATGCTCCTTTCACTGTTCCCTTTCTTTCCAAGTATGGATGAAAAACACATTACATGGGTCTAAATGTGCTGAAGTGTAGGAGATTTTATAGAACATCCCGCTTGGTCACATCTTTGAAGTATTTGTGTTGGTTTTGATGGGCTCCAGCCGTGGACAGTACTTTATATTGGGATCATTGGTGTGTAATTCAGTTTTTTGTTGCTTCAGACTGGGGTACATTACTTTTCGATGTATTCAGTTGCAAGCATCCAGCATGCTGAGGTGAGTGAAATTCCTGCCTTGTATAGTGTTTTACTGTTTAACATTCTTACTTGGTCATTGCGGTAATACCCGAGTCGCAGTTGGGTTGATTGTGTAGCACATGTGCAATATATGTGGTGTGTGAGTGCTGCAGTACTCACGTGGAGCAGAAAGTATGCAATAGTGTGAAACAGTGAAAAGAAGGAAAAAAGGACAAAAAAATAAAACAAGAAATAAAGGGAAAAGCAATGGCAGGTAATACAGAAAATAGCAATTACTCTTTTAGAATAATTCTTCCTCAGTAAATCCCATGTAACCAAGCAGGTGAATTGTTTGCCTTGTGGATTAGCAGTTAATGTCCAGGTTTCTTTAGTTTTTAGTTGTGCATTACTGAGTAAAGATTAAGTATTAGAAGTGATATTTTTTCCTTCAGTACATTGTTATTCTTTCAATTAATATCAAAATTTATATATATTATATATATATATATATATATATAATATATATATATTATATAAATTTTATATATTAAGGGGGGAGTCAGGAGTAGCCTGAAACGGCTCAGTTATGGTTGAGGTGCAAACACACCCTCCATTTTTTGTAAACCTGTATGACCCCCTCTCTTTTCCCAATGGTTATGGTCAATTGACAGAGAGAGGTTATCCCAATTTTTGTGGTTTTTAGTATAAAAATGGCCATCAGTGGGCTCTAGATGGAAAAAGGGGTTACTTTTAAGGCTAGGTTTAAAACTTTCCCCTTTTTATAAAGTTATAGTTAGAGTGGCTTAGGTTATCTGAGCTATCTCTGTAGTTATGCTGCTATAGGCGTAGGGCTGCTGGGGGGACATAATGACCACCCTTTTCCCCCCCTTCGCTACTTTCTCACACTACTCATACTCCTTCCTCCCTCCCTGTTGGATGGAGTAAGGGGGAGTCAGGTTTTTAGCCTAAACAGGGTCAGTTATGGTTGAGGTGGGAAAACACACCCTCCATTTTTGCGACCTGTATGACCCCCCCTTTTCATTTCCAATGATTATGGTCAATCTTTAAAGAGGGTATCCCAATCGTTGTGGTTTTTAGTATAACAATTGCCATCAGTGGGCTCTAGATGGACCAAAACTGTCTACTTTTAAGGTTAGGCTTAAAAATTTCCTTTTTGGGTTTAAAAATTTATATGTTAGAGTGGCTTAGTTTTTTCCTGAGCTATCTCTGTAGTTATGCTGCTATAAAGGCTTAGGCTTCTGGGGGACATAATGACCACTCTCACCCCCTCTTTTGGGTACATTCACACGCCCCTTTCAAAATTTTGGGAAATTTTTTCCGTTATTTCAGCTTTTTAAATTTTTTCTCCTCTCTTTTCTCTTCGTAGAAGCTACACCTGGCCTGACTCTGTGCTACCTGTGACCCCCTTTCTGGAGAGGGGCATCGTCCCCAAGCTTTTTTTCCCGGCAACAACTTATGCTCACCATCTACCGATGATCCACATGGCCCTGTCCCCTTTTAGTGTTTAACCCTTTCTCTCTCCTAGACATGGCTACTGGCTGAGCTTTTAAAATTGTGACTAACTCCTATGTGCTCTCTTTCAGACTCTAACCTTGAAAAAGGCTCAGAGGTTTTTTGTTTTTTCTTTCTAGGGTTAAAAAAAAACGACCTGAAGGAGCTACATCCATTACATTTACTTTTCCTTTTCCCCATAAAAGGACTCCTGGATCAGTGCTTTTTTGTTTTTTTTGGTCCCCTTTTTTTTGTTCTCTCTAACCCCCAGGGGGTCGTGGCAGGGGCAAATCCCCTCACACTGGGGCCTGGTTCTCCGTGGGGGGTTTCTTCCTGTTTAAAAGAGTTTTTTCCCCCCCCACTGTCACTACATACATGCCTTATGAGGGATTGCTGCAAAGTCAAAAAGCCAGTGACTGTCCACTGTCTCTACATGCTCATCCAGGAGGAGGGAATGCTGGCAAGTCACTGACTGGATGCAATCTGCTGGGTTTCCTTAGATAGAAAAAAATTTTTTAAACAATTTGAATAAATAAACAGAATCTGACTGCCCCTGTTCAAGGTTTTGGACTAATTGGAATGTATGGGACCTGAATTTTTGAAGTGCCCCTTGAGACGACATGTTTTGTGAATTTGTCGCTATATAAATAAACTGAATTGAAATTTAAAATTTAATATAATATATATATAAAATATATATTAATATATATATATAATATATATATATATATAATATATATAAAATATATATATGTCCAGAAGGCATCCGGTATAGATACCCGAGCCACCTCAACTGGCTCCTCTCCATGTGGAGGAGCAGCGGCTCTACTCCGAGCCCTTTCCAGATGGCTGAGCTCCTCACCCTATCTCTAAGGGAGTGCCCGGCCACCCTACGGAGGAAGCTCATTTCAGCCGCTTGAATCCGGGATCTCGTTCTTTCAGTCCTGACTGAAAGTTCATGGCCATAGGTGAGGGTAGGAATGTAGACCGAAGGTTAGGGTAGGAATGTAGACTGACCGGTAAATCGAGAGCTTTGCTTTTGATTAGCTCTCTCTTTACCACAACGGACCGTCACAATGCCCCCATTACTGCGGCAGCCACACTGATCCGTCTGTCGATCTCCCGCAAAACAAACAAGCCACCGTTTTCAGTCAAGAACCATGGCCTCGGACTTGGAAGAGCTGATCTTCATCCCAGCCGCTTCACACTCAGCTGCGAACTGCCTCAGTGCATGCTGTAGGTCTTGGCTAGAGGGGGCCAGCAGGACCAAGTCATCTGCACAAAGAAGAGACAAAATCCACTGGTCCCCAAACCAGACCCCCTCCGGCCCTTGGCTGCACCTAGAAATCCTGTCCATAAAAGTTTTGAACAGGACCGGTGACAAAGGGCAGCCCTGCTGGAGTCCAACATATACTCTGGAACAGGTCCGACTTAGTGCCGGCCATGCAGACCAAACTCCTGCTCTGCTTGTACAGAGACCGGATGGCTCCTAATAAAGGGCCCCCGATTCCATACTCCTGGACCACCCCCCACAGGGCATCATGAGGGACACAGTCTAATGTCTTCTCCAGGTCCACAAAACACATGTGGACCGGTTGGGCAAACTCCCATAAACCTTCGAGTACCCTGTAGAGGGTATAGAGCTATATATAAATGGCTACTGTTTGGGACGATGGTGTTAGAGGCTGGTCCCGTAACTGGTGGGTTGCCGGTTTCAACCCCCGCTTTGCCTGTCTCAGTTGTTGTGTCCTTGGGCAAGACACTTCACCCACCTTGCCTGCTGGTGGTGGTCAGAGGGCTTGGTGGCACCTGTGTATGGCAGCCTCACTTCTATCAGTCTGCATATATATATCTCTATATAGAGAGATATGTGTTACTCCTCTTTAAGTGCAGTTAACTCTTCAGAAAGTTAAAATTCCTCCTTCAAATTAATTTAATGTTGATAAATTATGAGAATGATTTGCTTTTTGACAGCGTATGAGCCTGACTGAGTTATGAGCACTACTATCATTTAAAATAGCTGATATTCACTACAGACATTGGTGAGAAAGAAGGAACTACTAAGATGACAAGCTGTTCTTAAGCTTTGGCACTCAGAGGTTACAAAACGATCGAGCCGGCTTGAAATGATGCATCTTCCCATCCTGGAAAAACATTTTCTCTCTCACGGTCCCCCCCTTTCTTCCTCCATCCCCATCCCTCCCACCCTTTTTGTCCTTGCCAAAATTCATCTTTTTGCACGTCATTAGCAAGCCGGTGCCTAATGAATTTTTTATCTCGTTGAATTCAGTGGCTGTTGTGATAACGCTTATTTTTTTTTTGGTTTGGCTGCCCCCTGGGGGTGGCAGTGGTGTGCACAAGTGCAAGGGGAATTGTGGAGAGGGAAGGAAAAAAGAAAGACAGATTTTAAAAAGGAAAAGGGATCTCTCACCAAGGTGGCATTTTGTTTGCAGATAATCAAAAAATGTTTAAATGTCTGCACATATGGTAAAAAAATGTGTTTGCAAAGTGGTTGGAGTGGGTGGCAGCACATGGGAGGGTTAGTACATGGAGTGTCTTTAAGAAACAGGTGGTGCAAATGTCAGACGAGAGCAGAAAAGGGGTGAAGAAAATTTTTTAATAAATAGAGAAACAAAGCAAAAAGCAAATGAAAGTCATAGACTGAAACGAGCGAGAGAAGAAGCTCAGAGATGATGAAAAAAGAAAAAAACACGTTGAAGACAGATCGAAGGAAGAATCTTGCAAGGGGAGTGTTCTGGTCTGTTACTAATGTTTCTTGCAAAAAATTAAAGACCATGAAGTGGTTTTTGCACACATAGACACAACTTGCACACACACATGCCCTATGTCATCTCATGGTAGTTGTTACTTAGGACCCTTTAAAAACATCAGCAGCCCCCCTACTGGCTTTCCTTGCTGCAGTACTTAGTAACTTAGTGACCCATGCAACCCCCAAAACACCCAGCATTAGCCCCTGTGGCACTGCATGGCTGATCTGAAGTGTCACCCTGCTAAATACATGCACACATACACACAAGTGTTAAGCTCTTCTTCTGACACCTCTGCTGATAAAATGCACGAAGGGTGTTAATTACAGACGAGAGGAAAAAGGGGAAAGGGACACAGAGCTAAAAAAAAAATTTGTCAAATTTTTTTTTGCAGTTTATGTTGTGTCTAAACTGTTGTCGCGTTGAACTTCTAAGTGATGAGTTAGTGTTACTGTGGTTTTTGGGAAGTTGTGACATTACCTGCAGTGCCAAAAACATGAAAAAGATGTAGTTCTATTTTTTTTAAAATAGATTGTACTATGCTGCTTTGTTTCCTGTTGCAGTTGCTTGTTATTACAAATAGTGACTCATGCAATCACCAAGCAGCTACTTGATGCTTTTAGGCTTGTAGACATGGTGAAGCTTAAAGGGAGCATCACAATCAGGAAGAAAGCTGACATTTCATGCAAAAATATCTCACGTTTAAAGTTCTAAAAAAGAGAGAAATTCAATGTGCAGCAGTTGTGTGTACAAAAATCTCTTTTTGATGTCAGAGGTCAGAGGAGAATTGGCTGACTGGTTCGAGCTGATAGGACAGCCTTTACTGAATCTATCCCACGAAGAATTAAGGCAGCTCTGAAGTTAATTGAAGGTCCAACTCGGTACTAGTGAGGTGTACCTAATAAAGTGGCTGGTGAGTGAAAAAACCCAAGTGCTACTGAACTGAATAACTCAGCATTTTCTATTTCCACTTTCGACTTAGGCTGAACTGTTAAAACAGTCCTCGGTGGCCAAACACTGCAGAAACATGATATGGAACCCACACTATGTTCCTCATTCTTCATTCAATGTAATCTCTATCTGACTGCATGAATAAATCTGTAATGTACCAAATCTACTGTGACTGTTTGGGATAATAAACACTTTTCCAGGATTACACCTCGGATTTGTAAAAAACGAACATTGAAGCACCTACAAAATCTCTGCCGTCCATTTTCTAAGAACAAATTAGAGGTGGCTGAAGAAAAGCTTAAGCTAAACTGAAGGGTTTGATTATTTTTAACCTAACGGTACTAACTTATGTCTCAGAGTTTCTTGTGTCCTTAAGTTTTAAGTGTTTCTTTTTAGCTCTCTTTCTTTGAGTCTTATATCTGTTACGGTCTTGCCGTCTCATCTGTGTTTTACACTCTTCTCTGCTACTCGTTTCTGTTCCTTCTCTCTAGCGTGGCTTGTTAAAAAGTTGAAATCATATGGCATCTAAAATTTAAGTGGTTATCTCCCTTATATTTATGTACCATGTTAAAACTAATTGTTTTGTCTCTGTTCAGTTAATGGATGATCATAGAAATCTTTGAAAACTTCATCCAGGGTACCTTTAATGTCCTCTGCTAATAATGTCTGGTCTGACCAGCTTATGTTATTTGATTAAACTTATTTTTATTTGTAATATCTGGCAAGTCTACCAGGTCTAGGACTGCTTATGGCTTTCCTCTTGCCACTCTCCCATAAAAAGTAGATTTGTACGACTGAATACCATAAGGGATTTATATTTTCGGGTTCTATAGTATGTTAGGAGAAGCTTCCATTGACTTAATTTCTGACCATATTACCTGCAACACCTTTAAAAATTGATAATTTCGACTGCATAGATATATAAAGGAGAAGATAAATGCTCAAATCAACAGCCAGAATGAGACCATTTAGTACACATTCATAAAATGTATGCTGCAAAATAATACGTTTTATCTGTTTGCCATCCGGCTCTGCACCAACAGTTAAGACACAAAACAAGTACTAGAAGCTTCATAAAGCTCACTGTCTCATTGACATGCAGCCAGAAAGCAGTCACCATGTTCTATGGTGCTGCCAATTGTCCACATATCCTGCGCAGGGACGGAGTGGGCGCGGCCTGCTGAGAGACTCTTAACTGCCTCAGCAGGAACATCAGGAGTGCAGCACTGCCTGTGGTCCCCACACATATGGCCTTGTTTTTCAGCTTTTGGATGCACATACCAAGAATTAGAGAGGGAGGAGTTACAGTAAGGGAACGTATACAGTGGCAGGATGGCTGAAGTTATATATAAGGATGGACTGAAAGAGAGAAGATCAGCCAGAGAAGACACAGACAGACACTTGATAGAGACACAAAAGAGAGTTACAAGAATTGAGTAATTGAAGAAGATAAAGAGAAAGGGTTGAGAGGGTGTGAAATGGGAGAAGGGCGAGCTTGATTTGTTTTTCAGCGGTGTCATGCTGTCACAGAAATGTGTTTACCAGCCCCTACTTTGCCATTAGTGACACTTGGGCGCTCCTGTAGACGAAACCAAATAGGCTGATAACTGCCTCATGTATCCTCCAAATATCCCTATAGCTCTCCATCTGTTGGGCTGCATTTCACCGTATGTCTCCTCTCTTCACCCAGTCCTTTGCCTGCCTTGGTGCTTCTCTGTTTTTGCTTCAGTTTCTTTTTTTTTGTTATAAATCTTACTTCAAGTTTGAACAGCTGCCTGTCGTTACGGCAGAAAAGGAAAGCCGAATGAAGATTAGGAAGATTAAGGATTTGTAGTTTAGTGAGAGCCTGATGCAGAGATGTTGCATTCACAAAATTATATCAACACTCTTGCTTGGTGCCATGCAACCAGGATGGTTGAAAGCTAAAGCTAAACTAGCAACTGATTTATTATCACGCTTGATAAGGTACAGCAAAGTATATTGACGTACATAATTAAATCTGCATTATAATCTGTCACATAATCTATCAAAATATACCCAGAAGGATGACTTGTTTCCTCTCAGTTCAATGATCTTTAATACAAATTTAAAGAAACAATATCAGATTTGGATTTATTTAGCATCACTAAAATGCACTTCCAGAAGCTCACTTTTAATGTAAGAAAGGATTTTATATATATAGAAAAACAAATACATCAATTACTTCACTGAAAATTCTCACCTTTCTTATGTTTCTTTAGATAAACTGTTACAACTGAAAAATATAATTCGACAGAACAAATGCTCTTGACATGTAGTTTTTCTCTTTAAATGCAGCTGACGTTTCCCAAACCTCCATATCACCGTTATTTATCAAAGTTCATCAGACCTTGTAGAAACTTTTATCCTTAAACCAGGCTGGTTTAAGGATAAAAGTTCCATCACAGATCTTCCTTAAAAAATCTCTCCATCCCTAGCATTTTATGCCATTTAAGAGGATCCCAAGGTTGATTTGTGTCTGTTGCCAGGATGGTGATTCATGTTCTGCCCAAATTTACCTCTAGGAGACTGGAGCTGAAATTAGTTTTTTTGCAAGGAACCTTTTCTTTAAGCAGCCTTAATGGATCCTTTTAAATCAACTGCTGGACATTCAAAGCTGCAACAAACAGTTTACCTGAGTGATTCTGCTCCATCTTAAGGGTAAGTCTGAGCTTTTTCACTTGAATGTAGGCAACAAAAAATGTATACTAAACAAAAAGGTTTTCTTTAATCAGATCATGTTGAAAAGTTATGGTTTAAGTTTGTTAAGTGCTAACCCCAGTCATCACCACAACAACAACTGTGTTACCACCACGTTTCCCCATGAAAAACTACAAATTTAAAAATGAACCCAAAATAAACCTGAGCTGATATAAAGACATCAGTTTGGCTTCGATATACGGTTTGACAAAAAGTGCATGACTAATTTCTTTAAAAGCAGCCTGAAGGGGCTGCATCTGTGTGCTGCTTTAACAGTGACACAGTCGGATTCAGATGTCAGACCTCTTGCAAAGTGGCAGAAAGACTAAAGTGACAAATGCTTGTGAAGGTTTCTTTACAGCCTCCATGGCTAGTTAAAGCCAGAAACCAGGCTGAGTATATACAAAATAAGTGTTAGAAATGGAGCAGGAAAATTATGAAACAATGCAATTTGTAACATTATCCCAACTAGTTTTGCAAACCTGCTTTCTTTCTGTAACAGATTCACCAGCCAGATTTCCCTAAGTACTCACAAACATGCCCATCAAGTCTGGCAGATAAAAACCAATTATAGCTATTTTTACATCAGGTTGAAGTTTTTCTCTTTTCAATAACAAACACAGCTGCTGCAGAAAGACATATTTCCTAACAGAGAGCTTCCATTGCTGACAAGGTTGATGCACTCAAAGCTGTAAAAACAACATCTGACTGTATCAGGTCAGAATTATGTTTTTAGGTTTCTAAATTAGTAAATGATGAGGATGTTTTTAATTAACTGCTGCAGATTATTAAATATGGTGGAATAATTCATCCCTTATTCAATCAAAAATGTTTTAGATTGTGAAATTATTACCAGTAGTCTATACAGCTGTAAATAGGCATTTTACTCACTGTTGGACATTAAATCAGACCAAACCTTTCCTGTTTTAGGTCAGTCAGGATTACCAACATTATTTGTATTTGTTGAATGCCAGAATAATGAGAGTTTGTTTTTTACATACACTGATATCACTATGCCTTCAAACTGTTAGAAAAAGCCCAGATGATGATTTCATAGATTTACAATCTTCTCATAGGTTAAGCCACAACAAGTAAGTTAATTTGAGGCACATCTGTGAATTTAGTGTTTAGCCATAATGGTTGTTAAAATGGGAGGAAGATGTAAGCCCTATAACACCAGCTCACCCTTAAAGTTTGAGGGTGACAGCATCATGTTGTGTAGGAGTCTTACTGCAGGATGCACTGTTACACTTCTTAATATTAGTGGCAACATGAGGAAAGAAGACTGTGTGGAAATACTGAAGCAGTATCTTAACACATCAACCAGAAAGCTTGATGCTTGGATGCAAATCTGTCATCCAAATAGAGAAATAGCCTAAACATAACACCAAACTTATTAGAAAGTGGCTTAAGGACAACCAAGTCCCTTTTTTGGAGTGGTCATCACAAAGCCCTGATCTTAGTCTCACAGAACATTTGTGGGCAGAGTTGAAAATGTGTGTGCAAACAAGGCAGCCTACAAACCTGACTCAGCTACACCAGTTCTGTCAGGAGGAATAGGCGAATAGGAATAATAGGAATAATTTATTTGAGCTGTTTTGTTTACTCTCTGCATGAAATCCACTTATGTCATATGCCAGCCATGAATTTTGTAGTTAGCACCAGCGCAGGTTAGTTTTTCTTAAAAATTTCTCCCAGATTTCAGCACACTTATTTTTTTTTCCCCACATAATTTGTGTAATGCACATAGCTCTGGTATATTAGAATCCAAACCAAAGAGTATTCACTGGGCAACAATTTTTGAACATTGAATTAAAAGTAAAAAAAAACCCCAAAAAAAAAAAAAATCTATATATATAATTATATATATATAAATATATATATATATAAAATATATATATATATATATATATATATATATATATAATATAGTTATATTCTGCTGTTGGTACATATATATCAATGAAGTTGGAGCTGCAGTACGTGTGTGTGTGTGTGTGTGTGTGTGTGTGTGTGTGTGTGTTTGTGTGCCATGGTGGTGGTGGATTTAGTTGGGAGAAGTTTTAGCAGGAAGCTGTTGGAGGTAATCTTTTGGCCTGCAGCTGAAAACAGCTTTCCACCTAGAGCCTCTTTAAATGCCTGGACCACCATCAATCAACCAAATTTCCTTCAGAGGAAGAGAGTGAGAAGGAGAAGGAAAGTGTTTGAAGTTTAGAGATGAGAAATGTGGCAATGAGAAGCTGATTAAGATGCCACTTCAAACAACAGGAAGAAGAAGGAAACGTTAAATGTTTTCAGGTTATCACGCTTCTTCACAACTTTCTGATGCTTGTAAACAGTTTACAATAACATGGCAAAGTCAATCTGTGAAGTTACAACAATCTGAAACAGTGTGTAACAATCAGTTTAAAGTACTTTGAATCCAACAGCTTTTATCTGAGCTTTAGTTTAAATGCTAAAAGATCTAAGAAAAAAATTTGTATTAACTGGAAAACATTTCTCTCAGAATGGCTACAGACAGAATTCCATTTTTTGGAAAGCTGATTTCAGTTATAATAGCCACACCCAGGCCTGATTGCTGATTGGCAATATGCCACTTAAACAGAACATGAGAGACAAAAGGACATTTCTATTCAATTCTATCAATCTATCGGATAGTAAAACTAGCTTGATGTCCTGCATCAGTTAAATGTGACACAAAAACACACACTATGAGGGAAGAACTTGCTGCACTGTTGTCCTCTAAGGTTGTGTCCATCCTTGACTCATACTCTATGGACAATAGAGTCCTTTCTCATCAGTCACAGATCAGGTGCAGTCTGAGGTAACACACACACACTCTTGTTTTGCTATATGTAGTGAGGACCATGTGTTGACTCCAATTGACTTCAATTGATTTTCATTCATTTTCAACCCTTTCTATGCCCTAACCCTGACAATAACCCTAAACCTAACCATTACCAGTGCATGCCTAACCCTAACCTTAACCTAAACTCAATTCACACTTTAGTCCTAAACCTAACCGTTAGCAAAATAGGTCGTGAGGACCAGCAAAATGTCCTCACTTTGGTACCAACGGTCCTCAATTTGATGGTAAAATCGGGAAAATGGTTCTCACTGTGATGCCAAGACAGGAACACACCCACACACACACACACACACACAAGCGCGCGCGCACACACACACACACACACACACATCATGAATTGCAGAAAGCATTAAAACACGAATTTCTAGTTTCTCTTTATATACATACTGTACATATACATTCACTGGGATGCAACAATAAAACGAAGTTTCAGTAATTCTACCTCAAGCAGCCCACTGTAGTGGGGAATATGCATGCTGGAAAAATGAAAACTTTGTACCCAGAGTCATTTAGATGCATGATGTGGCACATCAAGTGTGTGTATGTGTGTGTGCACATCTGTCTGTCTGTCTGGTCCTCGCCTAATAGGCCCTCAGCCCTTGCATTTCTGACAGAAAATCAATGTCTCTCTCTGTAGACCCAATACTTCTGCCTGTGTGTACAGACAGATAGGAGAGTGGGGGGATGGGGGGAGTTCGACCCATGGTAAATACTATGGATTCACGGCCGGAAAGACATGAATCCATAGGAGAGAAATAAAGAGTTGTCACACGTCTTCTTTCACTGAATCTTGATTTCCTTTGTGAGCTAATCTTCTCGGGGACTCTAGCACTCATTACCGACCTTGGCGATCCAGACAACCAACCGATCAGTGCAACAGATGTGCAGCAGCCCCTTCATATTTCTGAAACAGATCAGCCAAGAAAAAATTCACAGAGGGGCTGAGTGAATCAAATTTCTTTATAACTTTGAAGAGACAAGTAAAAGAGCAGTTGACTGAGGATAGGCTGCAAGGTGACGCAGTTGGTAGCATTGTTGCCTTGCAGCAAGAAGGTCCTGGGTTCAACTCTCAGCCGGGGGTCTTTCTGCATGGAGCTGGCATGTTTGCAGCTCCATGCATACATGGATGAATGAGGATAATGTTCAGTTTCGTTTGTATTCTGGCTAATATTACACAAAGACTGTGGGAGAACTCGGATTGAATTTTTTCAGATGCAAAAAGATCAAATTAATTTCAACAGTGCCAAAGGGAGGATATGTGATGCTATTCAACAGCAAAACAGGATTTCAACAACTTGTTAGGCATGAAAATATTTGTTACACTTGGACAAAATAAGTCACTGTTGCACCCTTCCACCACCACCACCACCACCTCACAGTCAACAGTGCTTCCATCCAGCCTTGATGGTATTACATTTCAAGAGTTCAATAATTTTGCAAATATGTTCGATGGTTTGCTTGCAGAGACTCAGACAGGGGGATCAATAACAATGCATCTCAATAACTTGGTCTGTATGGCGACTTTGATCAGGGGCTAGGAGCTCATATTCAGTCAGAGGTCAATACACGAATGTGTTAACAGCTGTGTCTGAAATGCTGATAACGTTAATGCTCTTTAAAACCAACTGAGTCTTTTTATTTACTGTTTGATCCTTAATTAATCAAATTATTATTAACAACACAGAAGTGAGTAGAAGAGACTGAGTATATCAAAAAGAAATAAGAATCAAATGAAAATGATTCAATTATGAACAAACATTGACATGATAAATGTTTCAAACCTTTTTCCACATTTGTCTTGCATATATCCTGTAAATTTCAACAAAAAAAATAAATCTGTCAGAGGGTGAATACATAAAAAAGCTGCCTTAATGTGGTTGCATAAGCATTCACACCTTAATATTTAATGTTTAAAGCAACCTTTAAATCCAGATTCATCCTTCTGTCCTCTATTTAATATTTGACTCCTCTACCTTGCAGATGTTGTAGATATGCTAAAACATCTTTTGGTAACACGGCCACAATGTTCCTGTTTGATTCCATCAGACCATAAAACAATCTACCACAGGTTTTTGGGAGATTGTAACCAGCCCTGGATGTTTTATTTGGAAGAAAAGACTTCTGTTTTACAACGCTACTTCTTAATCCACTCAAATATAGAAGAAAACAAATTGTTGTCATATGTAGAACGCAACCATACTGACCAGATATTCCTGCAGCTCCTTCAGTGCTACTGTCAGCCTCTAGGCAGCCTCCCTGACAATTTTACTTATTGTCTCAGTCTTGTTGTATCCCTTTATTTTTTCATGTTTTGTCCTGTTGTTGTTTACCCCGAGCTATTGTTTGTATAATAAAGGCAGATAAAATAGATTTTATTTGTCTTTATAATACACAGCAAAAACAGAACTCAGAAGCGAGTAAATACAGCACCAGGACAGTTTATGGTGAACACATAAGATCATGTACACTGCATGAAAGGTGAATAATTGATCTACAATTGCATCGTAATCCAATTGTGAGCTAACTAAAGATTCTGTCTCTTAGATTTTAGTTTACCCCCTTCCTGACTGATACCTTTGTGCCATCAGATCATTTTTATCCTTTGAAACAAATTTGGAAACTGTGGCTTCAGCTAAAGGATGCAAATGTCCTAATGGGGCATCAGAGTGTTATTTCCTGTTTTTATTAATTATAATAACTATAATTGATGGCAGGTATAAACTGCCATCAAGTGTGCACACTTGTGCAAGCAGCACCTTTTGTCAGATTTGGTGTAGCTGTTGGAAGACCCAAATGCAGACATGACAACAGGAAGATTGTGGTGAATGAGAGGATTTAGTAAAGTACAGAAAACTAACAAAATCAAAGGAGACACTGCTTTGGCGATGGAGCAACCATAGAGAAAGCAAACAATCTAAATTACGGAAGAGACCGACAACGAAATGGTTGAACAGTGGAGAATATACAGTAAGTCCTGTCAAGGTGATCAGTGGCATGGGGACTAGGTGAGTCTAATCAGCAAAGTGCTGCTGGCACAAAGAATATAGAAACCATAAACAAGAAAAGCACCTTGAAATAATGTCTATATATGGGAAACAATACAAACCAGCCACTGGGGGGTGCATCCCTCAGTGCCGGTCCAAAGCCTGGATAAATTGGTGAGGGTCGTGTCAAGCACGAAACTCGAGCCAAAACAAATATACAGAGAAAGACCCCAGACAAGATTCATTGACTTGTTGGTGAAGGACATGGAGATGGTTGGTGTAACAACTGCAGAGGCAAAGGACAGAGTGAAATGGAGGCAAGCACCTTTTGAAAATAACAATCTCTAAGCAGGTATAAAACATACTTTTCATTATGCCCACATTTCTGTATTACAAATTTTCTAATCTTAAATGTTACATTTTCATTAGCTGTAAGCAGAAAACCACTATAATTAACAGAAATAAAGGCTTGATAACATCAGTCTGAGAGTAAATAAACTATATGTGTTTCACTTATTGAACTGAGTTACTGAAATAAATGAACTTTTCAATAAAATTTCTTGAATATAAATGTAAATATTTCACATATCACGGCACCTTTCACATTTATTTAGTTTTCAGTTGAATTGTACATGATGAAGACTACGTTAAAGGTAGCAAATGTTTTGACTTTTTATTTTACATGGTCACAGTTATTATCAATCAAAATAAGGGTGTGTACACTTTTAAAATCCACTGTATGCTATTAAACTGAGTAGAACGTCATGTAGGTTAAAAATGAACTCAGTGGGTTGTTGTATACCAAAGAAAAACAAGACAATAAATGCAACAAAACACAGTGGGGTGGAGTAAATAAACCGTAAACACAAGTCAGAAGCACACAGCCCAGTGGGGCAGGACAGAAATAAATAGAATCAGGCAGTGCAGAGGTGGTCACTGGACTTCTACTGTTGAGTGGATTTTCCTGCGAAATGCTGGATCACATTGTAATCTCAGTTTAATACACAAATCCCCAACCCCAATCCAATCAAACCTATAATGCTCCCTCTGGACCAAGCGCAGAGCTGCCCATTCCCCCAGTTCTCCTTTCCTTGCCCCATCAAACACGGAGAATATTCAGAAGCTGTAAGAGGTGCAGCTTCCTTGATAACTAAGTAAACGATAGTTTTAGTATCAGATAATGAAGCATGTATGTCAAAACGTTTTAGAGGGGATGCACCTGAAGTTATAGACAAGAGATGAAAATATTTAATCAACATGAATATGTTTAGAGACAGTATTAGAAGTAGTAATGTAATCTTAGAAAATATAGAGACTATGTGTGTGTGTGTGTGTGTGTGTGTGTGTCGGACCAGTGGTGTTTAATACTGTCCCAGAAGGATTTAATCCAGATTATCAAAAGTATAAAGTCACTGAGTCTCTGCTCAGTCTAACCCAATGTTTAATGCCCTCACATACACACATACAATCACTTTCCGTTTTTTCAGTCTACCTCAAACTCACACATACTTACACACACACACGCACACAGAGTAAAATTAGTATTTGGGATTATCCTCTAGGGGGTGCTGTGTACCCAGATTCAAAGCTTCTCTTCAAAGCAGACATGCACTTACCTCACGCATTCAGCTCAACCTTCTGCACAAAGACCTCAGATCAGCTGGACCCAACTTGACCTACTTCAACATATTCACAATATTATTGCTCCATCATCTGACACGTGTATGATGCATTAGTCTCGCAAACCTTTAATGTCATAACAATCATCTGCAGCAGCCCCTTTGCTATGAATGTGACTGTCTCGACTGGCATTTCTGCCAGAGTTTCCACCCACCTTGGAGACAGCTCCTCCATCATTTACATAAAGCGGTGTGATCTGCATATCGGCCAGTCGCTCTGGATTTATTTCAGTGCGCATAATCTGATAGAGGAGATTGATGCTTGCGGCAGGGTGGGCCGGTCTGTAAACGTTTCCTCATATTCGCTCAGTCTCACGTCCCAGTGACAGCCGTCTGATTGGATCACAACCAGTCATTTTCCACTCAAACAGAGAACAAATGAAATGTTTTAGCAACATGTGGTGTTGCTGCGTGGTCAGAATCCAGGAGATGCTGAGGTCTGTTTTCTTATTTCCCTTTTGTGTAAATGTAATCCTTTTTTGCTCTGCCTCTGTCCATCTTCTTCTTTAGCTCTGATGCATCTCTCTGCTCTCAGATCTAATCACCTCTGCTGTTTTTGTCTCCCTATTTCTCATTCTCCGTACATGCATGTTTCCTGGTGCTTTGTAAATTAGGCTGAAAATGAAAGATTAACCTCTGGAGAAGAGAGCTTTCTTAATGTGCTCTCTTCCTCTTGCTCCTGTTCTCAGTAAACCGCTGCATCACAGTATTATTTAATGGGAGCGTCTAATTGGAATCAGCTGGATAGCAGAAGACCTGGGTTGGCCAACTTTTTACCAGACTGAGAGGAAAAAAAACATACAGGATTTTACTCATTAAGACTCTGTGGTTACTTTGTCTGCAATAGAGTGAGTGTATGACAGAGACTAGTTTTGTTTACAGCTACTAGAGGACCTTAATGTTCATTAATGCTTCATTTTGAAGCAACAGTTCCACTGCTGAACCTCCAAACAAGTAATTAAGTTATTCTATTGTCATCTGTTGGATTCAATAAGTCAACCACCGTATTATGATTAATAGACTTAAAGATTTAATTGTGCTATCTTACAGAACCGGCTCATGGGATACCCCAAGCTTCAGTATTGGGAACTTACAGAATACAGAAATGTGGGCCTCCTGAAAAGTATTTCCTTGTGCTGTTTAGCATATAAACTCAATACTTAGTTGGGGTCCTTTTGCATGAATTACTGAATGATGTGCACCAGCATTCCCTGGAAAACTGCTTGGCTGACTTTGGACTTGGTAAAGTGGACCAACACCAACAGATGGCATGCCTTCCCAAATAATCAGCAACTTTGAAAACCTGACACTGGACCTCAAGCAATTTGGACTCTCCACTCTTTCTCCAGACTCAAGTGTCTTTATTTCCAAATGAAATGGAAAATTTCTCCTTAGCCTGGGTAAGATGCTCCTGATGTTGTTGCTGGTTGAGGAGTGGCTCTTGAGGCACTCACTCCAGCTGCACTCCACACTTTGGGACTTGCCACCCTATTCCTAAATGATCTTTGCTTCACAATTCTCTCAAGGCTGCAGTTATCTGTTATGACTATGAATCTGAAAATATTATTTAATATTTAATATTAATATTTTAATATTTTATCAAGTAATATTTCGGTCTGTTAAGGTTTGTCCTTTGAATACCAGCCTAGTAAGGCGGTGGTATTAGGACAAAATCAAAAGGGTGAGCCAAGCTCTGACATTACTGAACAGAAAACTCTGCACACACATGGAATGAATTCACACAATTTCTTAAAATACAAGATTTTATTAACAAAAATAAGTCAACACAAAGTCAAACATATTTCAATCAATAAACTCTTTACTATGCTAAAACAATCCAACTAAACTACCAAGCAGAATTAAAGAATAGGAAAGACTAATGTGCTATGTACAATATAAACAAGTTGATTAAAGATGATTGAAAATCATGACCGAAAAAGTGATGCAACATTACCATGCAATGTTTATGTTTGAGAACCAAGGATTTCGTGAAGAATCTGGAAGTGAAGTTAAGTTAGTCTTGGAACTAACTAACAATAATCAGCATACCTTTAGGCAACCAAGATCAGATAAAATATTATTTTAATAAAATAATGTTTTAAAGAATGATCTGCTGAATAAAACCAACTTTCTGGATGACTAATTCTCAATGGTGTCTCATTAGCTGCCTTTATTTATTAAAATAATATTTAAAGAAATGGTCAAATATTTAAGGAGGTATTTTGGAAAAGAACCAAATCTTTCTGGAGAAATGGGCCTAAGTATGCAAGCACGTGTTCTTGGCTGTTAGCAGTTAAAGCTAACAAAAGAAGCTGATAGCTTAGCACCAGAATCAAACACACACCTTTAAAATACCGTCAATAAAAGGGTTAAAATGCATAAGCGTGGTGGCGCGTTATGATCAATCTTCTGTGTTTAAAATCACCCCTTTAAATAAAGTTTGTCTTAAACTTTAAAAACACACAAACACAGAACACAAAACTGAGCATTTGTGCTGCAGATAGCTTCCTAGCACTAAGATAGCTGAGTTTCACACACAAAAAAAAACAATCTTCATAAAATGAAAACGTTCAGATCATTTCACCCTAAATCTTTCTGCCCAAAACCTAACCTCATGAACCGTGGTGAGGAAACATCAAGGGCGACGAGGTTTGAAGAAACATCCACTGTGAACAAACGGTTAGCTTCGGCTAACCTCCGTAGCTGTGGATGAAAGATGGCTCGTTCTGTCCGCCAACCAACTGCAGAGTTACTGTAGCCACGGTGATGCGGTCTCGGTTGTCCTCCTTCCAGACTTGTAAAACCGCTCCACTCGGCTTCGTAGAGACCGCGCCTCTGCAGGGAATTCTCTGGAGCACAGTTTGCTTCTGCAGGCTTCAGAGAGAAAGTAAAGCAATGCTTATACCTTAATTTCCCCTTTTATGAATGAATACCGGGAACACAAACAGTGATTCACTCGTACTTAACTCAGTGAATATGATCGCGTGATCTTATGACACCCTTGGATCCAGTTTGAAGAGTTTATGTCTGCTTGCCAGCAAAGAGACATTAGCACGCTGTCTCCCCGGCCAGCCTCGCACGGAGTCCGGGTGGAAGAGAAAGGACCATTGGAAAGGTGGGGGGTTTTATACGGGCAGTGGCATCATGGGAAGTCTGCTGTTACCCCCCTTCCCCTTCTGAAGTTGTGCTGGAAGTCAGTTAAATGCAATTTATTTTGAAAGTTCCAGAAAAGTTTGTACCGAAGTTTTAATGTTTTAATCCATGGCTGTGGTCCCAACATATTTTTGTTAGGTGTGCACTTTTGCTATCATGTGTTTTCCTTCTACTCAACTTTATTCAAGCTTTGTTTTTAATAATTTTTGGTGGCTTACCCTCATAGAGGCTGTACATGTCTGCTGTCACTTCCGCAGTCTTCCCAATGAACATTTTGGTCATGTAACATTTTGAGAGAAACGGAATTTTGGGTTCACATAAGTGTTAAACCAAAACACCAATGCCAATTTGTGTATAAAACACATTTAAAATCGCACTAGTTGGACCAAAGTGCTGTAAAGCAAGGTGAAGCAATCATATATTACTTAAACAGTAAGACAAAAATTTGTTAAAAAATGCGTATAAGATGGAATGAGAAGGTTATTGTTTAAAAGCCAAAGACTGTCATTCCAAACTGTGTGAAAACCCTAATAATAATCTACGATGTAAAGAAATAATTTATGATAAAAGCAGTTGAGCTCTAAACCTGAATTAAAATAACTTATAACCCAGGATTTTATCAAAGTATTAGAATGCAAACTAAACACTGGGACATCCATTATGGATGACCAGATTGAAATACTGGGTTTGCAAACAAAAACACACAACTCCTGTTTAAAGTCACCAGAAACAATGAGCAGGAGATAACTGTAATAAAATGCTGGGGATATTCATCCAGTGGTTCGTATCCTCCCAGTATGAACCACCAGCTTTAGCTAGGGTTCCATCCAAAAAGTCCTACCACCCCAGCAGAGTCCATTTCTGGGTAGATTTCTACTTCCCTGGTCTAATTTGGTCGTGGTTCAAACAGTGGAAATGCAGGGATGAGAAAAATCAGCCCAGAAACCACCCGAGTTCCTGAAAAGGTTCCTGCAGTGGAAACACCTACAGGTTGTTGTAAAAAATTGACTGAATACCACACTTTCCACAGTTTTATTCGTTAAAAAAAAAGTCAAACCTTGTATCGTATACCTTCCACTTTACAATCATGCACTATTTTATCTTGGTCTACATAAAATCTCTATTAAATACACTGAAATTTGTGGTTGTAAAGAAAAACATTTAACAAAGTTCAGTGGGTCTGAGTAAAGCACTGCACATTCTCTAAGTAAGTAAGTAAGTAAGTAAAAATGAGCTTAATAGGTTAAATAAAACTCTTTTGAAACAGATTTGTTTGTATCTGCTCGCACACACATTGGTGCACACAACATTCAGGTTATTACAGGCTGTCATTGTTTAATTCTTGCTCATTAAATGCTCCTGACAATGACAAAGCGCCTCAGTCTCTGACAACCTCTTTGTTAACCCTCTCCCTCTTATCTCTTTCCGCCTCCCATTCTCGCCACTTTCTCCTCGGTTTTGTGTCTATTGTGTGACACTCAAGGACAATTTGATGGCATCCCCAGCCACCACTTAAACATCCCTATTCATCTCAAAGTAAAACCTGAGAGAGAGAGAGAGAAATACCAACTCCAACTGTCAAGAGAACAATTTGCAGAAGCCTTAGAACGTCAGATACCTCATGCCACTTACTGGTAATATAAAACTTGCAGTGATGGAGACAACACTGATGGCACTGGTGGCAGAGACGGCAGTGATATAAGCTGTCATAACCCTATGTCCTTGTGCTTTAGAGCCATCAATCTGTTTGACCTTTATCCAAAAGTCAACCCCATCACACAGTCAAATCCTTTCTCTCTATTTATTTCACTCTCTACAGCCCTGGCCTGACAATGATTTTTACAAAGAGCTCTGCGAGTCTACAAGTGTGCCAGAGGGAGAAGAAGAAAGATCGAGGAAACAGGCTGCCCCTGAGTGCATCCTTGTAGGAGCTGGGGCCACCTGAGAGGAAAAGAGCACAGAGGTGAGGAAATGAAAAGACAAAAGCCTCTCCCTGATGTAATTATGCTTTCATTTCATGGTCAAATATGTACATGATGTGCCATGCATCGAGAAGCTCTCATTAAAGTCACTACACATTGGAAATGTAACTGGCATCTGTCTGCTCAAAGCAAACCAACATACTGTAAAGTAGGGCTGCATCATACTGAGATAGTATGCAGTTGCTAGAATCTTGGTCACTTAAGCTGCTGTTACACTGTGTCCAACCTTGCCATGTACACTCCTCTGAAAAAGTATTTGTCCCCTTGAAAGCTGCTTCTGTTTTTGCTCTTTTTGTAAATTCAAATGTATTATGTAATTGAACTTTATTATGAGACAAAGAAGAATTGAGTACACGCAAAAAGCTCTTTTAAAATGATAAAATAATGTCTTAAGGGGAAAAAAAGCTTTTCAAAGTAAAATGGCCCTTGTAAAAAACAGTTATTTTCCCCCTTGTTAAATCATGAAATCAGCTGTTATTAACCACATTTTGGGTTCAGTTTTATTAGCCACATCAAGGACTAATTAGCTCTGAAACTTTTCAATCAAGAAATCCCCAAATGTTCGGATAATTATTAGTCAATTATTAGCATGCTGGGGAGGGTGAATCTTGATTGGTGCAGAGGGCATGGCATGTTGTGAGATTAGGTAATGTTACTGTTGGGTCATTGCTGCAATATTTCAGCAGTTCGGAGGATTTCTAACAATTTCAATCTTGTGCAGTATGCACAAGATTGAAATTGAATGTTATAATCAGGTTATAATCAGTCTGACAGAGAGAGGTATCCCAATCTGGTTTTTAGTATAACAATGACCATCAGTGGGACCCTTTGTGGGGTGCCTTGAGACGACATTGTTGTAAATAAGCGCCGTCTAACTAAATAATCTGAACTGAAACTATCTGTGTAGTTATGCTGCTATAGGCTTAGGCTGCTGGAAGACATAATGACCACTTTCACCCTCTTCGCTACATTCTCACACTACTCTTCAATTTCACATTATTTGTTGTTATTTCAGCTTTTAACTTTGTTCTCTCTCTTTTCTCTTCCTAGAAGCTACACCTGGCCTGGCTCTGTGTCTACCTGTGACACCTTTCTGGAGAGGGGCATCGTCCGAGCTTCTGCTGGCAACAACTTAATGCTCACCCTCTACCGATGATCCACATGGCCCTGTCTTTTAGTGTTTAACCCTTTTTCTCTCCTAGACATGGCTACTGGCTGAGCTTTTATTGTGACTAACTCTATGTGCTCTCTTTCAGACTCTAACCTTGAAAACTGGCTCAGAGTTTATCTGTTCTTTCTTTCTAGGTGAAACGACTAAAGGAGCTACATCCATTAACATTTACCTTTTCCTTCCCATAGAAAGTACTCCTGGATCAGTGCTTCTTTGTTCTCTTTGTGTCTCTGCTCTGTTCTCTCTAACCCCCAGTCAGTCGTGGTAGATGGCCGCTCACACTGAGCCTGGTTCTGGTTCTGCTGGAGGTTTCTTCCTGTTAAAAGGGAGTTTTTCCTCTCCACTGTCGCTACATGCATGCTCAGTATGAGGGATTGCTGCAAAGTCAACGCCAGTGACTGTCCATTGTCTCTACTTGCTCATTCGGGAGGAGTGAAAGTCACTGACTGGATGCAATCTGCTGGGTTTCCTTAGACAGAAAAACTTTTTATCCAATTTGAATAAATAACTAAATCTGACTGCACTGTTCAATGGTTTTTGTAATGTACTGTATGTACCTGACTTTTGTGAAGTGCCTTGAGACAACATGTGTTGTGAATTGCCGCTATATAAATAAAACTGAATTGAATTGAATTGAATGGCATCTCAGAGCTCATGCTGTGTTTTCATCTAAAAAAAATCCATGGCAGCCTAGCTTTCCTGCTCACCAAGCTGTGGATGCTAGATCAAACTCTCGTGTATTCATAAAGGTCAGTGAAAGTATATTCTGCTGGTTAAATATATTATTGCAAGCAGTTTTAATGCATGCTGTATAAAATCTTGTAGCTTGTCAAATTTTGCTGCCAAGTAGTCCCATGCAATTGGAATATTGCACACTGACATTGGGATGACCATTGCAATTTCATGTATTGTGCAACTCTACTGTAATGGTATATAGGATTTGGTATGCAAGCCTGTTTTAACAGTCTGAGCATCAACCATTTGTTCTTTTGCTGTTATACCACCAACTGTTCTTTTATTGCAAGAACATAAATATCTCAGTTTTGCATCATAAGTCTCTCTCCTGTGACGCTCATAAAAGGAAAGCCCTGCAGCAAACAGCACACCTTCTCAGAGCATTACCACATATACAAACAAAGCTAAGAGCAAATACAAAGAACGTAAAGATTCAGGAAAAAAAATTCCCCTGCATCTCCCTACGCTGGTAAGGCAGCAGCTTCCTGATGCTTGGATCAATGTTGCAACAAATAACTGTAATATATCTGACTGTGAGCGGTGTCACGCCCTACCTGCTGCACTGGTGAGAGAGAATGGGATGTTAATGTAGTTAAATATGCACCCTCATTACTGCTGGCAGGGACTCACTTCATTAACAGCCCTCTGCTAATGTGCCACTTGATGTTTTTGTACTTTTATATGTGTAAGTGTGCCAGTTCCTGAAAAATGATTTGCCTCCGAGTATGTAGACATGTGTCTGTGTGTCTCCTTGGTGAAAACGTTAGAATGCAGTTACATTAAAACAGAACAAGCCTTTTGAACTTGAAGTTTTTTCTTTTATTAAAATGAAGAATTATCTGGTAAATCAATGGACTACTTCTACTTTAATTCACTCCATCAGTGAGATTAATACAATTTCTTTTTTCTCAAAGGTTTTCCAACCAGTTAACATCAACATTTTCTGCAAAGTTTGTGTCATAAATATTGCCATCTTTACCTAATTTGCCTCTAAATTGTCTTTAGGTGTGAGTGTGTCTGTACATAGTCTGTCCTGTCTGTAACTAAGGGAGTGGCCTTTCATTCATTACTTAATGGAGATAAGCACCAGCCTATGGATGGATGGATGGAACCACAAATAGGGCTTTTCCACCAAAATGGCTCTAGCTCTTAATCAGAGCCATTGCTAGAGAACAATTCTTAAGATATTTAACAAGTCTCTGGAGCCCTGTGAGTTTCCCCGCTGCTTTAAACGCTCCACCATCATCCTTGACCTGTAGAAACACCATCACTTTAAATGATTACAGGCTTGTCACCCTGATGTCTGTGGGCATGAAATCCTTTGACCAAGTTATATTGAAGCATCACAGCCCCCCTATTGGACCTTCTGTAGTTTGCTTATCAGGTCAGCGGATGATGAAGTTAGCTTGGGTCTGTACTTCATCCTGCACTGCCTTGGTTACCCAGGGATGTACACCAGGATCCTGTTTGTGGACTTCAGTTCGGCTTTCAACACCATCAACCCAGACACGCTCCACCAAAAGCTCACTTAACTCACAGTGCCGGCCTCCACCGGTAAGTGGATCACCAGCTTCTTGACTGACGGCAGCTGCAGGTGAGGCTGAGCGCCCCACAGGGGAATGTTCTCTACTCGCTCCAAATGTCTTGCTGAGCAGACTAGATCACTCATAACACACCACACACAGCAGGAATATCTCATAAGATAATATTTAGAGCCATCACGATAATCAGAGTGTCCTTAAGATTGTCGATGAGGAAGATCGGATCAACAATTGACCTAATTATTGTTCCGGTTGAACCAGGCATGGACAGACCTGTCTGTGAACCTCGTGAAGTTTGCAGATGACAGCACTGTCATTGGTCTGATCCAGGGCAATTATGATTCTGCATATAGACTGGAGGTTGATCAGCTGGTTCACAGGTGGAGTTCACTGTGGGGTTTATTTTAGTCAAAAAACAGGACATGGCCAGACTACAATTAACAATCAGGTCAGCAAAATGCATCACTGGGGCCGACCTTCCCCAATAAGGTAACATGCGTCTCTGCAAATCTCACACTTCCTGGACACAATCTATTTCAGGTCGGTGGTACAGAGTGCTTTTTGCAAAAGCCGGCTGCCACAGAGACAGTTTCTGTCTCAGGCCATCTTCCTGATGAACAAAAGGAACACCTGACAGCCTGAATAGTCAGCTACTCTACTGGGAAATAATAAATATATAGTTGCACAATTTTAACCTTTAAAGTAAAACAAACACAAAAACACTGGGTGTACGTAGACATATATGTGTACATATTTTTTTTCTTTTTATTTCTTTACCTCCTCTACAGTATATATAACCATATTTATTACCTGTATACCTGTAGCTGTATTTAATACCGCTGCTATGACAAGTCATATTATTTATTCAAGTATCCCTGCACACAGGTGCTTTACTATCACCTTAACGTATTACACAATAAGTGGTGCATCTTTCATCAGCATTGCTGGAAAACGAGTTAAACACGACATTTATAGCAGGATTTCTTAACACCACCGCCGATATTAAAAGCCAAACAGTGGTTGAGAACTCAGACGGAAATGGTGTTTATGGATTCAGTGGAAAATAATCAAGTCTGAGTGCAGCTGTATGAGTCCCACTGACTGTCAAGCTTGGAAGCACGAGGGTAGGAACCATTCTGTGATAACCTGATGGCATAGGGACTAGATAGATAATGCACTGTGGAAGGAGTCTTACATGTGCCAACTAAACGTGAGAATCTGTGCAAAACTAAGAGCCATTTAGACATACCAGTAGTAAACTGTTAAGAACGCAAACTTTTGAAACAATGTTCTTCTGGACATTGTTGTTTCTAAGATAATGCTACAGCTAATGCAGTCACAGAGCTATTTGATTTGTAGTGTCTGGCCCAATCATTTCTGATCTGTAACTGCCTGGTTTATTTCAATTGTTAGGAAAGTTTGTTTGCGTTTCCTAAATGCTTAAAGTAAACTATTTGTTGCTTATTGGCTCATTAAAAATGATAATGTGTAACAGGTTGTTTAGTGTGAATTTATGGCATCATGAAATAATGGGAGCATTTCTTCCTATCAATTTTACAAGGTTTCTTTGAAAATGAAAATTGTTATAAAATACTTGATAGATTTTGAAGAAAGCCATAATTTGTTTGAAGTTTAATTGCTGTTGATGAAAATGTATTTATTTAAGTTAATGGTCTGTCAGTCATGAATACATTAACTTATTTACACAACAAACATCATAGTTCTTTACACTACAGACCTGAATGAATATAGACTGTGAGCTTGTGTTTTTCTGATGCTAATCTGACACTTTATTCATGATGAAGCATATTGTTTTTATTCATTATTATTGCTTCCTATAAGCCGCCTCAGATCTTGATGAAAGTGGTTCTTTTCTCCAGTTGTTGGTGGGAAGAACGGGTTCGGGTGCTAACCCGGATTGTGCTAACCCGGATTGTATCCAAAAAACATAAAACCACGGCTGCCCAAATCATGGCAGAATTAAACGTGCACCTCAACTCTCCACCAGAACTGTCCGTCGGGAGCTCCACAGGGTCAATATACACGGCCGGGCTGCTATAGCCAAACCTTTGGTCACTCATGCCAATGCCAAATGTTGGTGTCAATGGTGCAAGGAGCGCAAATCTTGGGCTGTGGACAATGTGAAACATGCATTGATCTCTGATGAGTCCACCTTTACTCTTTTCCCCACATACGGGAGAGTTACGGTGTGGAGAAGCCCCAAAGAAGGGTACCACCCAGACTGTTGCATGCCCAGAGTGAAGCATGGGGGTGGTCAGTGATGGTTTGGGCTGCCATATCATGGCATCCCCTTGGCCCAATACTTGTGTTAGATGGGCGCGTCACTGCCAAGGACTACCGAACCATTCTTGAGGACCATGTGCATCCAATGGTTCAAACATTGTATCCTGAAGCAGGTGCCGTGTATCAGGATGACAATGCAACAATACACACAGCAAGACTGGTGAAAGATTGGTTTGATGAACATGAAAGTGAAGTTGAACATCTCCCATGGCCTGCACAGTCACCAGATCTAAATATCATTGAGCCACTTTGGGGTGTTTTGGAGAAGCGAGTCAGGAAACGTTTTCCTCCGCCAGTATCACGTAGTGACCTGGGCACTATCCTGCAAGAAGAATGAGAATGGCTTAAAATCCCTCTGACCACTGTGGAGGACTTGTATGTGTCATTCCCAAGACGAATTGATGCTGTATTGGCCGCAAAAGGAGGCCCTACACCATACTAATAAATTATTGTGGTCTAAAACCAGGTGTTTCAGTTTCATTGTCCAACCCCTGTATATACTGTATCTTAGAACAGTTCAATGTACTTCCAGTGACAAATATACCATTGGTTAGTGAATCAAGTGCAGAAATAATGCAAATGGGTTGTAAAACATGAATGAGATTGCACTGCTTTGAAAACCCTTACCGTGTTTTAGTCTTTTGCTGCAATTCTTTCCCCAAACAGCAGGGGGCGCCACTGACAAGATAATACCACTTCAGCTTATAATTGGCAGCAGAAGAAGTGTTACAGGAGTTCATTCACTAGTGTAACTTGAATCCTTCAGGAGAACGGATAAAATCTTTTTGATACATTGAGAATAAATTCAAAAACTGGATCTGCCCACATAGTGCACGTGTTTGGCGGGCAAGCTTGTCCAGACTTGAATTCAGCATTGATCGCTGAAAGTATTTCAACATTTTAATTACAAGATTTCACATTTTAACATAGTGTTTTTCTTGCTGAGGGGTGGACATCGACGTGAAACTTAATGGGGATCTTAGGCCTTTTAGTATCTAATCGGTAGCTTATGACTGATAGATGCTGGACCTTAATGCCGTCTCTTGCACCATAGCTACAATTTGATTTAGTTTTCTTCAAAATTTTCATGTCCAAACATGGGCTGAGTATCAAGCATCCATAGCTTCCTGCCCCTACATCTCTCTTGAATACACTGCTGCTACATATGATTTATCGGAACGTAAATTAGTACTAACTACAATAAAACAATGCTTGCTTAATCCTTAACCCTTTCTTTTACCTAGATCTTTATTATTACATTTGAAAATTACCTTTTTGTCCCTGGAATCAAAGTGAGTTCCAACACTGAAACTGTGTAAAGAAATGTATGTACCCACACCACAGGTAATGCACACACATATGCGCACACACATTTACACACATGTTTTTCACCAGAGCCTGGGACTGTAGCAATTAATGGGGCGGCAAATGAGATTGTTACTGATGTGTGGTAGCAAGATGAGGGAGGGTGCGGAGGTGTTGGAGGAACACAGGAGAGAACTGGGGGAGGCAATGGGTGTGAAGATGTGATGCAAATTAGAAACTTTTGCATTGTTCAAATAAGGGTTAAAGTACAGAAAAATATTCTTCCATAACTTTTTTATACCTTCAAAACAGGTGTAAAGTTAAAGAGCCTGCAGCAACAACAATAAAACTTTGAGATCCTGTTTTGCATTAGTTATGGCCAAATCAGATTTGTTCTCTAACATCATCTCCACTTTTACATTTATCATCCGATTTCTTTTACCAGAATAAGGCTAAAAACATACCCATGTACATTCAGCATTCATATAATGCATGTTCGAGGCATAGCATAAATGATTTAGATAACGTTTTTTTAGACTTGGTGCATTGCAAATATGATACTGATTTAGTGTTTTTGCCTGCTCCACAAATCAATTTATTTTTATTTATTTATTATTTTAAAAATAGATGACAGAAGGTTGAAAAGAAAATATTCTTTCCCCAAAGATTTGATTAATACATGCTGTAGGGGGCAAATTCGAAATATATTGAACAGTCCCCCCCAAAAAATGTCTAAATGCCTGCATGTCAAAGTCATTTTCATTGTCCGATGAGCTAACCCCTCCCTCCTACTTCCCTATTTCTAAGGGGATTGCTCAATCCAGCTCTCCATCCAACAGGTCCGGACTACCCTAAACCTGGAAGGTCTTACTAAGCACGTTTACTGGAAAATCTGTTTAAGCTGGTGTCGGGAAATGACACGCCTAACCTCTAACAGCCTGCATCCAAACGTCTCGCCCTTCTTCAACTGGTGGTCTGGACGACCAAGTAGCCCACAGCAGTTATCCACTACTCGACAGTCACTTCTGTTAACGGCTGCTCATTCCCTGATTTTATTAATTTGCAATTGGTATACTGTGTTAGGTTGATCTTTAGTGGCTCTCCGGCACGAGCCCCACGGAAGGGGCATTGTTCTCTTGTGTAACAAGTTGGCTTAAGGCAAAACCTATAAAAACACATCCTAAAATCATTTGGACACCAGGCACAAGACTTTTTCTCCACCTAAACGAAAAGCCAAAAATAAAGGTGACTCCAAAATATGAATTGTCCAAAAATAAAATCTAGAGAATTTTATGTGCTTTTTTGTTAATTGAAAACAATCAACGATGGCGCCGGACGATGGCAGCCTCGGAGCTTCGCTCTCCCTGTTTTTGGTATTTTGTGTGTTTATATGTTTTTCGAGCCACAGTACTGGTCTCGGGCCAGACAAGGGTGGTGGGTCTCATTCAGTAGAGAGGAACTTCTCAACATCAGGAGGAGTCCTTACTCTTGGGATTTTTTCACCACTCTTTTCATCCCTCGAGGTTCACTGAGCTTCTGGGCAAGCGAGCGGTAGGCACTCTACGGGATAAACGTGCGCCGGAGGCGTCGGAGGGGAAAGCGTGCTGGCGCCCTGGTAAAGCTCCGCAAAAGAGGACTTCGCAAACCACTGCCATTCAATCCACCTGGCAAAAATGTTCCGTTCTCTAAGCAACAAGGATGGACGAGCTACTTTCTCACGGTAAAAAACTCGGACCTCCGCAGGAATCAGGCGGTTCTCTGCTTCACCGAGACATGGCCTGAGTACAACACACATCCCGGGACCGCGCAACTGCTGATAACGGAACTTCCAGCTGCTCAGAGCGGATCGCTAGCGCGGAGCTATCAGGGAAGAAGCGAGGAGGCGGAATCTGCTTTAATATAAACGAAGGTTGGTGCCAGAGACATAAAAGTTGCTGGGGAAGAAACATGTAGTCCGGATCTGGAGTCATTTTCCATAATCTGTAAACCGTTTTACTCAACGAGAGAGTTTTTCCTCGTTTTATACATAATCGGCTTCATATTTTCCCTCCGCAGGCTGCACTTCTGCCATGGAAAAACATCACCCTGCTGAGCTGAATTACAGACGTGGATTGAAAAAAAAAAACACCCTTGAACTCTTTTCATCATACATACTGGGTGCCAGATTTTAACAGCGCAGATCTCTCTAATGAGCTCCCCAAAACACAGACAGCATTATTAAGTGTCCCACCAGAGACAAAAACCACACTGGCACCACGGTACACAGCTTTTAAGGACTCATACCATGCTGTTACCAGGCTGCTTTTGGGACTTTTGGATCATTGCCTTATTCCACCCCTCATCCCAACTTACAGACAGACAACTATGCAGCTGCCATATACCCATAGGTTTCACCCGGATCCTACCAAATCAGTCACTGGACAAGTGTGAGGTCCCCTCCTGCTTCAAACCGATCCACCATCATCCCACGTGCCCAAAGAAACCCACCAATCCTCAGGATTAAATGGACTACATGGCCTGTCAGCCTGACGTTGCAGGTACATGAAAAGCCTTTGATGCGGCTTGTGTTGAAGCACCTGAAAAGTGGACATAACAGGCCCCTCTATGGGACGCCCTGCAGGTTGGCCGTACCGAGAAAAACAGGTCGGTAGATGATGCTGTTAACTTTGGTCTAACTTCATCCTGGCAAAACACACCTCGACCACCCAGGGACCTACGCCAGGATCCTGTTTGTAGACTTCAGCTCGGCCTAACAACACCATCATACCTGACATCCTCCAACCAGAAGCTCACTCAGCTCAACGTCCCAGCCTCCCACTGTCAGTGGTCATCAAAAACAGCCCTTCCCTGACGGACCGACAGGCAGAGGTGGAGACTGGGGAGCATCCTCTCCCGAACCAGATTCAATAAGTACTGGTGCCCCCAGGGGTGTGTTCTATCCCCAACCGCTCTTCTCCCTTGTACACAAATGACTGCACCTCAGCAGACTCGTCCGTGAAACTCCTGAAGTTTGCAGATGACACCACTGTCATTGGACTGATTCCAGGACGGTGATGAAGTCTGCATTACAGACAGGAGGTGGATCGCGGCTGGGTACACGGCTGTAGTCAGAACTGCCTGGAGCTAAACCCACTCAAGACTGTGGAGATGGTGGTGGACTTTTGGAAGAAACACCACCTCCATACACCACCTCCCCCTTCACCTCCCAAACAACACCGTGTCGGCTGTGGATCACTTCAGTTCTTAGGACCACCATCTCTGAGGACCTGAGATGGTCTTCACACATAGACCACTGTTCGGAAAGAAGCCCAGCAGAGACTGTACTTCCTGAGCGCAACTTAAGAAAGTACAACCTTCCCACAGGGAGCTGCTGGTCATCTTCTACACTTGCCATCATTCAGTCTGTCCTGTCTTCATCCATCTCCTTCGTCGGTTCGGTCATTCCAACAAAACAGGACAGGTCCAGACTGCAACGAATAATCAGGACTGCAGAGAGAGAATCATCAGGGCTGACCTTCCCTCCATCCGGGACTTATACAGGTCTAGGGTCAGGAAAAGAGCTGCTAAAATCTCTGCAGATCCCACTACATCCCTGCACATAAACTGTTTAGAGTTCTGCCTTCAGGCCGACGCTACAGAGCGCGGTTCACAAAAACCAGCCGCCACAGAGACAGTTTCTTCCCCCAGGGCTGTTTCTCTGTTGAACATTCAATCAAAATACAAAAACAACAGCATACAGATGTTGCAAATGCACCTTTTTCATTTATATATGTGTATATTGTACATTGTAAATATGTAATTATTCTGTAGTGCAAAACACAAAAACCAAAGAGGCAAAGGTACTGAGGTCCAAATTCCTTGTTTGTATGTACAAACTTGGCAATAAAGCTGATTCTGATTGTAATTCTGATTCTGATTAATTAGTAATGCTTTTTCAGGGGTCAGTAACAGCTTAAAAATCAGCAAAACTTAATAATTTGAATAATAGAAATAAATCAATCAACTTAACTTTCTTAATCTTTCCCTAATGCTGAAACTGGTAAGGCTGAAGAGGCTTTGGAGACGGAGGCTCACCATGGATCCGAATGGAATGATTTCTTCAGTAGGCAACGAGTTATTGTCTTCTTGGGAGAAAGGCAAATCTTCAGTTCCCTTCCTCTAAGTGGACAGGCGCTGATGCTCGGGGTTTCGATGGTCAAGTTGGAAAAAAAAAATAAATAAAAAAATGTAAAAAACAGAAACTTTGTTGGCATATGTTTTCAAAAAGTTGGGTAGCCTTCCAGAGGGCTGAATAGTGAAGGAAAATCTTTGAGGTGTAAACTCGGGTGGTTCAGTGCTTCCCAGTAGCCTGAAACTCTAGGAGTAATTCTTTGTCTCACTGACAACGTTCACTTCGTTGTCTTGTTACAAAATGCAACAGATGAAATTCAGATTCTCAATTTTTTGAGTTGCAAGCTCTTTTACAAGGGCCACACAGGTTGATAGGTCTTTTATAATGCAGAAAATGTTTGTCTGCGGCTGCGTCTCCGGTCTATTCTGATTCCTATCTGTAGCACACTTCTTTCTGTGCTGTCCGATCTTGTTCGCTGATTCTTTCTGGCCGACGGGAAAACAACCCGGTTGTTCTTTTTCTTTTAGGCACAGTTTTTTATATTGCAGATAGCCACACTGCCTCATCCCCTGTTTGCCGGGCAAGCTTTCCCATCATTGAGTTACGTGGTCACCATGACTTTTCCGTGCTGTCTCCCAGCCTCCGTTGACAGTCGTAAACAGTCCGCAGCTGGCTCCCTGTGTTATGACTTTTGCCTGTTTTTAGACCTTCACGACTCCCGCTCCCATCCTGGTGCCACAGCTTTTGCCTGTTTTTCGACCTTAACGACTCCTGCTCCCATCCTGGTGCCATGACTTTTGCCTGTTTTTTGAACCACAGACTGACGAAAAACAGCGTGCACCTGGCTTCTCATTTCTCGCTTCCACACGCCGCTGAGGATGTCGTAAGAGGGGCGCCTCGGCTCAAGTCACTGAGGGTCTCGGCGACGCCTCAGCCTCTGCTCACGCCACTGAGGGTCTCGGTGATGCCTCATCTCCTGCTCACGCCACTGAAGGTCTCGGTGACACCTCACCTCCTGCTCACGCCACTCAGGGTCTTGGCGACGCCTCAGCTCCTGCTCATGCCACTGAGGGTCTCGGCGACGCCTCAGCTCCTACTCACGCCACTGAGGGTCCGGGTGACGCCTCAGCTCCTGCTCACGCCACTGAGGGTCCGGGTGATGCCCCCACTTACCCCCCCTTTTCGCCCTCAGCTCTGCTCACGCCACTGAGGGTCCGTAGTAGTGCCCAGCCGCACCACAGTCTACACATCTCTGCCACGCTCCACCTGATTGAGCTAGTATGCTGCCCGGCTCTCGCGCACCCGCACATGTCACTGTCCCCTTACACCCGACCCACAATGTTGCTGTCACACAAGTCCACACAGCGCAACAACTTTCTGTACGATGTGGTTTCAGTGAGGAACTGGTCCTTGTTCTGGCCTCTGAACCCAGAGACGAGGGGTTCGAGGAGGAAGCGCTGCCGGATCCTGTCTCTAAGGGGGTTCAAGGGACAGCTTGTTCTCCTTCTGGCCTCTGAGGGTTCGCCAGGCTCTGCTTCAGCCTCTGAGGGTTCGCCAGGTCATGTTCCGGAGGAGCCTGTGGGCGGGCTTCCTCCACGTCCTGGTCCTGAGCAACTCCTAGGTTTTCTCTGGGGGGTGTTCATGGAACTGAAGCCTGACTCCTGGCTGCTGCCTGGCTCCAAGCCTCCAGAGTTCAGAGAGAGATTTGAGGACGAACCGCCTCTGACCATAGCTCCAGGGCCCAGTGACTGTTTTCCAGGCCAGATTGACGTTTTGCCTAGGGCACCAGGCTCCACGCCTGACTATGGGGCGCCAGACTCCACGCCTGACTCTAAGCTGCGTGGGTCCTCTACTCGGCTCAGCCGACCTCCTGACAGAGGGTCCTCTACTCTGCTCGGCTGGCCTCCTGATCAACCTGCAGGTTGCCGATGTCGCCGCCGGCCGCCCAGGTCTCTTTGTCTCTGCCGGTGTTCAAGGTCTCTACATCTCTGCCGGTCTCCAGGTCTTCGCCGCCATCGCCGGCCGATCAGGCCTCTGAGTAGCGGGTCCTGGACTCATCCTGAACTTTATGCCCGCACGGGACGACCTCCTGGTCATCCTCCTCAACTCTGTGCATGCTCGGGACGACCTCCTGGTCGCCCTCCTAAACTCTGTACATGCTCGGGACGACTCCTGTCGGTTTTTGGTCTGTGCCCCCTTGCGACCACCGCCCCTGAACTCTGTGCCTGCTCGGGACGACCTCCTGGTCGCCCGCCTGAACTCTGTGCCTGCTCGGGATGACCTCCTGGTTTTCTGGATCATGCTCATGTCCTGTTTTTCATGCCAAGCCTGTCTTGCCAGCCTGCCCATGTCTGTTTTTGTCTGTCTTGCCTGCCCGTTTATTGTTTTGGTTCCTGCCTCCTCCTGTGAGTGAGTTTTTGTTATTAAATCCTTTTTTTCACTTACCGTCATGCTGCCTGCTAGTCTGCATTCTGGGGTCCTCCATTTTGCAAGTCCTGACATGATTAAACATATTTAATCTAATAAAATATCTCAATACCAGATCAATCCTGATTTTACCTTTATCAGGTTTTATGAATATTGAGGTTTTGCTGTTGATTGATGTTTTGATCTGAGTTGGCAGCATTCCAGTTGGTTAATCACACCTGGAGGTTTACATTTACTTTCACCTTACTGTAGGTCCTGAGAGAGACTCCAGTGCTGTTCCTGAACTTTGGAATAACTTACCCTTAAACATTAGAGAGGCTCCTTCATTTTTAATATTCTTCTTAAAACCCATTTTTATTCTTTGGCTTTGAAAATCAGTGAGACATGGTTTGACTTTGTTTGTTGTAATTAGTTTCATTGTGTTTAAGCTTTCAACGTTTCTATGTCATATTGATATGTTTTTTTCTTTTGATGCATGTTTATAGTTTGCTGTTACGTGCAACACTTTGTTTCAGCTGTGGTTGTTTTAAGCGCTTTATGAATAAAGTTGGTATGGTATGGTAAAATTTGCATTCTACAGATATGAAATCAATACCAAAAACTGACAAATATATGAATTAAATGGCTTTTACAATGCTTGAGTTTTGTTCTGGCTGAGTCATTGAATGTCTGTTACTGAACAGAAAAATGCATTAATAAATGGATGGACTGTTTTTCTCAGAAAATAAAATAAATAAAAGCACAGAGACTGATTTTAATGAGGGAACATGGCCCACTTCATGCTTAAAATTGCTTCTTATCTGTGTTCCATGCCCTAATATATGATCCATACCCTCCATATCCTCTACCATCAAACATTTCTGATTGCTTCTGCCACTCCATTTGTCTCATTGTCCTCCCTTCTGATCCTTAACGACAGAAGAAGTGGCGGCTGGAATATTGCACTCCAGAGGAATGAAAAAGGTCTGTAACAACGTCTCATCTGAAGGTCTATATTCTCCTGCAGGTGGAGTTTGCGTCTGGAGGATGATCCATTTATATCACTTAATCCAGAGGACAAACTATTAGAGAGCTGGACAGGATGTAAACATACATTCTGCACATGCAACCATTCATGGAAAGCAGTAAAAGACACTTACACAAACTCACACAAGAACACACTCAGGCGTGCACTGATACGTACACATAATCCTCCTGTCCGTCCAGCTACATGGTTTGTTTTTGTACTCTTAAATCCAAACAGTAGGGGCATTTTCTAAACCAGCTCTAAACTGAAGACTGCAGTAGGTGTTGTTGATTGTACAAGGTGCTCAGAGAGTGATTGAGAGTTATTACATTTGAGCAACATCGTTGTCTTTTGTGATGTGCCTCAATTTTGCAGAGTGAGTGTGTATTGGAATGAAGGGTTTAAAATGTGCTTTTACTGTTTGAGGACACGGTAGGTAACTGGAGCTAAAAATTCCCGCTTTTTAAACATTCTGTAATAGACCCCAGTGGCCAAAAAATTGAAAGCCGAAGTAATTAGAAAATAGGTCAGACTGCCATGCTGTTGGAGCCACTTAAAGCATTCAGCATGAAGTGTTGAGTTAATTTTTATTAATATAGACCTAGTGTGAGATTAAGCACATCCAATATGGGTATCCCAGGGGAAATCCTAATCAGATCAATAAACCATCTCAGCTGACCCCTGTTGATGCATAAGAGGTATTTTTAAAGACCTTTTTCCCAGCACATGAGAGATCCTAACCCATCTCTAAGGCTCAGCCTGCCACCGTACAGAAAAAGCTTAATTAAGCCACTATTCACTGCAGTACATTGCTGGTGAGGAAATAATAGTACTTCACATCAGGAATGGCAGTTGGAGTTCATAAACACCTTAAATAACACGATAAATGTATTTGCGCATTGTTAACAAAAGCAATTTTACAGATGACTTTGAATCTATAGTTTATTCATTTACTGTCTTCCACCTGAGATTAAGTTGCAAGGGAATAGGGCCAGGAGGGCACCTCGACAACAATCTCCAGCTCATTCTGGAGGATGCCAATGTGTTCCCAGATTTGAAAGGACATATAGTCATTTCAGTGGGATCTACATTTGCCCCAGATTCTTATACCAGTGGTACTTGTTAAGAAAATATCCAAAGGAAGGGATTTGTATCAAATAACCCACCTTAAACGTAAATGGATAAACAAACACACATGTTCACGTCTCATGTTAGCATGCTGCTTTATTACCATGTAACATAAAACAATTTTTTTCAGTTGACCTTAACATATATCACTATGTTATCTTTTCTCTTTGATTAATCATTGAACATATGGCTGACTGTGTTGGTTGTGTACTTTGCGTGTTTCAGTAATCGGAGGCATGTCACAGAACAAATGCCTTCAGTCTGCTGTCTAATCAGGGCTTAAGCCAGAAGAACAATAACATGCAGACATCACAATAGAGATTATAAGTTATTTGCTCTTGTCTCACTGGACAATGCCGATCTGATCCAACACTGTTGACATTCTGGATGGAATATCCAAAGTACCCGCGTTCTGATTATCCAGACGTTTTCTTTCATAAAAAGATTGTTTCCATGAAAATTAGGACAAACTGAAAAAACTACACGTCTGAGAAACTCAGAACATATCAAATGCATCACAGATTTGAAGTAACATCTACTGTGTCTACTGTATTTGGAGCAGATGTGCTGAGCTTTGTTTTTGTAATGATATTTTTTGGCACTGGTGGCCTTTACAGACGGTAATCACACAAGTAATGGAGAGAGAGAGAGAAAGAAGAGGGGAAGACATGCAGCAAAGGTAAGAACTGAACCCAGGACAGCTGCATTGAGGACTTATACCCTCTGTAAGAGGGGCACCCACTATATTGCTACATCATGCGCCACTCCAAGGAGTGTTTTTAGTGTTCAGTTTATTTTCTTTTTGCCTGTGAAATGCACTTTAGTTGTTGAGGCATAAAAAGTTAGTTAATCAAGTTTAAGTGGAAAATTTTGAAAATGTGTGTTCACAGTTGGAGGCATAAACTGCCATTTCTTTTCTTGTAAGCATCATTGATAAAAGCGATGCTTACATTGGAGTATTTGTTATTAGGCCTATTGGATTTCTGTCTTAAGTTTCAATGGCATAGAAAGTTATGATGCCATAGAAAAATAACACTCCTGCATCACCTCACACTGCATTTGACACTTTAGCACACAATATGATCACCACAGGTGTGCCACTGCTGCAGAATCAACGCAATTGCAAATAAAGTATTGTAGCAATCACCTGATAACATTAAATAATCTAATTTTATGCTATGCTTCCTGCAATGATGAAGATTCAGTCACCTACACCGTGGAAACAGGTCTCCCCCGACTGGTTAAAACTTAACATGAAACTGACAAGTTGACCTAGTTTCTAGTAATGTGGCTAATAACTATCACTTAACACTTCAGGGCATTCATAGAGCATTAAATTTATTCCCAGTTGATTGGTTGATTCTTAAATATGAAGGTTCCTTTGTGTCATGGTTTGGTTGTACAACTCTGAAAGAGAGGAGTTCCCCTCAGCAGGTTGTAAACTGTCATCTCGACTGATTGGAGAGCCCCAACAATAAGCCACATCCCTGTACAGCCGGCAGTGGATAGCCACTTGTTTTAAATATTTATTGACTTTCATTCTCTTCACAGGGAGTTTCAGGTTCTTCCCCCTGGAGGAAGACTCAGTCTCTAAATGTAGGACCAGCCATTTTAAAAACAGCTTTATTCCAACTGCTATTACTGAACTGAACAGGCTGAAATGATACTGCCCCTCTCAATGGATTCTAATAGATTTACCTGATTTTCTTTAGTCTAGATTATTTTAGATTTATGGTTTTTACCCATCACAAATTTATCCAGCTTTTAAATCGTGCTCTTTTGGGGCCTTGAGCACTTTGAGCATTATTATACTTACATCAAAGAAATAAAATGACAGAAATAACATGAATTTTTCAGTACAACAACCTCTGTGACAAAGAAACAGTTTGACAGCAGCCTTACTTTCAGAATCAATAGGTTCTAATAAACATTATTAAAACATTATGAAATTGCAGTTTTGTCATGTCGTAAGATTCACTAAAACCAAACAATAATATACTGCCTTTTTCTTAGCAAACTTGAGCGTTACAGTTTCCTAAACTGTGCTAATGAATTTCCCCAACCTATTCTTTTAGTTCAGTTCTCTGTAGAAACTAAACCTTCATATTTTAAGGATTGTGATTATAATTAGCTGTGACTCAAGCTTTATGATGCAGAAGTTGAACATTTTCTCATTGTTTCTCATTAAATATGTCAGTTGGTGTTGCTGTGGCTCGAAATTCATTTACATTTAATTATCAAACTCAAACATACACAAAATGAATGGGATCCATGCATGTATAATACATTTGATGTTCTAGCCGATGGGAACCATAATTACCTGTATAACCATGGCTCGGTAAAAACCAGCTGTCAATCACATTTCATTATTGCTGCCTTCAGACAAAAACACCACGGTGGAGCGGCACAATCAGTATTAACCATTTTCTGTGTTTTCACACGGCATTAAATCATACTAATGACTATATTTAAAGTTTTGAGTGGGGCATAATCAGTCATTTCAATTGCTACACTCCTCAGTCTGGTTTGGCTTTACAGGAACAAATTGGTTGTATGCAGTGAATGAAACAGCGCCGTGACCTTTTCCCAAACAGTTCCCATACAGTCGAGCCCCTGTTTGATCGCAACTTTGTACAACTGAGAAAGATACCAGTTTAATAGGCATCTCATATTTCTCACTCTACTCTAAATAAATGTGTGGGTCCCCCCTCCTCCTACCTCCACACCATTCTAATACCACTTGTTGAAGACCCCAACCAATAAAACCAGATCCTCATAAGTCTTGAGGGAAAAGATGGGAAAATTGCTGCATTGAAAAGGCAATATATGGATTAAAGATAAGAGCATGGGGACTGGCGGAGGATATTGTCTGCTTAAGGCTCTGATTTACACTCAGGATACAAAGAACGATGAGGGTAGGGAAGCCTTGAGCTACTGGATGCTGACATTGGTACTCAGGGTTTGTAATTACACATTTCCAAACTATAATGATGTACAGGCAGGATTGAAGAAGGTTGAGAGGAAGAATATGAAAGAAATCTTTTCTTATAAATCATATCTTCAACAGTAATAGGTTGTCAGGCAGATGAATGAAATGTGAAAATTCTTCTTCTGTCAGTTTGTTTCTGTTTCTCCACCTATGTGATCTAGCTGCGAGTAACCCAATGCAGCCGTCCCCTCTGAAAAGAGCTCCTGTCGCCTTCAGTTGACAAACAGAGAGGAATAATTTCTTCTGGCATCCTACAAAGATCCAGTAACCATAAAATTTACAGAAATGAGCTGCAAAATTGTTTTGCACTCCGAGCCGGGTGTCAGAAGGCTTGTGAGGTGCCAGGTTCAGTTCTTCAACCTGGTTTTATGTTGCTTGAAACTATTCTCATTGAAAATATTCAGAGTTTCCCCTGATGGGTGCATTTGTCTGTGTATGTACTCAGTGTTTGCATAAACTCACTGATGGATAGATGATGATGGGCTGTCACGCAAGAACTGTGACACAATTCTTTGTTTGCTTTAAAAATGATCCACGCCTACAGAACAAGCTCAAACTAGCAATGCTTTCCAACAAGGAGAACAGAGCAATGAAAGTCTGACAAACATTTAATTGAACCACAGCAGAATTCTGAGGCTCTAAACCTTTAGACTGCGACAGAATTCATGCTTCTTTGTTGGCAGGCCAAGACTGTTTGAGATGCTTCGTGACCTGAGTATGAGCTGTCACAGGCACTTACACTTGCACACTTTTATCACAGCTAGGGTTGAGCTCCAGTTAAATTCAAAGCTGAGCCTGAGAAGGGAGATGAAGAGTATCCAATTACATTGCAAGTGAAAACTGGTGGCAGCCAGAGAAAAGGAGGAGGCAGACATGAACAAGCTGACATTTAAGGTTTGGGCTCCCAAAGCTAAAACTGAAGGTAGAACAGAAATGTGCAATCTGAAAATGTTGAGTCATACTATCTAGGATAATAATAGACTAATTGTAAATAGGCTAATAATAAAGTAATAGGCTAAGGGGAAACATATACCCTGCAAGAACAGAAAAATGTATTCACTCTTTCAAAGCTGCAGGTACAAAATGACACCACTACTTGCAGCTTGTTCTTGACACATCATTTGGGCCACTCTGTTCTTGCGGGGTACACAACTATTATGTGTAAATGCTGCAGTGAGAGGGACCTATGTGGACTTTCAAAGAGTCCTGCATTTGAGTTCTTGTGAAGTCTGAAATGTTTGCCTAGAAAGGACTTTGTTCTTGCTATGTAAAGGCCTGTACATACTCTGCAAGAACATACAACTTAGTTCCTTCACTTGAAGCTTCCTTTACTCCAGCCTTATATTTCTTGGAGACCACGCAACAAAAAAGTTGTGCCCCAAATATATGTCAAGAATAAGCGTAAGTGGAAAAAAAGGACAAACTGCAGGTGTCATTTCAAATATTAAAGGACTGCTGGTATCATGATCAAACAACTGTAAAAAATGCCAAAGAAAGCATTTATCTGTCACAGTCCCTGTGTTTTGTTTAGGACTATTGACTGTGTTCTCAGTGCTCCCCGGACAGCTCTTATCGATTGATCTCATGCGGCTTGTGAACACTTTCTTAATTCCTTTATTGATAAGATCCCAACAACTAGGGCCTCAATCTCGCATGCTGGTTGTTGCCCATCAGTGTTTGTTACCTGCTCTTCTGTTTTTAACCAGTTTGAGCCTGTGACTCTATACCCTTTACATGAGATTGTCAGTTGGTTATGGCTGCAGTAGGTAACTTTTGTAAAAATGCATTCTTTTCATATTTGTTGAAACTGTCAATATATCCTGACAGTCGAATATGAGACAGATTATCTTTGAAAAAATCAAGCTCCTCTGGCTCCTCCCAGCGGTCCTACTGCCATTTACAGAAATACACCGCTCCCGTTCAGAGACAACCAATCAGAGCCAGGAGGAATGTCTTAGCAGTGTCAATCACGGTCGTGTGCAAGCTGCTCACACCCCTCCCCTGCAGAGCGCGTACTGTTGTTCAAGCTCAAGATTGCCGATGTGCTGTAGCCTTGCTAATGGCAGAGAACAACCTTACGTTACAGGAAAACTGACAGGTAAACAGAAGAAGACCGATGACAAAAAGCAAGCTGTACGTTCATGGCAGGCTCTGCAGTGGGGGAGGAGCTGTGGAGGGAGGGCTACAGCACAGCAGAGAGCAAGGTGGAGGGACCTGTGTAAGGCATGCTTGTGAACATTTTCAGACTAAGTCCACGGTTTTCTCAGAACTCCCTACTGCAGCTTTAAAGCCAGCAATTTGATGGTGATCCTCCTCGATTTTCTGAAGGGGTCTTTACCACTCTTGGGGGCTTTGTTCTTACTATTGTTAACAGCAGCAGTTTGTCCTCAGGAATGAGTCCTGTTTAGTTAAAGCATGCTGTTGTTTAACCCTTACTTCCTGCTCTAGATCCCATAGTTCTTGCTAATTATAGGCCAATATTTAAGATACCACTCATTTCGAAAATTTACTGAGAAGGTGGTTTCACTGATTACCTTTTTGGGAGAGCATAATATTTTGGAGTTTTCTAATCCAGTTTTAAAACTTTTCACAACACAGAATCAGCTCTTTTAAAAGTTTTTAATGATATATTTTTAGCTAGGGATTCTGGTGACTGTGTTGTTCTTGTCCTTCTGGATTTAACTGCTGCTTTCTACAGGTGGCCTGTATCAAAAGCATCTGATGACAGTCAGATTTATGTCCTGCTTAAAAAGGAAGATGGAGACTGTGCTAGCTTGCTGCTGAAATTACTTGATAACTTAAAGGCCTGCATGAACCAGAGTAAAACCGGAGCCATGGTTTTTAGTGGCACAGCTGAGACTCCTCCAATTGAGTTAGGTTGTTTGGCCCAGTATAAGAAGTCGGCCATTACAAACCTTGGAGTTAAAGTGGAACCTGATCCTACATTTGACACCTAGATTATGGCAGTCATGAAATCAAGTTTCCATCATTTAAGGCAGTTGGCAAAAATAAAGCCCATTCTGCCTAGGAAACACCTTGAGACAGAAATCAAGGCCTTTATTATCACTTTGCTGGATTAATGGACTATGTGGGGGCAAGTGGTTCCTCTACTGCCCAGCTTCAGAGAGTGCAAAATGCTGCGGCACGTCTCTTGTCTTGCATGCGCAAATATGACCACATTTCTCCCATTTTAGCCTTACTCCACTGGCTCCCTCTCCATGGCCGTGCTCCTTCTTACCTCTCTGAGCTACAATTTTGCACTCTACCACTCTCCTTAAGGTAAGCTGATCAGCTACTATTTAATGTGCCCAAAACAAAACATAAGCTTAGAGGGGGATCACGCTTTCACTATGGCAGCTCCAGAAATGTGGAATGACTTACTGCTGCACAATAGAAAGGCTAAAATTACTTCTTCAAACTCATCTCTTTGCCTTGGCGTTTGACACCACTTGAGATGTTGATTTTGGTCTGTGAGTATAAGTTAGTTTTTATGTGGGTTTTTAAATTAGGTTTTCAATAGTGCTTTTTAAACAAATAAAGCTGGTTTGGATTGAAGAACAAGCTACAAGAACTCCCAAATCAGGGCCGCAAGAACAAAATGCCTTTTGTTCTTGGACCGCTGTGAGAGAGAACAAATATCTCTGCTCCTTCGGGGTATGTATCGGCCTTAATGGTAACTACTAAGCTAACCATTGACTAACTAAGCTAGCGGTAACTACGTCAACTGTAGGCTAACTGAGCATTGGCCAAAATATTTGGAAGACCTTGGAACATGCGGATTAAAGCAGTATTTCTGGTTCCCATCATAATTGAGGTGCAAATTTGACAGAGCACAATACCTAACCAATCACTTTCTTTGCCTAAGCTAAACAAGATGGAAAAACATAATGTCAATGTCAGCAGACTATACATGCAGGGTAAACACTGAATTATATAGACGAAACTATCACTTGATATAAGGAAATCACAAGGACTGTAATTTCATGGTGTCTCATGTAGAAAAAAGAAGGATGGAAACACTTGGAGGGAGGCATCATAGCAAATCACAACCTTGCACAATGCAGTCCCATCACCCAGGAATAATCTTGACCAGTATCAGAAGGGCTGCGAATAAACCCACTTCGGAGCCCTGTTATAACTCTGAAAACACACGAACATCCCAGACACCTCATTTCATTGTTATCCTTTCCCCTCCTCATCTTCTCTGCTTTACTCTCCATGTTCGCCCTCTTCATCCTCTCATGATCCCTAAAACACACACACTAAAACTCATTACAGCCATCTTTATTGTCCAGGAAGTGGAAGCGATAGCTGTTTTCTAGTTATTTCCATCAGCTCCCAGCTTTACTACCCTTTGGCCTCCTCTAAGATAATGCCCATTTATCCCACAGGGTGTTTACACAAGCCTTTCAGGTTAAGTGACTCGCTGAATGACATCGGCTTTTCTTTATTCAAGGAAGATTGGATTCATTAGCTTCTGCTTAATGGCTGCTTTCAAGCATTCAGCTGCATTCGGCCTGGAAAGGTTGGCCTAAAAACATAAACACAATTGTATGAGTTGAATTTGAAAGAATTTGATTATTATTTAACCCATTGATGTCTAACAACTGCCTTAACTCTAAGATTACTCTCAAGTTTTTCTTTTTATTTAACATTATTTAATTCAACCTCAAAATACAGTGGGAAATCTGCAAAAAAAGCTCTGATGGCCTTTTTATCTGTTGAAGGTCAAACTGTCCAAGCAATTATTCATATTACTTATATTCATTAATAAAAATATTAAAATGCGATAGAAGGCCATCGAATTAAAAAAATCTTATAATTCTATTTTTGTTATGATTTTATTAAGCCACAGCTTAAAAACTGCTAAGCTGTTTTCTGTGGGTTTCTCTTAGGTCTTGATGCTCAATTTCGATTTTTGCTGAAATCTGTTCTTTTTTTTTTGCGTGGTGGGTTACACTACTGTTTGCAACCTCCATTAGACTCCAGTCCGAATGGTTCACGACCCCAAAGCAACCAGCATGTGTAGAAGGAGGTACTGACGTCACACAGCAGCAGACTGTTTACATAAAAGGAAGTAAATAAAAATGGATGTCGGTGTCTGTGTATCACTCTTTTTAAAGTTGGTGAGCAATGGGAACTGACAATATTATGATCACATCATAACAAGATGAAAAAAGGTAAGAAAAAAGATGAGAAGTCTGTCTGGATGCGTAGTTGGAGTCAGGACAATGACGTAAAAGTCAGATGAAAGGCAACATGACCGTTCAGACTGCGGGCAAACCATTGGATAAATATCTGATTAGGTAATACATATGGAAGTGGCACAATTCGGATTTTTTTGGAAGTGACAAAATCAAAATTGGGCCATTCAGACTGCTATGAAAAAGTTGGATATGAGCCGCAATGGACCCAAAATGTCTGCACTTGCCGGCAATGTGAACGTTGCCTTATATAAGGCAGCTGTGACTAGAAAGCTGACCTGTTACATCAACACTTGGATATTTGAAATTTATCTTATGAACCTTGGATTGTGCTTTTTGATTAAATACAGTGCCTTGCAAATATTTTCATACTGCTTTAACCTTTTCACATTTTCTTACCTTATAGACACAAACCTCAATGTATTATATTGGGATTTTTTGTTAAAAACCAAACCAAAGTAATGTATCATTGTGATGTTTTTAAGATATGTATAAAGATATGCATAATTTTCCTTTCACTTCACAATGATGGACTACTTTGTGTTGGTCTACAACATAAAATTCCATTACAATACACCAAGGTTTGTGTCTGTGAAGTTACAAAATCACTTTACACGTACGAATAGAAATACTTTTGCAAGTCACTAATAGATCAGATAAAGATTTAGCTAGTTTGTAGGCTGGGCTAACCCCAACAGTTTGTTCCCAACCAGTTTTAGTGGTAAGATTTTAGGGTTGCATTGTTAACTTTGGTTCAGATTTGATAAAAGTAGATGAAAATTGGTAATTTTAATGTAAAGAAATGGCATTATCTTGCCAGGGAACAAACTAAAAAACACCGTTCTAAAAACTTTTGCTGCCCTGATTCACCAGCTTTAAACTGATTCCTCTGTATTGCAACTACATTCTTGGAACAAACCCAAAGAACCTAAAGATCTCCACATTAGATTTTCGTCTGTGTTGTGCTTGCAAGATCTGATAACTAGCAAACTGAAAACTAAAATGTATTTGTCTACAAAATCAAACTGTCTTTTTAACTAGCTGGAAAAGCAAATAATTTACAGAATGCCCACGTAAAGTTGTTTATTTTATGGAATCCCCTCTAACAGATAACAGGGATCTTTTTAGTTGTACAGTATGTGTCACATCTATTGTGGGAAGAGTTGTTATGAAATACAATTATAATAAGTAAAAATATTTATCATTGTCTCATTTGTTTACACCACAAATGCCTAGTATTTTAACACAAGCGATTGCCACAGTATATTGTCTCTATACTTGCCTATACTTCATTCTAATTTAATGTGCAACAGTAAGCAGAAATGAGAAATCTTTCAATGTTCTTGCTAAAGCTTCACTTTCCTCCTCCTTGCTTGCTTGATGAGTTCTGGTTTGACTCATTGGTGGAAGTATTGCAGGGAAGAAAACCAACAAAAAAAAAAAAAACACTTATTACATCTGCGGAATGTCCTGAGAGTCTTTTGGTTTTCTTTTTCCAGGTTTTATCCACATTTTTCCACTACTAACCTGTTGAAAGTAAGGTACGACATACAGTATATTCAGGTAGACAGCCAGGTAACTATACAGGGCAGAGGCAAATAAACTTTAAATGTAATATCAAAACATGAAAAACAAGTAGAACTTGGACAGAGGTCTGGATGATATGAACTAGTGTGAAAAGGTGATGAGTGAAAAGAAAGCCAGAGTGGATATTCTGCACAGTGGTAAAATGAACAGCTGCTGCGCTGGAAACTCTGGCATGGATCAGAAGGACACGGCGGGAGGAGACACAAAGAGTAGCAATGTGTGCAAGAAGATACGGGCACAGAAAGAAGATGGGTAGGAAAACAAGAGTATAAAAATCCCACATCCATCAGGATCCACGAGATCTTCACCTTCCTTTGCAATGAGAATTAAGTGGAAAACCATTCCATCCGTGCTTGTTTCACTAGAGCAGGAATTTTCATTGCAATTAATCTCTACAGAACAATAAGCCACTAGAATTGAATGTCGTCACTGATTTATGATGTATTTAAAAGGTTGCAAAGGGGAAAACAGACAAAAGGTTTTGGACTAAATAAAGCACACCAGAGAAAGTGGGAAAGAGAATTCATGATTAACTTTCATTTGCTAGACCTTATTATTCCTTGCCCAAACGAAATTTTTAAGGAGGAGATAAATCTTCTGGCAGTGACAAATTTTGCGAACCCCATGTCTATGAATAGCAACTGCTTCTCCCTTTGAAAAAACTGCAAACTAGCTGTCTTGCCTGACCTGACAATGTAAACATCTGTGTTATACCAGAGTGTATCTATTTCTGTGTGTGTGCATGTGTCACAGGAAGGAAATAAGCTCATCTGTTAGCGCATATCTATGCATATATCAATGCCATGGGTACGTGTGTTCATATGTGATGCACATTTGGGCTCAAATTATAGTTTATGCAAGGAGATCAATTCAAATTGAAATCCTGAATCACACAAGCTTTTAATCACATTCCTCTCCACCGATTTCTGGGTGGACACATAGATGAGTAGATATTGATGTTATGGCTCAAACATCCATCCTGCTCATATTTTCAATACTGTGGAAAGGCCGACTGTCCATTGACTGCAATAACTATTGGCTCTGCTGTGCTCATCAGAGCTGTTTACTTTGCTATTTACTTCCACTGCCATTTAATATGCAACATGAGATTTGAAGATGATATAGGGTTTGTGTCATGTTCTGTGTTCTTGTATCTCTTGCTGGTTTTCTTCTGTGTTGTATTGACTTCCTTCTTTGCTCTATTTATCACTCCCTATAGGCCTATACTCTATGATGGAAGGTTTCCAGGGAAATCTACACATACTGTATCAAACACATTGTCTCCTCAGCAATTGTGCAAGTGTTGAAATCATCATATTAGCTTATCCTTACCACAATTACTGCTCTAATGATTTGTTTACCATGAAAGGGTAGCCTGACAGATCACAAGTAGACTGCAATCAACTGATTAATATTTCTGACACTGTGCAGCTTTGTAAACCATTTTTCAAACCAGACTCCATATGATTCATACAGCAAATCAGCAAGGTGCCGATTACTTTTCTGCGTTGTTGCCAGACCCACATTTGATTTGGACTTGTAAACACTGTGAGCAATATAAAAAGAGCACAGAGAGGAATAAAACAGGACAGTTGTGAAGAGCTTAGGGGAAGTTTTTTGATCCGCTGTACTCTCTCAAGTGATCGGGAATTTGCTTGCCTTCCGCCTTCTTCGTCAGGACAGCCATTTCCCATATTTCATTGATATTCATAATGCCTGAGACGGAGCCATTTGTTCACTTTCTGTGCCAACTTCAGTCCACCCACCAGTTATGAAAATTTATGGGCATGTTTGGAGACCACGGAGACTCATTACAATATCAAGGAGAATCGGAGGAGCAAGAATATGTCCTCTCAGAGTACCTTTAAATTATCTCTCTTGCTTTAACCTCTAGCCTGATCTGCACATACTGTATGCGATTTGTGTGCATGCCAAGAGTGAGCTGAAGCTGCTTGCATCAGCAAACACTTTTATCAAATCTGTGCTAATAAATTCAGCTCTGCATTATTTCACTGTAATTATAGATGTAAAAGGAATCTGCACATAACCAGGGCTGCAGGTGGTGAATATTTCACATATAGGCGGCAAATGATTGACAGATGATGAAGAAAACATACACAAGGTCCATGTTAATTATTGCTAATTTGCATCAGTTGGCTATATCTAATAGATGAGTTTACTGACAGACTGATTGTGCTTGTTAATTATCACATGTCCAAACAACACCTATATTCTCAATTTTTTTTGCTCCCTGCATCTTGGCACACATCACAGGTTTTACGAGAAAAGACAGAGGGATCATGTAAATATAAGACAAATCCATCATATTTTAAATTTGGGTTGAAACCAAAACTCATTATCCAGTTTGGAATGTTTTGGTTCAGGCTCTCTGTCCTCAGGGGTCAGACCTTGGCATGCTGCTGTGCATAACTGGAAGGCTGTTTGCTGCTTTTTTGTGTGCACGTGTGAATTTGCATGTGGGTGCATGTGCATAGGGAGCTCCAGTCAGACAGTGGGCAGCAGACAAGAGGTCCGTGTAGATTTTGAATATACCAGCTAATGTATGTTGTGTCATTTCACCATTAATCTTACTCCCCACTTCAGCAATGCTTAAAACCCTCCTTTACATAGTGATATTTTCCACTTCCTTCATTCCGACTGTCTCTGTCAAATTTTTAGGAAATTTTGGGACAAATGCATGCAGGATGCTGAAAAAAATTAAAACCCAAAGGGGGGATACATAAAAAGCAAAAAAAACTGCCAAAAAAATTCCCTATATTCCTGGATGCTTTCCCGCACCCACTTGGGGGTGAATTGCAGTAAGGGCTTGGATCAAACCCGGGCCAAAGATTTGGGGAAAAGCTGAACTGGTTTGCCCGGTTTGCTGGGTTTAGAAACTCGTGGAGCCGGGGGTCCTGGGAAAAACCCGCCCGAAACCCCGGGGAGAAAGATGAGAAGAGCAGAGCGAAAAAAAAAGTAAACACGTTTGAGGCCATTTGCTTCCCGTTTTTTTTTTTTTTTTTTTTTTTAAACTCCAAGGGTTCTTGAAATTTTTGTTGGTGTTTACGGTCAAATTTTTTAATCTAAAAAATTTTGCTGGACAGGAAATAGTTAATATTTTTAAAAGGTTTATTATTTTTTAAAAACCTTTTTAATTAAAAAAAACAATTAAAAAAAAGACTTTAAAATAAATAAAAAAAATAAATCATTTTTTTATTTGCTATAGCGCTGTCAAAAAAACCCCAAAGGGCAACCCTTTAAACCCCCGGAAAAACCCAAATAAAAATCATAAAAAGGAAAAAAGAAAAAAAGAAATTAAATCATCACACCCATAAAATTAAACAAACACAGGATAAGCATAAGAAGGGCTAAAAAAAAAACACCATTTAAAAAAACAGATCAAAAAAAAAGGGGAGCAAAAAAAAAAGCCTTTTTTCATTTTAGGAACACATTTCGGCTACTTTTATGGGGAGGAAAATTTTAAAACAAAAAAAATCCCAAAGAATTTTCCAAAAAATCATGTTTCCCGTGCCCTTTTAAAAAAAATTCAACTGTCAAACCCGAAAAGGAATTTTTGGTTCCCTTTATGTGTGCAAAACCTGAAATTTCAAAATGGGTTTTTATTTTGGGGGAAAAACAAAAAATTTCTTCATGGTTTCCCCCCCCCAAAAAAATTTTCCCTTTGTTTTGTGGCAGCCTCCCCCCCTTTTGGCCCCCAAATCCCAATGGGCCCCAACCCCTATGAAAAAGCCTATTTAAAAGGGTTCCCCCCCCCCCCCTCCTAACCCCAAAAAATTTATTTAAAAAATGCTTCACCCGTTTAGGTTTTCCCCGTTAATTTAAATAAGTCTAGTTATTTTTTAAATTTATCCCTTTTTCACAAGTTTTAACAAATTTCTGTTAGATCTCTGATAACCTAACTTCACTCAACCTCCAAGATGCAAAATGTTTTCCTCAGTGTCTTACTGACAGAGGCAGAGGCAGAGGGAGATTTGCTCAAAACAATAGTAGTACTGAAGAAATGGTAGCTCTTTCCACTGATGCAGTTTGACCATATTTAAATGAGGCATAATTTAGAATATGTATTTATGTAAATTACAGTGAAAGAAATTAGCTTTGCATTAACAAAGAACAAAGCCTTTTGCATAATGCAAGTTTTGTAGAGAAAATCCAGTCTGCTGAAAGATATTTTTTTTCAAATAACGTCTCCAATAAATAGTCTAAATTGAGTTTAAAATCATGTTCTTTAAATAGATAATCCAAATGTTATGATTGTGGAACACTGCAACAGTTTATTCTCATGCAAAGGTCAATAAACAAAACCTTACTGGATGTACAATGGGGTTCAAAACATTTCATTCCCATTGCAGATTTGAATTTATAGTAACCTTTTTGTTTGACAAACATGTTTCTTCTGACTGGAAATATTAACATCTTGGCGCCACCCAGCCAGTCCAGACTTAAATCTGCTAGACAATCTGTGGTTGTAGCTAAAGATTAAGGGGATGGAAAGGAGGCCTTCCAAAACCAAAGACTTGGAGGTCATTACAAAAAACTAATGGTGAAGTGTTTGATTGCTTTCATGCCAACAAAGCCTTTTATAACGATTATTGAGAAAGGCATGATTAATTTTCAACATGCCAATTTTGGTTAAAATGTAAATAAGAACATTTTTTAAATAAATTCAAGATATGCCATTGTCATGTTCAATCAAAAAACAAACTTCTTGATTGAATAATAAATAATTTTAGGTCTAAAACTGCAAGGTGCAGGCGTGCATTTGTCTGAACTTTCTAATAGCTGGCTAAAGATGTCTCTGCTTTTGTCTATGTTCTTGTTACGGTGTTGATTTGTGCATTACATGAAAAGTTTGTAAGACGTGTCTGAGGATGTATCCAACTGGTCTTTGAAAAACACGGTTGAAATGCTGGGATCATAGCTCTGTACCCAGTTTAACTTAATCATGCTGTTTTTTGGAAAGGGATTGCTGCAAAGTCAACGCCAGTGACTGTCCACTGTCTCTACATGTTCATCCGGGAGGAGTGAATGCTGCAAGTCACTGACTGGATGCAATCTGCTGGGTTTCCTTTCCTTAGATAGAAAAAACTTTTTATCCAATTTGAATAAATAACAGAATCTGGCTGCACTGTTCAATGATTAAGATTAATTGGAATGTATGTACCTGATTTTTGTGAAGTGCCTTGAGACGACATGTGTTGTGAATTGGCGCTATATAAATAAACTGAATTGAATTGAATTGAATTGAATTGGAAAGGATGTAGTCAACAATCTGAATGGTCCCGTTTTTCCACCTGAGTCTTTATTTTCCTATTTCATGAATAGGTTTTTCTGAGTTTGAAGATCGGCTGTGCTTATGGGACATCAGCTGCAGGCAGGAGGACGTATGATTTATAACCACAGGCCGTTACCTCTCTATGGTAGATATAGGGCTGCCACACTTCAAGCTGAAAAATAAAGGATGCCTAACAGGGTAAGGCCTGTTCTTGCTTCTATTTCAACCACAATGTGCCAAGTAAAACACCGGCTATGAAGTATATTAGAAGAAAACATGATAGAAAGTATTGAGATATGTAATATGTGTGGTTTATTATTCACAAGGGTAAAAATAAACTTGAACAAAGTCTATCTAGTACCGAAATTAGCTCACAGATTATACTTAGACGATTTTCCTTGAACCGCCACCTTAACGTGGTGGAGGGGTTTGAGTGTTCAAATGATCCTAGAGGCTATGTTGTCTGGGGCTTAAATGCCCCTGGTAGGGTCTCCCATGGCAAACAGGCTCTAGGTGATGGGTCAGACAAAGAGCCGTTCATAATCCTTTTCATGAGGACAAAAATCGGGGCACGTGACGCCCCCGGTACGGCGGAGCGGGGTCCCACTCTGGAGCCAGGCCTGGGGTCGGGACACGTCGGAGAGCCCCTGGTGGCTGGGTTGCTCCTGGGGGGGGCCCCGGGCCCGGGCCAAGCCCGAATGAAGAGCCGGGCCCACCCCCCTGTGGGCCCCACCACCTGCAGGGGGAACCGGAGGGACCGGTGCAAAGAGGATTGGGTGGCGGACGAAGGTGGAGACCTCAGCCCCCGACCCCCGGATGTTTAGGCTGCTCTAGGGAGGGGAAAATTACCTCGCTGGGGGGGAAGGAGCCTGATTTTTGGGGGGGTCGAGAGATATCGACTAGAAATAGTGGGGGCTCGCCCCCACGCACATTTGGGGCTCCGAACCCATCTCTTGAGAGGGGCTGGACTCTCTTCTACTCTGGGTGGCCCACGAGGAGAGGCGGCGGCTGGGGGGGTTTTGCTTTTTGCCCCCCAGCTCAGCCGTCTCGTGGGGGGTTTTTCCCCCGGTGGATGAGGGGTCGCATCCCTGCGCCTTCGGGTCGGGGATGGGGTTTTTGACTGTTGTTTCGGCCCTACGGGCCGAGCGAGTAGGGCGGAGTCCCCGGCCTTCTTGGTGTCCCTGTCAGGGGTGCTGGATAGTGCCCCCCCGGGGACTCCATTTTTCTGTGGGGACTTCAACCCCCCGGGGGGAAAACGACAGTGACACCTGGAAGGCTTGATCGGGAGGAATGGCCTCCCGATCTGAATCCGAGTGGTGTTTTTGTTATTGACTTCTGTGCTAGTCACGGATTGTCCATAATGAAACCATGTTCAAGCATAAGGTGTCCATCAGGCACTTGGCCCAGGACCCAGGCAGGAGGTCAATGATCGACTTTGTTGTCATATCATCAGACCTTCGGCCCCATTTTTTGGACACTGGGGTAAGAGAGGGGTGAGCTGCCACTGATCACCACCTGGTGGTGAGTTGGATCCGCTGGAGGAGGAGAAAGCCGGACAGACTTGGGCAGGGCCCAAGCGCATAGTGAGGGTCTGCTGGGAACGCCTGGCGGGGCCCCAGCCAGGGATGTATTCAACTCCCACCTCCGGGAGAGCTTTGACCAGATTCGGGGATGTTGGGAACATAGAGTCTGAGAGGACCATGTTCTCCGCATCTATTGTCGATGCTGCTGCCCGTAGCTGCGGCCCGTAAGGTCTGTGGTGCCGTCGCGGCGGCAATCCCAGCACCCGGTGGTGGAACCGGCAGTAAGGGGGGCTGTCAAGCTGAAGAAGGAGTCCTTTTGGCTGTGGTTGGCTTGTGGGACTCCTGAGGCGGCTGACGGGTACCGTGAGGCCAAACGTGCTGCGGCCCGGGCTGTGGCAGAGGCAAAAACCCCCGGCCTGGGAGGAGTTTCGTGAGGCCATGGAGAAGGACTACCCGGGGGCCCTCGAAACGATTCTGGAAAAACCATCCGGCGCTCAGGGGGGGAAGCAGTGCTTCGCCAACACTGTTTATAGTGGGGGTGGGAGGCTGCTGACCTCGACTGGGGACATTATCGGGCGGTGGAAGGAGTACTTCGAGGATCTCCTCAACCCTGCCATCACGCATTCCCTGGTGGAAACAGAGGCTGGGGACTCGGGGTTGGACTCTTTCATCACCCAGGCTGAAGTCACCAAGGTGGTTAAAAAGCTCCGCGGTGGCAAGGCTTCGAGGGTGGATGAGATCCGCCCTGAGTACCTCAAATCTCTGGATGTTGTGGGGCTGTCATGGTTGACACGCCTCTTCAACATTCGCAGCCGAATGTTGAAGAGGCGGTTCGCAGCCGAGTGTGAAGCAGCTGGGATGAGGATCAGCTCCTCCAAGTCAGAGGCCATGGTACTCAACCGGAAAAGGGTGGCTTGTCCTCTTCAGGTTGGAGGGGAGTTCCTGCCTCAAGCGGAGGAGTTCAAGTATCTCGGGTCTTGTTCACGAGTGAGGGAAGAATGGAGCGGGAGATCGACAGACGGATCGGTGCAGCTGCCGCAGTAATGGGGGCGCTGTGCTGGTCCGTTGTGGTGAAGAGAGAGCTGAGCCGAAAAGCGAAGCTCTCGATTTACCGGTCGGTCTACGTTCCTACCCTCACCTATGGCCATGAACTTTGGGTCATGACCGAAAGAACGAGATCCCGGATACAAGCGGCTGAAATGAGCTTCCTCCGTAGGGTGGCCGGGGACTCCCTTAGAGATAGGATGAGGAGCTCGACCATTCGGGAGGGGCTCGGAGTAGAGCCGCTGCTACTCCACATCGAATGGAGCCAGTTGAGGTGGCTCGGGCATCTATTCCGGATGCCTCCTGGACGCCTTCCTCGGGAGGTGTTCCAGGCACGTCCCACCGGGAGGAGGCCCAGGAGACGGCCCAGGACACACTGGAGGGACTATGTCTCTCGGCTGGCCTAGGAGCGCCTTGGGCTCCCCTCGGAGGAGCTGGAGGAGGTGTCTGGGGAGAGGGACGTCTGGGTGTCTCTGCTGAGTCTGCTGCCCCCGCGACCCGGTCCCGGATAAAGCGGAAGACGACGAGTATGACGAGTACGAGTACGAGTACGATTTACCTTTGCATTCAGTATTAAAGTATGAATCTGTATTAAAATAAAAATAATGAAACTAATACATTTTATAAACATGTTCAAATGTATGTAAAATGCTTATATTTCAGTAACTGTGTCTATCTATTCATATGTTCATTCATAAATGTATCCAGTTAAAAATGTAATTTTCCAGATTGGTCCTTCATAATAACATATTATAGTTAAATGATTTTCATGCATGCATTAAATGTTCATATCTCCACATTAATAATCTATTTTAAACACGTAATAAGTAAATTTAAAGTTACAAAGGAAGTTTATACTACACCTAATTTACAATGAAATTAGGAATCTGACATGTTTATCTAAGTTTGTTGCTCTATGTAGATGTAAACATTTGTATACATGCTATCTAATTTTTCTTCATATAAAGCATGGCCAAGATGATGCTGCATTCAAGACGACCCACAATATGGGACAAAACTTGCCCCTTATGTATTTAAAGTGGGACAATTTCACTTTCAAATTTGGGATGTTTCTGTATTTTAAGGGAAATGTGGTAACCCTAGGTGGATACTGTAGCATTATTATAACACAATGGAGCATTGACTGATATCAGTTTCGCCCATTCTTTCTATTTATTACATATGATTATATTTATCTTTACTCCTTCGTTGTGGTACGCAGGAATGTGCAGGGTATTACCATCTGTTGTTCCTCTTCACCGTGTTCCCGTTTGTTTACAGAACACAAGAAGTCCTTCTGGGAAATAACAGCAATTAGACTTCAGGCCATGAAAGCCTTTGATATTTACGTTTAATGGACTGGTCCTCTATATGTACTTTGTTTGATCAGCTCACAGCCTACCACCTCAGGGTTTCACCAAAAATTAAGCCGTTGTTTGCTTTTGCATTTTTTTTTAAACTGACGGGAAATCAGCGAGATATTTTTCTGCCCGTCTATCCTCTGCTGGCCTTGCGTTAGATAAATAACTGATTGGTGAGTGACCACAGCGCCAACCAGGGTGCCCATGACAACAGTTCCCCTGCATGGGAGACAGCAGCTTCTCTGAACTAATGACCCACTTTACATTCATTTTAATTAGATGTATTTAAATAGCTCTGAGCAATAATTAACTAGTCAAAGCATCAAAGTGGGAGGAAGTGAGACTTTTTTCTTGTTGCTCAGTGTTGCCGTCGTTTCCTTTCGGACTAGGCAGGCCGCTGTGCCAAAACTGCATTAAACAGAGGCTCGTTCTGTCTTCCTTGTTTCTTCTCCTCCAAACATCTCTGGAGGGAAGAGCTTCATGAAACTTCTTCTGCTGCAAATGACCCACAAGGAGGTTCACTTGAGAGAAAGGGAGGGTTGTTTATGACTGCGACATGTAACAATATTATGCTACTGTAAACGATATGAATGTTTTTAAATGAATCAGTCTCTTTATCTATTAAAATCATTCTGAAAGATAGATTTTTTACCTTTCCATGAAGCAATCTTTACTTCAGAGTGGAAGAAACATCAGAAGATTTTTTCTATATTTCTCAGGATTTAAGATTTATTAAGAGTGAACACCAGTACTGACACATTAACTAAAGATAAATGGAAAAATCAAGAACCATTTACAAATTGAAATAAAAAAACTTTCATTTATTATTAATCAAACAAATGTCATTTTACAAGTGGGGAAATAAACACATACAAGCAAATTACAGAGTAGAAAACCTAATGAATATACATAGTAAATTACAGGGAAAGTTTCATGAAAAGGGACTGAACTTTTATCCAAACTAAAAAATCTAGTTTACCAGCCTTTCGGAAGCCTAAACCTAAAGGGTTTAACAAGCTAATTATGAGTTTTAAAATCTATTTAAATTTTAGAGTTGAAAGTAAGAAGGTGAAATATAGATTCATAGATTAAACACGCCTTTATCTGTCAACTTTCAGCAACCAGATTTTGGAGGATTGATCAGTAATCTCTCTCACTCGTTCAGCAATAAACATTTTGATGGAATTTAAAGTGAGATCTGAGTCCAAACCGAGATCTTCAAGAACTGCACTTTTGGGGGAGGAGATGTCTTGGGGGACTGCTCAGCCAATCAGGAGCAGACTTGGGGTAACATAAGAGCTACGACATCTTATACAGTCAACAATGAATCAAATTCATTTTAGATTAAATACAATATTCCCTAGTTCCGGATATATCAAGGATCTACAACTACAGCCAAAACAACTACCTCATGACAATCTGTTTTCACTTTTAGAGTTTACCAAGGTGACACACACACAATCAGTATTTAAAGTTAGGACTATTCATGGGTTATTTTAAACCAACATTTTTTCTAAAATATAAAAAAGATTTAAGTCTAACATACACTCACCAACAACTTTATTAGGTAGACCAAACCAGACATCATTATAAAGAAGATAGGGGATTAAAGGGACCATAAATGATCAGAGAAAGCTAGGAAGCTAGGAAGCCAGATGGTGGCGATAGGTTGGTGGAGGGTCGAATCTCGGCGGGAGAGCAGGGAGATCCATGTTTGGAGGTCCTTAAAAGCGAGGCCTTGAAGGGTGATTGGCTGAGGAGGAATGCAGACTTGATACTGATTGGTTGGAGCGGAGACGCATGATGGAGTCATAGTACGGAGCCGGTGGTGGAGGTGAGTCTTCCAGATTGAATTTTCGTCAAAACTCCATTTCTTGTTGATGCCAGAGAAAAATTGGCAGAGTGGTTTTGAATTACAGTCGTTACAGCTAGGGTATGCAGAATGCCATCACACAACATGTGAAACCTTCGCAGAGCTCACCATAATTTGACAATAACAGATTGGATAAACGTTGCCTGGTCTCATGGGTTTTGATTTCAGCTGCAGCACCAACATTCAGATGGTGGGGTCAGAATTTGGCAGAAACAATGGTCATTTAATGGTATGCTGTATATTTTCTTGACACATTTTGGGCCTCTTACTACCAATTTAGGATCATTTAACCGCCACAGCTTAGTCTGAGTGTCCATCCCTTTATGACCACAGTCTACCCATCCTCTCATGGCTACTTCTTGTGGAATAATGCACTATATCCCAAAGACCAACTTATATTAAACTCCTTGGCTTGAACATGACAATCAGTTCACTGTACTCCAATGGCCTCCAGTGGCCATCTCAATCCAGCAGAACACCTTTGTGATGTGGTGAAACAGGAGATTCATCATGGATGTGCGGCTGATAATTCTGCAGAAACTGTGTGATGCTATCATGTCAGTATGAACGAAAATCACCTTGTTTGATCTATGCCTTTAAGAATTAAGACAGCACCTAAAGCAAAGGGGGTCCAACCCGGTACTAGAAAGGAGTACCTAATGAAGTGGCCAATGAGTGACTTTTTTCAGCTTAACAACTGACGAGGTCAAGTACTACATTTTGAGACCTCAGGGCAAGACTGCGTGGAATGAGATGTTATTTTGACCGGACCTATGGTTTGATTAGAGACCACAGGTCCTGGAGAACAGTGGTCTTTGTGAGATAAAGATCGAATCCTGAGGACGACAGACCTTGCTGCAAACAGAAACAACGGGAATAAAGCGTGACACAGAGAGGAAGACAAGAAGAGAGAAGGAGCTATGGGAAGACGCTTCCAGGGTACGGATCAAGATGGTGTTTGAATTGCTCCAGGGTTCCTTTGCTTTATTGTCTCACTTAATGAGCTTTTTATGTTTTTTGTGCATTTTACACACCATGCAATAGAAGCTCAATGCCTCTTTCACGGCTTCCTGATGGATCTGTTCTTTTAATTCGGCTATTCAGCACTGCATGTAAATTTAATTATGAGCATCTGGTTATAGAACAGGTCTAATTAGCAGTTAGGTACTAGAACATCAGGTCAGAGGCTCCCCTCTCTCTGGAACACCCACGTTCATCCTCTCTTCTCTATCCCTTAGGCAGAAAATGTTCTGCAGTTATTTTGGACTATAATGTTTGTTTTTCTTTTAAGACAAAGTAGTTGCAAAAATTTGTGGGGAGAAGAATACAGTTGGAACAATTGAAAAGTACTTCAAACCAAATCAGGGGCCAAGCTGTCAGGAAAATGAGACAAATAACACAGAGAATTCAAAGCCGCAGCAAAGCTTATGGTAAAAACAAATAGTCCATAATTAGAGGAGACATAACCCGTCAAGGGTTATTTGTTGAAAAATGGGTTCCAGAAACAAAAAAAAATGTTTGGCGTCAAGGATTCTGTGTGATTTTAGGTGCCCCTTTTTCTCAGAGGCAGGAGTGGCTCTCTAGGCCTGTTTTTTACCCAAATATTGCCTGTAATGATGCAGCCTGTGGGGCCATGAAAGCCTTTTCAAACTCACTGTAAATTTTCCACATTTTGTGAAAACCAAAAAATCAATAAGTGGGAATCTTCTGTTAATTTGGTGTGAAGTCTTCTTTAAAGATCAAACCGAATGGTCCTTTATCTTGCTGTAGGTGAATTAGAAAGCACAGCTTGGATGTGAAAGCTCATGATTGATTCTTTCATTTGTTCTGTGGTATTTAAAACATTCGCAGGACAAACAAATTTATGTTGATCTCGTCCAGGAATGATCTGACAGCTGATGCCTAAATGCTGCTCTCTCTGCCTCTTTGTCATGGAACGCTTTCACTTGGCCTATTTAAGCAACCACTACAGCATTTATACGAGACTATTACTTATGTGCATTGATGTTTTGCCACCAACTGCAAGGTCTGGATATCTGCTTTAATGTACAATTAAATTTTTATCGACATAAAAACTCAAAATAGAGGTTGAAATGAACACAAGTCCCCTGTCTGTCCCCTTTTTTTCTTGAAGATGGCCTGGAAGTAATAGCCTGGTTCAGACAATAGCTACGTGTTGTTTAGTTAGTTGACATGGGTCTAGACATGTAGATGCTAAGTAGATGTGATGTTTTAATGAGAAGCAGAGGGATGGCTTTGAACATAAGGAGAATTGGGAAGCAGGACAACATGAAGCGGACAGAAGGAAGAGTACTCTTACCTCGGAGGAGTACACGAGTCGTTTAATGGTGCGGTAATGGAGGTGAGTGCTTACATCGTCTCTGGACAGCTAACTACCTCGCTTCTCCCAACCAGGTCCACGGTGTCACAGCTGCAAGATTACATGGCTCATGTCTTGTTGGGGAGAGATAGTGGAAGAGGATGAAACAGGAGACAACATGGAGGACCACTAAGGGAGGTGGTCAGTGACAGTTGAGGTAGCTTGCAATTCTGCTCTGCTGATTTGTGCCATGAATGACTCTCCCTCTATTCTGCTGCCTTACATACTTTTTCCTCTTATGCGACTAAAAGTGAAGTTTATTTGTGCAGCAAATATGTTAGATCATAGAAAAATGTATGCATTGAGCAAAGGAAGATGTTTTCAAAAAGACAATAATAATAATAATAAATACTAAACTTTAAAGAGTTAGAGATCCTTTATGTTAATTTTGAAAGAAGTATGAAGAAAGAACACAAGTAACGAAAAAGGTTATGACACAAGAAAGGAGAGACGGGAGAATGAAAGGAAAAAAAGGAATGAAGGAAGGAATTGAGAAAGGAATGAAGGAAGGAAGGAATGACACAGAAGAAAATTAAAGATGGACACAAAGAAGGAAGGCTGCTTTGTGTGTGTTTGAATGAATTATATCATAAGAGCTACAACAAACTAATCAGCTAGGCTCATATTGCTACTTTGCCAAATTTTACCTTGTTCTATAGGCATTGATATTTCATCTCTTCCTACATCTATTTACGATATATAAACAAACCATTTGATACCCATGTATCAAAATGATGGAGTATTGGTTTATTTTTTGTTGTAGTTAAGTATTATTTTCGTTTTATGGGGTCAAATGACCATACAAATGTTTCATATTCACAATGAAATTCAACTATTTTACTTTATTGCCTAAAAATGTTGCATTACAATTTAATTTTGTTCTGGTCTCTCTTAGGGTCTGCTGACCATATTAAAATATAAAAGATTATGACCCCTGATCAAACCAAACCTCTGAGTGACCGTCTGTAGGTAGTCATTAAACCACATTTACTACAAATGAACTATGTGGGATCTAGAAAACTTGAAAGTAAAACTTTACTTTAAAATATTCATTTATTCTATTAAATATCGATAAGAAAAAAAACAAAAAACGTGGAGGGCATCTTTGGATGCCGGAAAAATTTAGGTAAGAATCTGCCTAAACTGCAAATAAAATGATGATGAAGCAAAATATCAGCTGATTTACCAGTACAGTGGCACTGCATAGAGTTCGAACTCAGACTACTTTAGTGTTTCTGGATGGCTTCTATCTTTCTAATTGCAGTGATGAATTTTTCTCACTTCCTCCCTCTGGTGTTGGCTGCAGGTACATGCCTGGTGGGACTAACTAGTAGCCGACCTGTTGTCAAATTCCACCTCCTCCGTTACTGCTTTGTTCAGCTCACATCTGTTCACATCCGACCGACGGAGCAACTTCGCTCTTATGTTAATTAATGAGAGCGGTTCCACATTCTCCGTTACTACTCCAAACGTCACCCTCGACGGACCCTCTCTCCGTCGTACTCAAATTACGGAACAAGTCCAATTTTCTGTTCCATCTGGCTCTGGCCGGGTCAAGTTCCATAATTTCAATCTTGGCAAACAGGAAAAGGAACGCCAACAACACCCGGTTTGTCAAAGTTAAATAGAGTAAATAGAGATAGTTAACCACATATTAAATACATCTTTATTAATGAGGTAATCAATGAGGTCAACCGTTTTATTTCAATATTGGATGCAAACCACTCTTTTTGCACCAAATAAGGAAGCAGATTTGCCATTTAAACATTCAATTTGAAACATGGTGTTGGGATTATGATTATTGATTAATTAATATTTATCAATAATTATAATTGAAAATCATAATTTGACAAAATTAATTTCTTAACCAAAAATCCCTATTTATGAATCGAAATCAGAGATGTCCTCTGGGTTTGAATTGTGGCTTAAAAACTCTTGAAAATTAAAATATTAAATTTTTCAGAAAATAGTTGATAACTATAACTAGATGCCCTTTTTAATCAACCGTTTTTCTGCGAAACGTGGGGAACTTTGACCTTATTTTAACTGAAAAAATCACTCTTGTCAAAATAAAACAAAAACCTTTTTTTTATCTATGTGAATGTTTATTAAACAAAATCCTGGTAAAAAAACCCCGCTATTCTGATTCAAAAATCTTCACCTAATCAAAATGCAAAGTTCTACTTTGGGTAAAAGGGTAAAAAAATTCTAACTAAACAGCCAAACCTGTCTGTGTGTAGAATTAAACCCGCATTTATGGCAAAAAATTACAAGAGGAAATAGGTTTTGAGCGAAGCTTTGGGAGGCCCCTCCCCAAAGTGTAGCTTAGTTTACTGTAACCCCTTTAAAAACTCCCCCAACTGGGGATGTCCCCGAGCACACAAAGGGTTGTAAAACTTTTTTGGCGGCAACTAATAAAAATGAAGTTGAAAACAAAGAAAAATGGTTGATTTTCACCAAAAGGTATTTGCAAATAGACATAGAGTCGGCCAGGTGTAGCCTTTTTTGGGAGAAAAAAAGAGAACAAAGTTTAAAGCTGAAAACTGGAATCAAAATTTCACAAATAAAAGATTTCCCTAGCGCTGTTCCCTGATCTGAATCCAGCATATATTCCAGGGTTTCTAAGAGGAAATATGTTGAAAATTGTATCAAAATGCAGCAACTGAATCTAAAAACTGAACAGAACTACAGTACACAAGTACATTATCTGATCAGAATTCAATAAACATGAGTAGAATTCAGAGAGCTTGACTTTCAGTGCAGCAGTGCTGTGTCTCAGATATGATGAGCTTTTGAAACTGACTGAAAACTCTCAAACAAACAAGGTTTTGTTATAAATAAGTGCAGCATTTTGATTACAAAAATTTTTCAAGGCATGTGAAAAAAAAAATTTTTGATTTTCAAGAATTTTAAAGAATTTAAAAATGAGGAATAAAACTTAAATAGTGTGTCATTTATTAAGTCATCTCGATCAAAAAATTTTTCAACATTTTAAAGTTTAATTAAGCTAAACAGCTACCTAAAATGTGGTACATTTCCAATTTACTAAGGATAAATTTATAAATGGGGCTGTTAACAAGAGGGAACAAGGTTTTAAATCAGCACTTTTCAGATTTTGGATGGATTTTTTCAGTTTTTTCATTGAGGTTAGAAAAAAAACAGATGCAATATGCTGATAACTGTTGAAGCATCCAAGATCAAAATGGCAAAGCAAAAAAGGCTTCAGATTTACAGCTGATCAAGTTTCTTTTTTCTGAATTGGCAGAATTTAGATTATACAGGAAATGTAACAGAAGTTTTCTCATGAAAGCTTTTTTTTAAGTTTGAGAAAGAAAAAATTTTGAAGTCACTTCAGCTACTCAACTCGCATACTCGTCTCGTCGTCTTCCGCTTATCCGGAACGGTCGGGTCGCGGGGGGGCAGCAGACTCAGCAGAGACACCCAGAGTCCCTCCCCCAGACCCCTCCTCCAGCTCCTCTCCGGGGGAGCCCAAGGCGTTCCCAGGCCAGCCGAGAGACATAGTCCCTCCAGCGTGTCCTGGGCCCCTGGGCCCCCCTGGGCCTCCTCCCGGTGGGACTCACCCTCCTGTTAAAACCCTGGAACACCCGAGAAGGCGTCCAGGAGGCATCCGGTATAGATGCCCGAGCCACCTCAACTGGCTCTCTCGATGTGGAGGAGCAGCGGCTCTACTCCGAGCCCCTCCCCTCCCGAATGGCCTCCTCCTCACCCTATCTCTAAGGGCTATAAGTTTTTATAAAAAAGGAAATTTTTAAAGCCTACCCTAAAAGTAGACATTTTTGTCCATCTAGAGCCCACTGATGGCCATTTTTACACTAAAAAACACAATGATTGGGATACCTCTCTCTGTCAGATTGATTATAGCCATTGGAAAAGAGAGGGGGTCATACAGGTAGCAGAAAAGGGGGTGTGTTGCACCTCAACCAAAACAGAGCTGGTTTAGGCTAAACCTGATTCCCCTTACTCCATCCAACAGGGAGGGAAGAAGACGGAGGTAAAAATAAGGAAAATAGCTCAGGATAACTTAAGCCACTCTAACTATAAGCTTTATCAAAAAGGAAAGTTTTAAGCCTAGCCTTAAAAGTAGACAGGGTGTCCGCCTCATGGACTAAAACTGGGAGCTGGGTTTTCCACAGGAGAGGAGCCTGATAACTAAAGGATCTGCCTCCCATTCTACTTCTAGAGACTCTAGGAACCACCAGAAAACCTGCAGTCTGAGAATGAAGTGCTCTGTTAGGAATGTATGGAACAATCAGATCTGTGATGTATGATGGGGCTAAATCATTAAGGGCTTTATATGTGAGGAGGGGAGGAGAATTTTAAATCTATTCTGGATTTAACAGGGAGCCAATGAAGGGAAGCTAAAGTAGGGGAAATATGATCTCTCTTTTTAATTTTCATCAGAACTCTTGCTGCACTTTTGAATCAGCTGAAAGGTTTAACTGCATTTTTTTGACATCCTGATAGTAACGAATTACAATAGTCCGCCTTGAAGTAAAAATACATGGACTAGTTTTCAGCGTCACTCCTGGATAGGATATTTCTAATTTTGGCAATGTTCCGGAGATGAAAGAAGGAAAATCCTGGAAACCTGTTTAATAGGGGATTTAAATGACATGTCTGGTCAAAAAAAACCCAAGGTTTTTTACTTTATTATCAGAGGTCAATTTTAAGCCATCCAGGTTAAGTGATTGACTAAGCAGTTTCTTTTTTAAAAACTCCATCCCAAAGACGACAACTTCAGCCTTGTCTGAATTTAGAAGCAGAAAATTTTAAAGTCATCCAAATTTTCATGCTTTAAGGACATGCTTGTAGTCTATCTAACTGGTTGGGCTCATCAGGATTCATGGATAAGTATGCTGAGTATCATCAGCGAACGGAAATTTATTCTATGCTCCTGATAAGTTTACCTATTGGAAGCATATATATAGTAAAGAGAATTGACCCCAATACTGAACCCTGTGGTACTCCACAATTAACCCGGAGTTTAAAGATGATTTATCATTTACATGAACAAACTGGAATCTGTCAGACAAATAAAATTTAAACCAGCCTAGCGCTGTTCCCCTGATCCCTACAGCATATTACAGCCTTTTTAAAAGAATATCATGGTCGACTGTATCAAATGCAGCACTGAGATCTAACAGAACCAGTACAGACACAAGTCCATTATCTGAGGCCATAAGAATATCATTAGTGACTTTCAGCAGAACTGTTTCAGTGCTATGATGAGCTCTGAAGCCTGACTGAAACTCTTCAAACAGGTCATTGCTGTGTAAATGCTCACACATTTGATTAGCAACTATTTCCTTAAGAATTTTAGATAAGAATGGAAGATTGGATATAGGTCTGTAATTTTTCAAGTCATCTTGATCAAGCGAAGGTTTCTTAAGTAAAGGTTTAATTACAGCTACCTCAAAAGCCTGTGGTACATATCCATTTACTAAAAGATAGATTAATCATATCTAAAATGGGGCTGGTAATCAGAGGAAACACTTCCTTAAATAATTTGGTTGGGATTGGGTCTAACATACAAGTTGAAGGTTTAGATGAAGCTAATATTTCTAATAACTCAGGAAGCTCCACAGGATCAAAGCAGTCCAAACACAGATCAGGTTCTACAATTACTTCCAATGTGTCTCACTTGCTGAGGATGAAGTAATCATCTTCGGGAGTATGTTAAAGATTTTCTTTCTAATAGAATCTATTTTATTTAGGAAGAATCCCATAAAGCCATTACTGCTGAGAGCTAAAGGAATGGATGGCTCAACAGAGCTATGACTCTGTGTAAGTTTAGCAACTGTACTAAAGAGAAACCTAGGATTATTCTTGTTCTCTTCTATTAATGATGAGAAATAAGCTGTTCTGGCTTGGCGTAGTGTCTTTTTATACAACGGTAGGCTATTTTTCCAGAATAAATAGGAATCCTCTAGTTGTGTAGAGTGCCATTTTCTCTCCAATTTTCTAACATTGTGCGTATGCAGCTCTGAATTAAACCAGGGAGCTAGCCTCCTATGAATAATTACCTTGTTTTTCAAGGGGGCTGCATTGTCTAATGCACCACGCAATGATGAAGTAAGACTATGAACAAGAGAATCAATTTGTGAAGGGGAAGAAACAAAATTATTGCCCTCCACTGTGTTTTTCTGTGATAATGAGGAAAGCAAAATTGGAGCAGATTATTTAAAGGTTGTTACAGCCTCGTCTGATAATGATCTACTATAATGAAATTTTCTTTCAGGTGTGGAGTACTTGGTTAAATTAAACTCAAAGGTTATTAAGAAATGGTCAGACAGGACAGGGTTATGAGAAATATTGTTATGTCTTTACACTTAATGCCATATGTCAGCACAAGGTCCAGAGAATTGAAGACACAGGTGGGTAGGTTTGTTAATGTTTTGAGCAAAGCCAATTGAGTCTAAGATAGCATTAAAGGCTATATTTAAGCTATCACTTTCAGTGTTAACATGAATGTTAAAATCCCCCACAATAATAACCTTATCTGTATTTAACACTAAATCAGATAAAAGGTCTGAAAACTGATCTAAAAATTGAGAGTAAGGGCCTGGTGGACAGTACAAAACAACAAATAGAAGTGGTTTTAGTGCTTTGCAATTTGGATGAGGAAAACTAAGGATTAAATATTCAAAAGAGTTGTAGCTATTGATTGGTCTGGGACTAGTCAATAAATTGGACTGAAAGATGGTTGCTGCTACTTCTCCTCCTCGCCCAGAATTTCGAGGAATGTGAAAATTTAAATAATTAGTAGGAGTTGACTCATTTATAGCAACATAATCCTCTTGCTGCAGCCAGGTTTCTGTGAGGCAAAATAAATCAATCTGATTGTCACAAATCAGGTCACTAATTAGCAAAATCTTTGAAGAGAGAGATCTTATGTTCAGTAAGCCACATTTAATTGTTTTATTTTTCTTTTTAGTCTGAGTTGTGTTTATTTTTATTAGATTTTCCTGATTTCCTCATTTTAGATTATTTTTTAATCTATTCAATTTTGGCCGTGGGCGAGACACCGTCTTAATAGGGTAATATGTGGTTAGCAGTACAGAAGCTGCAGAGAGGAGTGTTATACTACGACCCTGCTTCCTGGTCTGAACCCTGGGTTGTCAGGGGTTTGGAGAACTAATAAATTCGGCCAGATTCCTAGAAAGAGGAGCTGCTCCATTCAAAGGGGGATGGATGCCGCTACAGACCAGGTTTTCCCCAAAATGTTCGCCAATTATCAATGTAGCCCACATCATTTTCTGGACACCACCTAGACAGCCAGCGGTTGAATGACAACATGCGGCTAAACATGTTGTCACTGGTCAGATCGTGGAGGGGACCAGAGAAAAGCAGAATGAGGAGTCGCAGCTGATCTGGTGGACAGACAGTCAGCAGACTCAGTCAACTTGTTGGTCAGTTGGACGAAACAGCACTAAACTTAACCTACCATATCCTATCCATTGCGTTATATCTCACTGATGTACACAGTCTGCATATGTTTAAATAGCTTCAACTACACAAAAACTTTATCAGACTTCACTGGACCTCTTTCAAAGGAGTAAAACAGGTTAAACTGGTTATAAATATTTGAAGCTCATTGCGTTTCTCTAATGGCCTGCATTGTGGCGCAGTTGGTAGCACTATTGCCTTACAGCAAGAAGGTCCTGGGGTCGACTCCCAGTGGGGGGTCTTTCTGCATGTAGTTTGCATGTTCTCCTTGTGCATTTGTGGGTTCTCTCTGGGTACTTGGGGTTCCTCCCACGGTGAAAAAACATGACTGTTAGGTAAATTGGTCTCTCCTAATCGCCCTTATGTAAGAATGGGTGTGTGTGTGGTTGTTTCTCCTGTGTGTCTCTGTGTTGCCCTGCAATGGACTGGCAATCTGTCCAGGGTAGAAAATGGATGGATTTTTTTTTTGGATGGGTTTTCTTAATGAATTGATTCACACAAAAGAACAGGTTTGTTCATCCAAGATATCATTAGCCTTTTATTTTTTAAATAAACTGAACAAGTTTATAACTTACCAGTTTTTAGAGTATATGAATGGCGTAATTTAAATCTTCTTGCTGCAAAGCAACAGTGCTACCAACTGCTCAGGCATGCAGCCCAAATTATAAAACATTAATTTCTTTTAGTGTGACCACGTTTTAAAATTAAGATATAACTTTTGCAGCCAAATTTATTTTTATTATTTCAATAAACTACATTACACACATCTTTATCACCCATTTTCTCACAATTTATTTCATAGCAACGTGACGTTTGACCTTCCTAATGGAATAATATTCCATTTATTGGTCTAGGATCGAATCTTTTGGGGTGACTGAGAGCTGGATGAGTCCCAGAGAGTTTGGCAAACTCACTGAAGGTAATTCATCAGATTTCTTTTTTTTTAGCATTTCAGAATCTCCAGGCTAAAATATACAATAAATAAATAAAAAATGCTGAGCATGACTAAACTGAGCCAGGCTGCTCAGTAATTCATGGTGCTTATATATCATGAATTTCCTGCTGATGTCATCCAGCTTACATTTCTTGTGCAGTGAATAGTGCATGAAAGGTAACAATACTGATTTTTAACCCAGTCTTACTTTGCTCTGGAATTTATACAGTTTATCTACAATCTTCGATCCGTTACCAGTGTATCCTCATGCGATCCCTGCAAGGAACCTGTGTGGAAAAAGTTGTGATATTAAGTGACAAACAGATAAGGAAAAAAAAATAGCCGAGCAGCCGTCTCTGCTTTAACTTTAGGGAGGCTGGGTTGTGATGCTGAAAAATGAAATGCACCTGGGGCAATTTAAATGTCTGCTACTGAAGATAGAATCTACAGCACATCTAGGTGGCAACACACAAGAAAATGGCTCATTTTGGCTTTACCTGAATCTACGGCATTAGTGTATACCCTCTCTCCTACTGATATGATATGAGATATTAATTTACATTCAGATTGCAGGCATATTGAGGTGATGCTGTCATTTTTCAGGCACAAACCATAAGTCCTTATTAGTTAGATGAAATCATTGAAAACAGAAAATAAACTGACCCTCATTCACTCAATACATATACAATAATGCACAAAAATAATTACAAAGTTCTCCTGTGTGCAGCTTTACAGAGTCAGGAGCAAACTACAAACTACAAAGTTGAAGTTGTCACAAAGATGGACAGGCTGACATTTACTAACTGTTTCGAAATTGCAGGACAGTACAGACCATGTCATTTTACAGCAGCAAAGTTCAATGTTTTGTATTGCAGATGACTTTGAAATGGAAAAAAAAAGAATATCTTATTTTCGTAATGTTACAAATATAAATGTCTGCAACTGCACTTCAGAATTTGACACAGATCCTTAATTAGATTAAGGTCTGGGCTTTGACTGGACCTCTACCCCAGTCTCAAATTTTTTGCAGCCTCTAATGGGTTTTCTTGCAAGATTGCCCTTTATATAGCCCCATCCATCTTGACATAAAATCTGACTTGCTTCCATTTCTCTGCTGGTGAAATGCATCCCAATAGCATAGTGCTGCCACCATGTCTTGCAGTGCAGATGGTATGCTTATGCTGATTTGCATTGCAAGGTTTTCTCCAAACATTGTATTTTGCATGGAGGCCAAAAAATACAATTTTGGTTTCTTTAGACAAAAGTCTCTAAATTGAAATGTTTACTTTGTCCCCATTTCTTTGAACAGTGGCGTTCTCCTTGGATAAAGACATGATTTGTGGAGTACATGACTAATTGTTGCTTTGCCATCAGATTCTCCCACCTGAGCTGTGGATCTCTGCAATCCCTCCAGAGTTACCTCGGGTTAATTAATGCTCTCCTATCTTGGCTGCCAGTTTACCTGGACAGCCATGTCTTTAGTTAGCTGTTGTCCCATACTATTTTCATTTTTTGCTAGCTGCCAACCAAACAGCGCTCCGTAATATGTTCAAAGCTTGGGAAATTGCCTTATAACCTAACCATGCTTTAAACTTCACCACACCTTTATACCTGACCTTTTTGGTGTGTTACTCGTTCGTTGGTGCTGTTTGTTCTCTAATGTTCTTTAACAAACCTTTTAGTCCTTAACAGAAAAGTAAGATCAGATTACTCACAGATGGGCTAGTTTTACTAATTACATGACTTTGGATTTTATTTGGGGGTATAACATCCAAAGTAAGGGGGTAAGGGGTGATGAACACAAATCGACATGACACTTTTCAGATTTTATGGGTAAATCAATTTGAAAGCATTCACAATTATGTGTGACTCTGCAGTTATGCCGTACCATGTGTTGATCTGTCAAATATAATCAAATTAAAATACGGTGAAGTTTGTGGTTGTAACATGACAAAATGTGCAAAAGGTCAAGGTATATGGCAAGAAAATATAGATGACAGTGTTGTATGTCAAAATGTTGTCAAGTTAACACTAGAAATATTTATCATATTTTTAAATTGCTCTTTTGTTGTTTATGTGAGATGAACAGTAGTACATAAACTCCATTCACTCAACATCTTAACACTTACCTCGGTCACAGCAAAGCTGCGCTTTCCGCAGGGCACCACCTTATACCATTTGTCATGCAGCATGTCCATGAAGCCATCGGATTTGTACTGACTAACAAGCTCTGAGAAGTTGGAGGTGAGTGGAGAGTTCTGAGGGAGGCCAATGCCGTAGCCTGCCCGTGGTGGAACAGAAACAAAGCAGACTCATTAATGGTTATACTTTTATAGGTATAAACATAGAGCAAACATATATTTCACTTCTTTTGAGTAGAGCTATAAATATCTTCAGTGTTCCTCCACATGCCTCAGCATGCCAGGAAAGTGTGACAAATTCTGCAATAGCCAATTACAAAAGTACCCTGGTTGCACTGATTGATTTGTATTGTATCCTGAAGGCTTAAGGGTGCATTAAGTAATTAACAACAGCACTGGAATCTGGGGCTGTGGTGGCCTGTAATGGAAGCAGGTGCTATGGGAACATTTCCACAGTGGGAGGAAGAGGTTGGCTAAATGGACCAGAGATTAGCTTTGGATAGTGGAGATTGTAAGCTTTTGAAAGCCAAAAGATTAACTACTGTGCAAATTTTGAGTGATTGATATTGTTAAATTTAGTGATGTTTAAAGTGAAAATCTCTCAAAATCTAAAGTGAACCCCCTAAAATCCCATTTAAGGACCTTAATATGAAGTTTATGGTACAAGATGACGTTAAATCAAAATCCTAAATGGTTAGTCGGTTATTAAGAAACACATGATTCATTATTCAGATTAAATAAATGTTATGTCTCATTTTTGAATAAGAATGATTTTTAATTGTTCACTAAGGGAAATGTCAGAAATGAAATGGGATTTGTTTTGCTCTGCTCTACTGATTTGCACCACAGAAAACAATCAAAATTTTGTCCCAAGCTGAGCAGTGCTCATGTTTTTACTTATCCTGACAACATGCATGGATGCAGAAATGAGTCAGTGGATAAGAGGTCATTCTCTAATTGGAAATAAAAGGGGTTTGGTTGCTGGTAAGATTATCTTTGGGAACTGGTGAATAAAAACACAAAAAGGAGTTTGCAGCAAACTGTGAATAGAGCCACTGGTCATCTCGAGGCTAGATTAGGCAGAAGAAATGCTTGTCAGGCTTATGAATACTAATCACTTTATGACTATGTGGCTACAACAACACCAATAGGTGTCAAAAAAGCAGGAAACTATACTAACAAAAGGAACTGAAATAAATGGTCCAATTTGGACTTCACACACATACTGAAGTATCCAACTGCAATAGGATGACATATTTATAGGACTGAAGTGGTGGCATCACTATTGGAGAAAAGATGTCATCATCTGATGTCAAAAAGCGAGTCAAGGTCAACAGAGACAGAAGATTCCTTGACACAATTCACTTCAATTTACAATGAATGCCATCTCAAGGATAAACAGGTTTAATTCATATCCTATTATATAGAATCCAATTCATGACAAATTCAGTTCAAATCAAACTTATTAATTGTAATAAACCCCAGTCCAGTCATTTAGTCAGATTCAGATGAGATAACATATAGTCCAGTTCAACTACAAAAAAAAAAATACAAGAGAGTCAGACTTTGTTGATCCCTCCCTCCTCCCATTGTCTACACCCACTTATTCCTTGTTGGGATCACAGGGAACTGGTTCCTATCCAAAATGAACCTTAGGCAAGAGGCAGGTATGTCTTTAACAGGTAGGAACTTCATTCTGTTGATCTTATAATGCCAGTTTGTAAAAAGTTATATATCTTACAGAGCATAGACCATAGCATCCAGTCGCTGGCTTATGTATGCTAGGTTGACCTATGCGTGTTAGGTAAATTGTTGATAAACATTTGTAACAATTCACTGTTTGATAGGGAATATAATGTAGGTTTGAACTTATAAACAAAGTTTAAATTGCCTAAGACAAACCACACCAAGGGACCACACTGTATTTGACCGACTGGCATCAACTGGATTATGGAGCATGGGTTGTCATTACCAGAGCAGTCCCATGCAGGTTTACAGTGGTACCTTTACCACTGCAAAGCACCAATGCAGCTCATGGTTTGGATACACCAATGTAAGCCCTGCATCATCACGATGTCTGTCAATAATTCAGGAACCCTGTATTGAGGTCTTCTTGTGACCAGCCAGCTTCCCCGATCTATCTCCAACAAGCACACACAATCATGTGGATGTTAACTCTAATCCAGTGTAAATCTGGTAAATCTCAAGGGACAGTTACGACATCTATGGTTCTACTTTTTGTATAAAAAGAAACAGCTACTAAAAACTACAAATACTGTCTTCTACCAAGTCCAAAGGGATGCCACACTCTGCTGACAAGGACTGCAGAATATTAGGGAAAACATGCGATTGTGATATAGTTGTGTGTTATTGCAATTAACCTTTATTTTCCGCAGTCTTCTCTGTGTTTTTTATCATAACTTTCTATCTGCACCTTTCTATAAGCATAAGCATACCAGCCACCCAGATCTATGGGCACTGCTAGAGTATGTCCAACTGGGCAAATATGTTGTTAGAATGCAGATTATAAATGCAAGTCACTTACGCAGTTATTACATCAATGTTGCACACACTGATATTGGAAATAGAGTCACAACTTAATATACCGTGTTGCTCCACTACTGACGGTGTGCATGTACAACCATCTATTATCCAATTGAACTGACTCTGCAATCACTGCAATACAGTCATATAATCTTTTATTTACACAATTTACATGGATGGATAAATTTTTTTTTTCCAACAAGTGTTTTTTCATTTCTTGACAAAGACATAAGAAACAGTTTTAAGATCTTAGCAGATTTCAGAATGCACTGCAGTAATTCCTGTAGAAGACAAACTAACTGTATATTGAAAATTGTCCTGTTTACTAAACAAGTGCGTGTTAAGATGATAACTTGCAGATATTACCTTCTATGGCAAAAGGTTTCCCCACTGTAAGTGTTTTACAGTCAGCATCTATGGAAACCTCATACTCCAAAAGGGCTTTGTCCATGATGAATGCATCCAGTTTCTGAGGGTCAGCCCTGTAATAAGACAGACAGAGGACTATAGATAAGTCACATTTCATCCCTTACCTTATTAATTAGCAATACAGTTACATTTTGTTCTGGGATGCTAAAGGTTACGGGTGTCTTAGCTGTTATTCCGGTGTGAAAGGTGATGCAAAGGTTTATCTTGCCCTTCCAATGGGGATTATTCAGAGGAACTCTTCAAATGTGAGGCAGCAAGCTGCACTGGGAAATATACACCAAAATGTAAGCATTTTCTCTGTTAATAAAATGTTATATCACAACAGCCATTATAATATTAAATTTTGTATATTATGATATAACGTGTTTGACGTCATGCTGGGTCTGTCTTAACTAGCATATGAAAAACAAATGTATGCTGATGATGCAAGCTAGATAACTAGTTGCTTATCTTATTGAAACTCCAGCAAAAATTGGCATGGTCTGATTATCTAAGATGAAATTTCACCAGCTGATGGTTTATCTATTTCTTAAAGAGCACTACTCTCAAATCTGGGAAATTTAAGGATTGCTGAAGTGGGAAACAGGATCTGGCTTATTTGTTTTATGTTCTGGGTAAGTTTTCCAGGAACAAAAATTTACACATAAAAAAGACTAAATTAAAAATGTATATTCTAGCCTGAGTTTGTTTTCATACTTTGGCATTGGCTATCTTTTTAAGTAAAGTAATCATAAAGTTTACCAAAAAGTTTCTTTCCTCAAAACCCTCAGAGAACAGCAAGCTGACAGCAAAAGAAGCACAACAATGGTCTCTTAACTGCACTGATGGGAAAGCATCTGGAGTGCACACAATGTGTTCCAGCATTCATCTACCCCAGCAAGCTGTACTAATTAAACAAGAGTGTTGACACAAATTGTGCAAGCACTCCTCAGGCTAAAGAGCAAACACTGTGTGGTATTGTTTTGAAAAGCGTTATCAAAACTAAAGATGGAATTTCATATTGCATGCAAGGTTTTCATACATTGCTGCAATTCAGTAAATTACTTGTCTTTTAAAACGTTGTGATGTTTTCGTCTCTGTGGGTTTTCTTAAGGATTTAACACTTCCGGGCCATTTCTGAATAAACGTGCATCAGCTGGTGATATCTGTAAGTTTTCAAGCAAACTTTTATATTTAAAATATAATTTCTTAACAAATAACTTTTACCATAACATCACATCATTGGTGTTGTTCCGCTACCCATAGACTAACTCTATTTGTTTAGTTTATCATGTCACTTTGTACAGCACGGATAGTGATACAATTGACTTCTATAGCAATAGAAATGCTTAGCAGTTCTTATGCTTTTCTTTCAGTTGTGGCTGACTCAATAAAAAATTGTTTAATCCAATGAAAAAAAAATAAACTGAATTCAATGAATACGGCATAGTTTTTTTTTCTACCTTTGGGCTCCTTTGTGTTTTTAAAGAACCTTTTAAGATTGGATTTAGGTCAGAAGGTTAATGTTAAGATAGCGATGTCAAAAAATGGCTTTGCATTTTTTCCAGTTCTAGTCCACCTACCAATAAAATCACTGCCTGCCAGTTTAACCAGTTCATTTCAATTCTTCACAAAGATATTATAAAGAGTTAAGATGTTAAAGCTCTAAGTAAGGCCATCAGAAAAGTCAACTCACAAATGCTAAAAAATACTTTTTTTCAAGCTCTATTGCTTTTATTTTTCACCAAGGGCAGCATTTGAAATCTTGCTCTATCCCCTACCCACGGTTGGCTGCTCATTATAACAGTTTGAAATATGTTGCGACTTCCAGCATTCAACTTGAATCCATTTTGTAAGCTAATGAACCCACTCACTTACAAACATGAATATTTTTCCTTTTTCCTGAATTGTCCTCCTTTCAGTTTGAAAAAAAGTGGGGTTAGAATATATTTTTTGTATTGCTGTATGATTGAAGGTTTTAACACGTGTTAAGTTTGCTCTGATGAAAATATAACAGGACTGTAGCACTCTTAGGGCCTGATCTTCAAAAGGTTTGCGTGTACAAAACCACATGCAAACCTTTTTGCGTGAGCAAAGCTGATCAACAAACGAGGTGGTAATCGGATTGCATGTGCAAAATCAGCAGAACTGTGGGCGCAAACATTTTAGCGTGTCTGCCTTCATGAATTTGCAAAACATATGATATTGACCCAAATGCATACATTCATGGGAGGAGGATATGCAAATGTCATCCCTTACCACCCGCAATGCGATTTTCAAAGCCTGAAACGGTTTGGGTGCAATTTTTGCGTGTGGATTTGGCACGTTTGAAATGCAGGTGCTAACTGGGACGCAAAAACGTCTGCTGTCACTTTGGCCAGAAGGAAGCACTGATAGAATGACAGGTGACAGGGAGAGAGAATCGTCTGTACATAGTCAACAGATTTAGATTGTCAAAAATAAAAATATTAAAAATAGATGAGAATGGAGGATTCTATGTAGGATTATCTAAGTTCTGATTTGGAGCCAATCACAAACAAAAGGCTTGATATTTCTCCTATAGTAAGACTCCTTGCAAAACTTCATTCAACATCATTCCAGCGTTACATTGCTGTCAGTGATCATCTGCTGAACGCACACAAACCTGATCATGGCAAAATGTGCACATAATTGATGAAGCGCGCAAAGCCTCTAATCGCACATCATGCTAAAGACCCACTGTGCTTCGATGTTGAAAATATAATTAATAGGAAGAACTTAAGACATTATAAGGCAGATTAAATCATTAATTTCCTAACTGGATGCTAAAATCACTTCTTAGCAGGTGAAAAATCACAATTGAAAGGCAGCTTGTCCATGTGGTGAGAAATGTGAACATATGGGGGGGGGGGGGGGGTTTGTTTATACAGCGAAAAAATTTTTTTTGTGTCACCAAAAAACTATTTAAAACCCCAATAAAAAACACGTTGTAATCTTTAAAAATTTTGGGCAAAAAAACCAAATAAATTTTAGTAAAATTAAATTGGAAAAAAAATTTAAAATTTTAAGTAATAAATTTTTCGATTTAACTTTTTGCAGGACAGGTATGTGACACTATGTTTTAAAATTGGCAAAGCTATAACATACAGATTGCCAACTCCTACAACAATCTATTTTTATATTGCTAATATTATGTTCAGGTTTAAATATTGTGGCTGTTTATGATAAACTCCGAACCCTGCAAACATATACTCTCAAAAAAATAACAGAACCCAGTGACCTTTGAACCTTTGAAAATCGCTGGCAAAACACACCACTTATTGCACATGCAATTTATTTATAGTGCACTCAAATTAGCGCCCGCTATTTGGGATCTTTGAAGATCAGGCCCTTATAGTATACGGTCATACTCAATAAATTAGAATATGTGCTAGTTGATCAGCCTTTTGAGAATAACAATTTTTAAGCAGGTATTAAACATATTTTTCTTTAATCTCACATTTCTGTATTAAATGTTTGGTTTATTTTTTATTTTCTTGGTCTGATGGGATATTCTAGTCCTCTAAGAAATTATAGGTGTTTTTATTAGTTGTAAAAATCATCATAATTAGGGGAAAATATTCTATATGATGTGGTTAAGTGAGTTAAGTTATCAAAATAAATTATTCTTTCAAACAATATCCTAATTTACTGAAAATGACTATGTTGCTTATTTTCTTTAAGTAGGTTTTGTAGCTTAGATGAGAATTGTGAGACAATTGACTCCACGTTCCTTATGATACATGTCTTTTTGTAGATGAAATAAAATTTTAAAATTCAAATAAGACGTCACAAGTTCACCTGTATATGATTTATTTTTGTAAGGTTTGGTCAAAAAGAAGATTTAATTGGAATTTGCTGTGGATAGCAAACAAAACAGGACAACTTCAAAATTATGACGTCATAGTGAATGCAAATGACCAAAAACATTTTCTTTTACTCAGAAAAGGGGAACGCTGACTAAAACCTTAAAGTGGTCAAATAATACGCAAAACCAATTTGTATTTTAAGATTCCTTTGAGATTAGTAATTTAAACCAACTTAAGGTCATTTTTTTGCTTGAATCGGTGATTAAAGAGCTCTTTAGTGAAAAAGAAATATGCGACTAACCTTGCAGATCATTAGTGTAGTTGGTTTTCTTAAGTTATTGTCACCTGTAAGGGAAGACATTACTAAAGATTTATAACATGAGTTTTATGCTTCTGTTTGAATAATCCTGTTTGGTGGTTTTTTTCCTTTCCAAATGTCTGCTTCCTTTGTCTTTATACCAAACATCTTCACTTATTGATCTTTTGAATGTTTTTTTTTTGCAGTAAAGTTCTGTTTCCACATAGTGTTCTCCTGTTCTTCTCCTGTGGTATTATACTAGAGCTCTAAACAGCACCGTGAAATCGCTGATTTAGTGTATAGTGCCTCGTCCCTGGTTAGCTGCACTTTAAGGCTTGATAGTTCCACAGAACACTTGTATGCTGTCATGATGCCAAGTTGTAATTCTTTAAAAATTACATTATTCCTGTAATGCTCTAATCAGTCTTTAGTAAGTTCAGTGCACAAATTTATAAATATATAAACAAATATATCTTTTCATCCTTTGAAATTGTGTCCTTGCCACGGCTTGTGTTGAAGCTGCCTTTTCTCACTATATTCAGCCATGCTCCACGGGGATGCTAGCTGAATGTTGAAGCAGCTTAGGATGACAGCAGTGGCAGGGTAAAGAGGAGGATGGGTTCTGAATGCGAACAGACAAGCTTGTGGTGGGGAATGACAGCATTAGGATTGAAATATTTAATCTTTTTTTCTTATTCATAAATGTTGACATTGCTTAGGCATGCATGCATCTTCTGTTTATCAAGGAAGATACAGTATTCTGTATTTTGCAGAAATGTCAGAAAGGAATATCTTAGTTCGGTTAATATTATGAAAGATGACATCAGAGTATGGATCAGTAAAAACTCACTTTTTTGCATGCCTGCATGATATACAGCATACAGTACACCCTCTTTGTTTGCTTTTGTCTTACTTTAGATGTTGTATGCCATCTGGTGTTGCTGGAACATTGTATCTTCTCATGTACTCATGCATCTCAGGGAAACTCTTCTTGACGTAGTCCTCTGCACTGCTTTCTCTCACTGTAGCAAAGCGGAATCCCTGAGAGGGATGGTGCAACTGTAGAGGCAAAGAAAGAAGCCAATATTTCACCTATAGAACACCTTTCAATTAAATCAATGAAACCTTTTCAGTTGTAGTCTATTGTTTTTTTTTATTTGTTTTGGCTCTCTCCATTTTCTGGTTTTAACTCCAGTATAACCTTTGGCGAAATGAAGGAAATATAAGTCTTGGAAAACAGATTGTGGAAAACTAACTATATAAAGTATTTTTTTCTTTACCTTCGGATCATGTATCCCTGACAGCTGCTCATAGGTTTTCTCCCCAACCATGACGGCAGCCAAGTTAGCAGTGTAGGTGGACAGACAGAAAAGACAAAAGATTGCCCAAAGATTCATCAGGAGGCGACCAGTCCAACACTTCGGGGGTTTGATGGCTACAGTGCGTCCGAAGAGAATAGCGTAGCACACATTAAGTGCGGAGGAGAAAGAGAAGACACGGTCCCGATTGCGTCCTCGAGGCGTCATCCCGAAGGGGCTGTGCCACTCGTACAGGGTGAGGAAGACAGCGGTGACGTGGAGTGAGACAAAGATGCCGAGCCACATGGACCAATGGAGAGGCCACATGAAGGCACCAATGGGTGCAGCTGTGTCACGGGTACGAACCTAGGCAAGATGGAAAAAAGGTTAGAGCTGATGCGATTAAATTTGAAAAGCTGCTTTTTAATTTGTGTTTCCTAAACATTTTTTTGTTTTAAAATTCCGAATGTTTCTAGAATCACATTTTGAAACACCTCCTTTAATTTTCAGACCATTGATGACACATGCAAACATTTAATGCATTTTTTTATTTTCCTCTTATGGTGGAAGTTTTTGTTTCATTGTGCTTAAACATTGAAAGCATCAAATGTTGGTACAAACCAGTTTTAACACCTAAATCACATCCTTTCATTAGGAACTGAAGCGTGCATGTGTCAGGAGGTTATTAGATCAGTAACAAAGAAACCAAAATGTCATGTATTAATATTAATATGTTTTCATGAAATTAACTTCCTATTTTTTTGGGATAAGCTTGTTTTGTGTAGTGACATCATAATCATGGTATTTAAATATAATAAGATCTCAAGTTTTGGTGATTATTTCATTATCTGGAGATTATAGCTTCAAACACGTTCTGATGGTGAAATTATATATTTATACTGAGATAAAACCAGTCTGTTTTTTACACTGAAGTTTTAACTTTGGTAATAACTACTGTTTGCTATTTAGGTTTATAATACATTTGTTTGCATTTTAAACATTTAAGCATGAAAAAATATGCAAGTAAAATAGTCTCATTAGAATCAGACATTTTTTAGACATTAAATTTATAACACTGAATTTTTTATCCTGTGCAATTATGTATGTACATTTTTTTTGTACCTAAAATTTGCCAGCAAAAATTCACCTGCAAGAATTCGCCTGCAAAAATTCAACTGCAGAAATTCACCTGCAAAAATTCCCCTGCAAATGCGTTGCCGCTTCTTCCGGTCACTTCAAAAGAAGAGCATCTGCGGACAGGGTTGGGTCACAAGCTGTCATCAGGTCAGTCAAACATTTCATTCAGTTCCATTAGATGAAAAAAAAATACCGAATCTCAAATGGGTGTTAATTACCTGGCGTTTTGTAATAATATATTTTTGGCAGAAAAATCTCATCACTGTTTTTCATTAAGCCATTATCCAAAAACTGTTAAGAGACTCGCCTCTGCCCAAAGGAAAAAGGGTTTTGGGCACGTAATCAAATAAGCGTAATCTGATTGGCTAAAAGACGCTCGACTCGATCGAGTGCAGATTGTTTTAACACCCTTTTGAGATTCGGTATTTTTTTTTCATCTAAGGGAAAACTGAATTTAAACTTTCACTGACCTGATGACAGCAAAAGGCACCAACCCTGTCTGCAGATTTCTTTGTTTTGAAGTAAAACCGAAGAAGCGGCAAACATTTGCAGGCGAATTTCTGCAGGTGAATTTCTGCAGGTGAATTTTTGCAGTAGAATTTCTGCAGGCGAATTTCTGCAGGTGAATTTCTGCAGGTGACTTTTTGCAGGCGAATTTCTGCAGATGAATTTCTGCAGGTGAATTTCTGCAGGTGAATTTCTGCTGGTGAATTTTTGCAGGCGAATTTCTGCAGGTGAATTTCTGCAGGTGAATTTTTGCAGGCAAATTGTAAGTACAAAAAAAATTCACATACATCATTTCAACAGGATAAAAATTCAGTGTTATAAATTCAATGTCTAAAAAATGTCTGATTCTAATGAGACTATTTTACTTCCATAAAAAAAGCAAGTCCATAAAAATATATTTTGGAGCACCATGCATGCCACTGGTTTAATTTAATGCGGACCATTGGAGGCTCTGCTAGTTTATATTGGCCCGCTTCACTTCATTCTATGTCCACAGCAGCCATGTTACTCATTGTACAGTGAGCTCCAACGTTCCCTGCCTGAATCCCAACTTCTGGCCTTTTTTCAACTAAGAATTTCGAAAAATTCAAACTGAAAACATGTAAATACTTTTAAATGGAGAATGAACATTGGTGATGATGGGATATATCAATTGTGTTTTTTGAGGCAGCATGTTTGAGACTTTACCATGTAAAATTGTGGGATAGGAGCTGAGGGCCCGGGGAACGTACCCCGTTTTGCGTTGCACTTGGGTGAAATTGTTGGTGGTTGAAGGGTCTCTCGTTTGATTGATTTCTCCTACGTGATATCTCCCTTTCTTGTTCTAATACATAAGCACTTTTAAAAAACATACTTTCTGTTGCTTTTTAATTTTTGGGCACTATTTCTTTAATGGTTAAGGGTCGCTAGCTTGGCCCACATGGCTACCTGGTTTTGCTGTTTCTCTCCCCCCGAGTCTTCTCCCCTCTCCCGCTTTTCCCTGTGTCAGATGTTAGTTTCTCCTCTGCCCCCCTTTTAGTGATAATGGTACGTGTAATAAAAGTAGCTTTTGTAGCTTTGGAGGGGGGGGTGTCGGAATTGGAGGCCCGGCTCCGCGCTGTTGAAAAACCAGCAGATAGCCGAGGCCCCTTAGCCAGCGCGGAGCCACCGAGGGTAGCTCCCCGAAGCAGTCCTCCAGCAGAGCCCGCGCTGCCGGGGCCTCAGGCCGGCTCGGTACATAGAAAGCATAGTCCTAGATCCGAGCCCACACGTCACCACCAACCCGTCTGCGTTTCTAACAGATTTTCCCCGCTCAGCGACACACCTGCTGAGAAGCCAACTCTGGTAATTGGCAGCTCCATAGTCAGAAATGTGGCACTAGAGACACCAGCGACCATAGTCAAATGTCTACCAGGGGCCAGAACAGGCGACATTAAATCCTACCTGAAACTGCTGGCTAAGGATAAGCGTAAATACAGTAAGATTGTTATTCACGCTGGCGGTAATGACACCCGGTTACGTCAGTCGGAGGTCACCAAAGTTAGTGTTGCTTCGGTGTTTAAGTTTGCCAAAACAATGTCGGACTCCGTAATTTTCTCTGGTCCCCTCCCCGATTTAACCAGTAACGACATATTTAGCCGCATGCTGTCATTCAACTGGTTGCTGTCTAGGTGGCGTCCAGAAAACAATGTGGGTTACATTGATAACTGGGGAACATTTTGGGTAAAACCTGGTCTGATCCAGAGAGACGGCATCCATCCCACTTTGGATGGAGCAGCTCTTCTTTCTAGGAATCTGTCCGAATTTATTAGTTCTCCAAAACTCTGACAACCCAGGCTTCAGACCAGGAAGCAGGGTCGTAGTTTAACACTCCTCTCTGCAGCTTCTGTACTGATACCCACCCATTACCCTATTAAGACAGTGTCTCGACCACGGCCAAAATTGAATAGATTAAAAAATTATCTAAAAGCAGGAAATCAGGAAAATCTCGTAAAATAAGCACAAATCAGACTAAAAAGAAAAATAAAACAATTAAATGTGGCCTACTGAACATAAGATCTCTCTCTTCAAAGACGTTGCTAGTAAGTGACCTGATTTGTGACAATCAGATTGATTTATTTTGCCTAACAGAAACCTGGCAGCAAGAGGATTATGTTACTATAAATGAGTCAACTCCTACTAATTATTTAAATTTTCACATTCCTCGAAATACTGGGCGAGGAGGAGCAGTAGCAACCATCTTTCCCAGACCAATCAATAGCTACAACTCTTTTGAATATTTAATCCTTAGTTTCCCTCATCCAAACTGCAAAGCACTAAAACCACTTCTATTTGTTGTTTTGTACTGTCCACCAGTCCCTTACTCTCAATTTTTTTATCAGTTTTCAGACCTTTTATCTGATTTAGTGTTAAGTACAGACAAAAAACCTCCCCTTTGAAGCCATCACAGAATGCCAAAGTGTGCGTAGCAGTAATCAAAGCAAAAGGTGGCTACTTTGAAGAACCTGGACTATAAGACATACTTTAGTTGTTTCACACTTTTTTGTTCAGTATATAATTCCACGTGTTAATTCATAGTTTTGATGCCTTCAGTGTGAAGCTACAATATTCATAGTCATCAAAATAAGGACAACTCTTTGAATGAGAAGGTGGGTCCAAACTTTTGGTCTGTACTGTATATGCTTAATATAATGCTGATTGCAGGTAAAAAAGTAATCACTCGAAATTGGATGACGGAAAAACCACCTACGCTAGAGAACTGGATAAACGTCGTTCAGAACATTCTCCTGATGGAAAAACTGACGTTTGCGCTGAGACTGGAGCAAGATAGATTTGAAAAATGTTGGACACCATGACAGACCTTCATAAACACTAGATCTGACACTGATGAGATTAAGGAGACACTCACCGTTCCTTAGCTACTCTGTTTGATCTGTTTTACTGTTTCGATATATATCGCTTGAGCGTGTTCGGTTTTTTGGGGTTTTTTTTTTGTTGGAGATGGGGAGAGGGAGGGAGAAGGGAAAAGAGAAAGAAAGAGTAAAAGTTACTGGATGTTTAACAGTCACATTGAAAGGTGTAATGTTATTTGAGGAATGTCTGTGGAGTTCTGCATTGCCCTTTGTGAACATGTGAATCACTCTTTTACTCCTAAATAAAAATTTGAACAAAAAAAAAAACTAAAAGTCAGTGTGGCATCTGATTATCAGGAATAATCTGCCAAATAGTTATGTTGAGAGAAAACACCCAGAAAAAATTAGGATGTAAGATTTGGCTATGTTGTTGCTGACATGCTGGCAAAAATAACACATTGGAAATAAACAGCAGTCAAATTCAAAAACTATCAGCAACTGTCCGAGGCTATGGAGTCAGACAACTCACAGTAGGGTTTTTCTCATAGTTGTTTATGAACAAAGTTTGAGTTACATGTTTTCACAGTTACACATATACAAGAGGCACATTGTGAAGTTAATTGCTTTTTTGGAGGCACATTGTAAACCTGATTGCTTTTTTTGTACAATTGTTCCCTCTATTGTGGGATACTGTGCAGCTGGAATGATTTTTGCTGATACATTTTTACTTTTGAACATTTGTTATTATGTGTAATCGTGGTAACAAAGTGGGTTTTTTATGAACAGGTGCTGCTGATTAAAATCTCAAAACTTCAAATAATACCTCAACTACAACCCAAAATCCCAGATGACTTGAAAATAAGGCGCCATGGATGCAGACCAGGAGAAAAGAGAAGAGAGAGAAAGAGGAAGTTCTCTTCTTTCGATTCTGATGGGCAATGTGAGGTCTTTGGGAAACAAGCTGGATGAGCTCCAAGCCTTACAAAGGACCCAGCCAGAGCATCAGGAATGCAGTATTATGTGTACGAGCAGACAGAGATTTAATGCAAAGGAGGTGGATTAGCAATGCTTGGGAACAACAGATGGTGTAATCTAGGATATGTTACTGTAAAGTGTCCTCTCTGCAGCCCATATATTGAACTGTTAGCAGTAAGTTTTCATTCATAGTATTTACCCAGAGAGTTCACCAGTATGTTTTTGGAGACAGCTTTCAATCCACCATCAGATTTTGCCAAAACAGCTTGTGATGTCATCAGCTCATTTATTTCTAAGCTACAGACACAAAACCCCAATGCGTGTCAGGCAATATCTGCTGATTTTAATCACACCTCACTCTCTGCTACACTTCCAATGTTTCAACTGTTTGTTGCTCTACCAGACAACAAACAGATTTGTTTTATGAAAAAGTCAAGTAAGCATCTTGAAGTCAGGATAAGATACAGCAAGGAGGTTTACAGGAAGAAGCTGGAGAGCAAGCTTCAGTAAAACAATATCAAATATGTGTGGTCTGCAATGAAGAAGATCAAAAGCTTTAAGCAGAAGGAGCACTGAACAGATGGATATCTGGACAGTGCCAATGAACTGAACATATTCTTTAACAGGTTCAGTTCAGGAGCAAACTCAGCATCCTTCTCTTCTGCCCACAGCCAAACAGACATCTGGCCCTCCTTTGACCCAAAGCATCCCTATCACAACTCAAATGTTACACCTCGGCCATGTACCTTTCTGCTTCTAAATGTTTGTCTTCAAACAAATTCAGAAGATGCTGATGCGCCCTTTGCCTCCCCTTTCCACCTGTGTGTCTCTAGAAGTCAGGTGAAGAGGCAATCGAAGAGACTGAACCAGAATGAGGCTTCAGGTACAGATGTAAGCCCTAGAGTCCTGAAGTTGTGTGCAGAGCAGCTCTGTGAGACTCAGCAGCACCTCTTCAAACTTAGCCCGAACTAAGAGAAGGTTCTAGTGTTGTGGAAGATCTCCTGTCTTATTCCTGTACCAAAGAAAACTCACTCATTTCACAACTATAGACCTGTTGCCCTGACATCCCACATCATGAAGGTCCTAGAGAGACCCACCTGAGTAAGCAAACAGGCAACATTTAGGACATCATGTTCGTTGATTTCTTTAGTGAATTTAAAAGAGTTCAATCTGATTAGATTTTTAGAAACTCCAGAAGACTTAGGTGGAGGCCTCAACAATCGCCTGGATCAAGGACTACCTGACAAACAGACCACAGTTTGTGAGACTGAAGGGTTGTGTGTCTAACCAGGTAGTCAGCAGCACAGGAGCACCACAGGGGACTGTACTCTCACCATTCCTTTTCACTCTGTACACCTCAGGCTTCCAGTACCAGACAGACTCCTGTCATCTGCAGAAATACTCTGATGTTTCTGTATTCATAGAGTGTATCAGAGATGGATTAGAAGCTGAGTACAGGGAGCTGGTGTATCACTTTGTTGCATGGTGTAGAAAAACATGCACTCCTGAAAAATTCCACCATCACTCTCCCTTCCATATGTTTTTATGTCCATCATGCTAAATCAATACTTTGCATGACAATCTGCCCTAAGGATAAGGGAATGAGTTCCTTTATAGTTAAAATTATCACTCTAAACATTTGGTGCCGCTTTTATTGTCATGAGTTCCATCAATGCAACCCAAACAATTTGGTAAACTCCATGCACGGCAGCATGCCTGGGAGAACGCCTCCCACTTGCCTTTATCAGGTAATGCAACAAATTCACTGCACATCGCTGACCAAAATGTCACACACTTCTCTGACAATGAGGGAGACTGTTGTACTTTAAAGCACAATGTTAGAAAATTGGAGAGAAAATGGCGCTCTACACACCTAGAGGATTCCTACTTAATCTGGAAAAATAGCCTACTGTTGTATAAAAAGACACTTCACCAAGCTAGAACAGCTTATTTCTCATCATTAATAGAAGAGAACAAGAATAATCCTAGGTTTCTCTTTTAGTACAGTTGCTAAACTTACACAGAGTCATAGCTCTGTTGAGCCATCATTCCCTTAGCTCTTAGCAGTCATGACTTTATGGGATTCTTCTTAAATAAAATTGATTCTATTAAAAATAAAATCTTTGACATACTCCCGAAAATGATTACTTCATCCTCAGCAAGTGAGACAACATTGGAAATAACCGTAGAACCTAATCTGTTTTTGGACTGTTTAGATCCTGTGGAGCTTCCTGAGTTATCAGAAATATTAGCTTCATCTAAACCTTCAACTTGTATGTTAGACCCAATCCCAACCAAATTTTTTAAGGAAGTGTTCCCTCTGATTACCAGCCCCATTTTAGATATGATTAATCTATCTTTAGTAAATGGATAGGTACCACCGGCTTTTAAGGTAGCTGTAATTAAACCTTTACTTAAGAAACCTTCGCTTGATCGAGATGACTTGAAAAATTACAGACCTATATCCAATCTTCCATTCTTATCTAAAATTCTTGAGAAAATAGTTGCTAATCAAATGTGTGAGCATTTACACAGCAATGACCTGTTTGAAGAGTTTCAGTCAGGCTTCAGAGCTCATCATAGCACTGAAACAGCTCTGCTGAAAGTCACTAATGATATTCTTATGGCCTCAGATAATGGACTTGTCTCTGTACTGGTTCTGTTAGATATCAGTGCTGCATTTGATACAGTCGACCATAATATTCTCTTAGGCTGGAAAAAAGGCTGGAATATTTTGTAGGGATCAGGGGAACAGCGCTACGCTCGTTTAGATCTTATTTGTCTGACAGATTCCAGTTTGTAAATGATAAATCATCTTTAAACTCCAGGGTTAATTGTGGAGTACCACAGGGTTCAGTACTTGGGCCAATTCTCTTTACTATATATATGCTTCCAATAGGTCAAATTATCAGGCAGCATAGGATAAATTTTCACTGTTACGCTGTTGATACTCAGCTTTACTTATCCATAAATCCTGATGAACCCAACCAGTTAGATAGACTACAAGCATGTCTTGAAGATATAAAAACTTGGATGACTTTAAATTTTTTGCTTCAAAATTCAGACAAGACAGAAGTTGTCGTCTTTGGACCGGGGTCTTTAAAAAAAAACTGCTTAGTCAATCACTTAACCTGGATGGCATTAAATTGACCTCCGGTTATAAAGTAAAAAAACCTTGGTGTTACTTTTGACCAGGAAATGTCATTTAAATCCCATATTAAAAAGGTTTCTAGGATTTACCTTCTTTCACCTCAGGAACATTGCCAAATATAGAAATATCCTATCCAGGAGTGACGCTGAAAAACTAGTCCATGTATTTGTTACTTCAAGGCTGGACTATTGTAATTCTTTACTATCAGGATGTCCACAAAATGCAGTTAAAAGCCGTCAGCTGATTCATAATGCTCCAGCAAGAGTTCTGATGAAAATTACAAAGAGAGATCATATTTCTCCCATTTTTATCTTCCCTTCATTGGCTCCCTGTTAAATCCAGAATAGGGCACTTCGTTCTCAGACTGCAGGTTTACTGGTGGTTCCTAGAGTCTCTAGAAGTAGAATGGGAGGCAGATCATTTAGTTATCAGGCTCCTCTCCTGTGGAACCAGCTCCCGGTTTTGGTCCGTGAGGCGGACATCCTGTCTACTTTTAAGGCTAGGCTTAAAACTTTCCTTTTTGAGAAAGCTTATAGTTAAGAGTGGCTTAGAGCCTTCCTCACTCCCTGTTGGATGGAGTAAGGGGGAGTCATGTTTAGCCTAAACCAGCTCAGTTGTGGTTGAGGTGCAAACACACCCTCCATTTCTGCTACCTGTATGACCCCTTCTCTTTTCCAATGGCTATAATGTGTCTGACTAAGAGAGGTATCCCAATCCTTGTGGTTTTTAATATAACAATGACCATCAGTGGGACCCTTTGTGGAGTGCCTTGAAACGACATTGTTGAAAATGAGCGCCATTTAACTAAATAATCTGAACTGAAACTTTCTGTGTAGTTATGCTGCTATAGGCTTAGGCTGCTGGAGGACATAATGACCACTTTCACCCTCTTCGCTACATTCTCACACTACTCTCCAATTTTGCATTATTTGCTGTTATTTCAGCTTTTAACTTTGTTCTCTCTCTCTTTTCTCTTCCTAGAAGCTACACCTGGCCTGACTCTGTGTCTACCTGTGACACCTTTCTGGAGAGGGGCATCATCCGAGCTTCTGCTGGCAACAACTTAATGCTCACCCTCTACCGATGATCCACATGGCCCTGTCTTTTAGTGTTTAACCCTTTCTCTCTCCTAGACATGGCGATTGACTGAGCTTTTACTGTAACTAATTATATGTGCTCTCTTTCAGACTCTAACCTTGAAAACTGGCTCAGAGTTTATACGTTCTTTCTTTCTAGGTGAAACGACTAAAGGAGCTACATCCATTAACACTTACTTCTTCTTCCCATAGAAAGGACTCCTGGATCAGTGCTTCTTTGTTCTCTTTGTGTCTCTGCTCTGTTCTCTGTAACCCCCAGTCGGTCGTTGCAGATGGCCGCTCACACTGAGCCTGGTTCTGCTGGAGGTTTCTTCCTGTTAAAAGGGTGTTTTTCCTCTCCGCTGTCGCTACATGTATGCTCAGTATGAGGGATTGCTGCAAAGTCAACGCCAGTGACTGTCCACTGTCTCTACATGCTCATCCGGGAGGAGGGAATGCTGCAAGTCACTGACTGGATGCAATCTGCTGCGTTTCCTTAGACAGAAATCATTTTATCCAATTTGAATAAATTCTGACTCTGACTGCACTGATCAATGGTTAGGACTAATTGGAATGTATGTACCTGACTTTTGTGAAGTGCCTTGAGACAACATGTGTTGTGAATTTGCGCTATATAAATAAAACTGAATTGAATTAAATTGAATGGAATCAATGATGGCTGAAATTTTAATATAGAAGTTATATACCAGCTCATCTACTGAGTTACAGAACAATGTGGAAATGATAGAGTAAACCTGGTTAAGGGTTTGAGTTGCACTGTCCTTAAAAATGCATTTTCTTTAAATATCGTTGTCATCAAAATGTCGTCGACACCCAGACTTCCCTCTCCCCAGACCCCTCTGCCAGCCGACAGACATTGTCCCTCCAGTGTGTCCTGGGTCGTCTTCTGGGCCCCCATTCGGTATATTTGCCCAAGCCACCTCAACTGGCTACTCTCGATGTTGAGGAGCAGTGGCTCTACTCCGAACTTCTCCCAGATGGCCGAGCTCCTCATCCTATCTCTAAGGGAGTGCCCGGCTACCCTACGGGGGAAGCTCATTTCAGCCGCTAGTATCCGGGATCTTGTTCTTTCGGTAATGACCCAAAGTTGATGGCCATAGGTGAGGGTAGGAATGTAAACTTAACCGGTAAATCGAGAGCTTCGCTTTTCGGCTCAGCTCTATCTTCACCACAATGGACCGGCACAGTGTCCACATTACTGCGGCAGCCGCACCAATCCGTCTGTCGATCCCCCGCTCTATTCTCCCCTCACTTGTGAACAAGACCCCAAGATACTTGAACTCCTCCACTTGAGGCAGGAACTCCCCTCCAACCTGAAGAGGGCATGCCACCCTTTTCCAGTCGAGAACCATGGCCTCAGACTTGAAGGAGCTAATCCTCATCCCAGCCACTGCACACTTGGCTGCAATCTGTCCCAGTGCATGCTATAGGTCTTGGCTAGAGGGCGCCAGCAGGACCACGTCATCTGCAAAAAGAAGAGACAAAATCCACTGGTCCCCAAACCAGACACCCTCCAGCCCTTGGCTGCACCTAGAAATCTGGTCCATAAAAGTTATGAACAGGACCAGTGACAAAGGGCAGCACTGCCGGAGTCCAACATGCACCAGGAATAGGTCCAACTTAGTACTCCTGGAGCACCCCCCACAGGGCACCACAAGGGACACAGTCAAATGCCTTCTCCAGGTCCACAAAGCACATGTAGACTGGTTGGGCAAACTCCCGTGAACGGTCAAGTATCCTGTAGAGGGTATAGAGCTGGTCAAGTGTTTCATGGCCAGGACGAAAACCACACTGCTCCTCCTGAAGCAGACGTTCGACCATCGGCCGGAATCTCCTCTCCAATACCCTGACATAGGCCTTACCAGGGAGGTTGAGGAGCGTGATCCCCCTATAGTTGGAACACACCCACCAGTCAAAGATATGCGGCCGAAGGTCTGAAGACATGACAACAAAGTCGATCATCGACCTCCTGCCTAAGGTATCCTGCTGCCAAGTGCACTGATAAACACCCTTATACTTGAACACGGTGTTCATTATGGACAATCCATGACTAGCACAGAAGTTCAATAGTCCAATCAGAATAAAGGAGTCCCTGGGAGTGGCACTATACAGCACCTGCGACAGGGACACCAAGAAGCCAAGGGTTTTTCGCACTACCGCTCGGCCCGTAGAACTGTCCCTGACCCGAAGGCACAGGGATGTGATCCTCTGATACACCGAGGTAAACCCCAACACGAGACGGTTGAGCTGGGGGACAACAAGCAAACCCACCCCAGCCTGCCGCCTCTCCCCACAGACCACTCCAGAGTAGAAGAGAATCCAACCTCTCTCGAGGAGCTGGGTTCAAGAGCCCACGCTGTGCATGGAGGTGAGCCTGACTATTTCTAGTCAATTCTCTCGACCTCCTGCACAAGCTCAGGCTCCTTCCTCCCCCCAGCCAGATAACAATCCACATCCCTAGAGCCAGTCTAAGCATTCCAAGATCGGGTCATCAAGGTCTCCACCTTCGTCCACTGCCTGCTCTTTGCACCAGTCCCTCATGGTTCCCCCTGCAGGTTGTTGGCCCACTGGGGTATGGCCTCGTGTCTCTTGTTCAGGCTTGGCCCGGTTGGGTCCCGCAAGGAGCAACCCGGGGGGAGCGGGGCGAGAAAATGGCGTAATTGATGATGATTGGCTAAGGTAGAGTAAGCTTTCATTATAAGGCATCTTCTGGATCTTAATGACACCTGCCTGATATCTGTGGCCGGCAGTGTTGGCCAAGTTACTTTAAAATTTTAATACATTCAATATTACAGCTAGTTACAGCTTTAAAAAGAGAATATATTTTTTAATATATTACAGTCTGAAAAATGTAACTGAGTTACACTACAATGAGTTACTTTTGAGTTACTTTTGGAAAAATACCTTAAGTATGAGGCACCATTCTAAAATCAAATAACTGATCTCTTTACAGCTTATACATACACGAGAGTGAAAAGACAAAATATGGTATTTCACTCTTTTTATTAGGTCACTAGCACATCTGAATCTGTTTGGCAAATATAAAATGTTTTTACTTTTTACAGAAGTAGCCTACTTATTAATAACAAAAACAAAAGTAGTCTATTTTTACTTCCACAACATTTAGAGGTAAACCTGTTTTTGAAAACTTAAGGCCACATGTTAATGGGGAAGGGTGCAACACATTTAAAGCAGTGCCTAAAACATAGGCTATAAACATTACCCTTAATATCCATCGGTCAACAAATAACTGGACAAATGTGCTGTCATGCTTAACAATAACAGAACACAGGCACAACCATTTCCTTATAAACGTTTGTATACAAAATAAAGGTATGACTTTTAAGTAAAAGCTATTTAAAGGAATACCCTGAGAGTAGTCATACTCAAGAATTTTACAAAATAAACATGTAACAAATTAAATACTGTAACTATTGCATTCTTAGAAAATTAATAAGCCAGAATAAGATAAAAATAAATAACTCAACTGCTGGGGGAAGTGTTTTGAGTTTAAATGGCCCTCTAAACAACAGAAATACAAGCAACAAAGGTTTAACAGTGTTTTACACTTCTTGATATTTGTTGGGGTACAGGGCATTCCTCCACAGACCATCTGACTGAAATATTTCCTTTAAAAAAAAGCCGCTGAAGCATTCATCACCAAGACGGTTGTGTTTCGGTGTTAAAACAAGACTACCAAGAATGAACAGTCTTTACACTGGTTCAGTGGATGGTGTTGGAGCATTGTATCGCACCACAACTTTTTTGATTCTGGGAAACTGGTGGAGACATTTCATAGTGGAGGCTGAATTTAAATAAGAATGAATTTCATGTTCTACTGGCATTGACTCAATACTTGCTGAACCAGGGTGTTTCTCAAATGAAAAGAAGTACTCTTCAACGGAGAAGGGGGGAGCTTGAGTGGCACAGGGCAAAGTGACTGAAGGATCTTCTAACTGAATGGAGCGACACTCTGTTGTAAGGAGGGTTTTGATGAAATCCCATTTGTCATCTTCTTTTACTCAGTGGAGCTCACACTTTGAAAGAGAGACAGTTGAAAGTAGGGCTTCTTTTGTGTCAATAATATTTGCAAATCTACTTTTTATTGCACCAACAATGATTTCTGGCAGACCAATGGTCATCTATGATAAGTCATTTTTGTAGCTATGGTCTTGCTAATCAGAATTTCTAAAGTTGGTTAAGTTCCATAAAAACAGGTGAAAAAAAGGTAGGGAACCTTTTTTTTAGGGAAAGTTTTCATTATCAAACAATACTCATTAAGAAACTGGTACTCTTGTTTATTCATGCATTTGATTTGAAGCATTGTACAGATGTTGTTACTGACAGAGAGAGGCATTTCTGTAATCGGTGCACAGGCATTGAACCAAGTGTTCCACCAGGTTGCTGTTGTATCAATCAACTTTTTGCAACCAACTTCCTCCATGTACTCTGATGCAAATGGGGAGCGGCTAGCTTTTGTCCACATTGCTGAACATTTTGCTGAGACACTGCGATACACACCTTTTGATTCTGAACTGGAACCTAGCCATGCATCAACCTCATTGGTACGTGGTAAGGAGATTTTTTTTCAAATTTGGTATTTACAGTTTAACTGAACTTTTATGCGGCCAATGTTTGTCCATTTCATCTGTTTCGTCCATAACTGTAGAACCTGATCTGTGCTTAGACTGCTTTGATCCTGTGGAGCTTCCTGAGTTATCAGAAATATTAGCTTCATCTAAACCTTCAACTTGTATGTTAGACCCAATCCCAACCAAATTATTTAAGGAAGTGTTCCCTCTGATTACCAGCCCCATTTTAGATATGATTAATTTATCTTTAGTAAATGGGTATGTACCACAAGGTTTTAAGGTAGCTGTAATTAAACCTTTGCTTAAGGAACCTTCGCTTGATCGAGATGACTTAATAAATTACAGACCTATATCCAATCTTCCATTCTTATCTAAAATTCTTGAGAAAATAGTTGCTAATCAAATGTGTGAGCATTTACACAGCAATTACCTGTTTGAAGAGTTTTAGTCAGGTTTCAGAGCTCATCATAGCGCTGAAACAGCTCTGCTGAAAGTCACTAATGATATTCTTATTGCCTAAGATAAAGGACTTGTGTCTGTACTGGTTCTGTTAGATTTCAGTGCTGCATTTGATACAGTCGATCATAATATTCTCTTAGAAAGGCTGGAATATGCAGTAGGGATCAGAGGAACAGCGCTAGGCTGGTTTAAATCTTATTTGTCTGACAGATTCCAGTTTGTTCATGTAAATTATAAATCATCTTTAAACCCCAGGGTTAATTGTGGAGTACCACAGGGTTCAGTACTTGGGCCAATTCTCTTTACTATATATATGCTTCCAATAGGTAAAATTATCAGGCAGCACAGAATAAATTTTCACTGTTACGCTGATGACACTCAGCTTTACTTATCCATAAATCCTGATGAACCCAACCAGTTAGATAGACTACAAGCATGTCTTGAAGATATAAAAACTTGGATGACTTTAAATTTTCTGCTTCTAAATTCAGACAAGACAGAAGTTGTCGTCTTTGGACCAGAGTCTTTAAAAAAGAAACTGCTTAGTCAATCACTTAACCTGGATGGCATTAAATTGACCTCCGGTTATAAAGTAAAAAAACCTTGGTGTTATTTTTGACCAGGAGATGTCATTTAAGCCCCATATTAAACAGGTTTCTAGGATTTCCTTTTTTCATCTCCGGAACATTGCCAAAATTTGAAATATCCTGTCCAGGAGTGACGCTGAAAAACTAGTCCATGCATTTGTTACTTCAAGGCTGGACTATTGTAATTCTTTACTATCAGGATGTCCACAAAATGCAGTTAAAAGCCTTCAGCTGATTCATAATGCTGCAGCAAGAGTTCTGAAGAAAATTAAAAAGAGAGATCATATTTCTCCTATTTTAGCTCCCTTCATTGGCTCCCTGTTAAATCCAGAATAGAATTTAAAATTCTCCTCCTCACATATAAAGCCCTTAATGATTTAGCACCATCATACATCAGAGATCTGATTGTTCCATACGTTCCTAACAGAGCACTTTGTTCTCAGACTGCAGGTTTACTGGTGGTTCCTAGAGTCTCTAGAAGTAGAATGGGAGGCAGATCCTTTAGTTATCAGGCTCCTCTCCTGTGGAACCAGCTCCCAGTTTTAATCCGTGAGGCAGACACCCCGTCTACTTTTAAGGCTAGGCTTAAAACTTTCCTTTTTGATAAAGCTTATAGTTAGAGTGGCTTAGGTTATCCTGAGCTATCTTCCTTATTTTAGCTCCGTCTTCTTCTCCCCTTGTTGGATGGAGTAAGGGGGAGTCAGGTTTAGCCTAAACCGGGTCAGTTATAGTTGAGGTGCAAACACACCCTCCATTTCTGCTACCTGCATGACCCCCTCTCTTTTCCAATAGTTATGGTCAATCTGACAGAGAGAGGTATCCCAATCGTTGTGGTTTTTAGTATAACAATGGCCATCAGTGGGCTCTGGATGGACGAACTGTCTACTTTTGGGGCTGGGTTTAGAACTTTCCTTTTTGGTGGGGCTTGTGGTTGGTGTGGCTTGGGTTGTCCTGGGCTGTCTCTGTGGTTGTGCTGCTGTGGGCTTGGGCTGCTGGAGGACATGATGACCACTTTCACCCTCTTCGCTACTTTCTCACACTACTCTTCAATTTTGTATTATTTGCTGTTATTTCAGCTTTTAACTTTGTTCTCTCTCTTTTCTCTTCCTAGAAGCTACACCTGGCCGGACTCTGTGTCTACCTGTAACACCTTTCTGGAGAGGGGAATCCTCCAAGCTTCTGCTGGCAACAACTTAATGCTTACCCTCTACCGATGATCCACTTCGCCCTGTCTTTCAGTGTTTAACCCTTTCTCTCTCCTAGACATAGCTACTGACTGAGCTTTTACTGTAACTAACTCTATGTGCTCTCTTCAGACTCTAAACTTGAAAACTGGCTCAGAGTTTATCTGTTCCTTCTTTCTAGGTGAAACGACTAAAGGAGCTACATCCATTAATATTTACCTTTTCCTTCCCATAGAAACTACTCCTGGATCAGTGCTTCTTTGTTCTATTTGTGTCTCTGCTCTGTTCTCTCTAACCCCCAGTCGGTCGTGGCAGATGGCTGCTCACACTGAGCTTGGTTCTGGTGGAGGTTTCTTCCTGTTAAAAGGGAGTTTTTCCTCTCCACTGTCGCTACATGCATGCTCAGTATGAGGGATTGCTGCAAAGTCAACGCCAGCGACTGTCCACTGTCTCTACATGTTCATCCGGGAGGAGTAAATGCTGCAAGTCACTGACTGGATGCAATCTGCTGCGTTTCCTTAGACTGAAAAACGTTTTATCCAATTTGAATAAATAACAGAATCTGGCTACACTGTTCAATGATTAAGATTAATTGGAATGTATGTACCTGACTTTTGTGAAGTGGCGCTATATAAATAAACTGAATTAGATGCACACAATTTTATCAATTAGATGCACACAATTTTACCTAAAGTTGACCCCCGCATGAAATTTTTTTCCTTTCATGTCGTCGTCAGTGGGTGTGGCCAAACCTCTGAACCACGCCCCCAAACGTGAGGTAGATCAAACCGTAACTCGTAGGGATTTGAAATTTGGCACACTGATAGAACTCCTCAAACCACGAAAAAAAGTCTCTGGGGGTATGCCCTAAAACACACAGAAAGCTGGCAATTTTGGATCAAATGCTAATTTTTGGCCATTTTTCCCTTTTACCTACGTCGAACTTTAACTCCTCCTAGGGATTTGTCAGCTTCAAATCTGGTCAATATGCAGTTGAGGCATGGGAGATTAATAGTTATCAAAATCGTGAGTTTTCGTGCATGTTTAAGGGGGCGTGGCCAACACACAAACTTGCACCCAAAGTGAAAAAAATGCAATAACTTTCCCAAAGAAATGCCAAATCACTCTAAATTTGGCATGAAGAATGACCTTTGGGTTCCCGACGATCCTATGTGATCAGATGCTGACATCATCTAAGGCCCGTCCCCTCAAACTAGGAAGTAACTTTTTTTACTGGGAAAGGTTGCTATCTGGCTGTCTCGACTCAATCTGCTTCAAAGGTGACTGATAACTAGTGGGTAACTTTGAGGCGACTGTGGCTCAGTAGGAAGAGTAGTGGTCTTGCAATCAGAAGGTTGTGGGTCCGATTCCAGCTTCCTCCTGCCATATGTCAATGTGCCCCTGCGCAAGGCACTTAACCTCAAGTTGCCTACCGATCTGCGTATCGGTGTATGAATGTGTGAGCGTTAGTGAGTGCGATTGGGTGAATGTGGCTCTAGTGTAAAGCGCTTTGAGTGGTCTGTATGACTGGAAAGGCGCTATATAAGTTCAGTCCATTTACTTTGTTTTAAGCACAGTCACTTTTCATAAAAGGGTGTGGCCGTGGTGGCGTGGCAAAGTTTCACATCATGCCATGGCCATACGTTTGGCTCTACATATTCTACAGTTCTACATATATCATCTGAACTGCACCACATTCAATATGATTAATCCTTGTCCAGTCCCCAAAAGAGATCTGATGACATATGTGGTGGGCGTATACACATATCAGAATCAGAATCAGAATCAGAATCATTATTGCCAAGTTTGTACATACAAACAAGGAATTTGACTCCGGTACACTTTGCTCTTTGGGTTTTTGTTTTGCACTACAGAATCTACATATTTACAATGTAAATATACACAATATAAAAAAAAAAGGTGCATTTGCCAACAACTGTATGCTGTTTTTTTTGATTTTATTGAATTTTCAACAGAGAAAACAGCCTGGGGGAAGAAACTGTCTCTGTGGGGGCTGGTTTTAGTGAACAGCGCTCTGTAGCGTCGCCCTGAAGGCAGAACTCTAAACAGTTTATGTGCAGTGTGTGTGGGGTCTGCAGATTTTTAGCAGCTCTTTTCCTGACCCTAGACCGTAAAAAGTCCTGGATGGAGGAAGGTCACCCCCTGATGATTCTCTCTGCAGCCCGATTTTTCGTTGCAGTCTGGACCTGTCCGTTTTGGGGGAAAACCGAACCACACGGAGATGGATGAAGACAGGACAAACTGAATGATGGCAGTGTAGAAGATGACCAGCAGCTCCTGTGGAAGGTTGTACTTCTTAAGTTGCCTCAGGAAGTACAGTCTCTGTGGGGCCTTCCCCTTCCGAACAGTGTCTATGTGTGAAGACCATCTCAGGTCCTCAGAGATGGTGGTTTCCTAAAACCTGAAGTGATCCACAGCCGACACGGGTTGTTGAGGATGGTGGGGGGGTGTATGGAGGTGGTTTTTCCAAAAGTCCACCACCATCTCCACAGTCTTGAGTGGGTTTAGCTCCGGCAGTTCTGACTACCCCAGTGTACAAGCCGATCCACCTCCAGTCTGTATGCAGACTCATCACCGTCCTGGATCAGTCCAATGACAGGGGTGATCTGCAAACTTCAGAAGTTTCACGGACGAGTTTTGCTAAGGTGCAGTCATTTTGTACAGGGAGAAGAGGGGGGGGGGATAGAACAACCCCTGGGGGCACCAGTACTTATTGATCTGGTTCGGGAGAAGATGCTCCCCAGTCTCACCTGCTGCTGTCGGTCCGTCAGGAAGCTGTTGATCCACTGACAGGTGGAGGCTGGGACGTTGAGCCGAGTGAGCTTCTGGTGGAGGATGTCGGGGTATATGGGTTTTGAAGGCCGAGCTGAAGTCTACAAACAGGATCCTGGCGTAGGTCCCTGGGTGGTCGAGGTGTTGCAGGATGAATTGTAGACCTAAGTTAACAGCATCATCTGACGACCTGTTTGCTCAGTAAGCAAACTGCAGGGCGTCCAGTAGAGGGTAGTTACATATGTAACTTCTCAGAACCTACAAAAAAGTCTCCTGGAGCCTCAGTCCAAACCCCACAGGAAGTCGGCCATTTTGGATTGAATTTGCGATTTTGACCCCAGTTTTGACGTTTCTAGCCTCGGTATCTGAGCAAACTCCCCCTACAGCTTTTGACTTAGAGACTTCAAAATCACTCAGTATACTCTCAAGGCTTTGGGGATCAAAAGTTATCAAAAACTTTTTGCTGCATCAAAGCGTCAGACTTCTCGACATAAAAGACGAAAATTGATATAGCTTTTACAACGAAAGTCACAGAGACATGAAACCTTCTAAGATTGATCTGCCTCTGGCACCGAAAAATATTCATTGATCAGATTCCAACATCATCGAAGCCCGCCTACTGAGAACAGGAAGTATCATGTTTTACTTCTGATGGTCCATATTTAGTGTCCTTCACCTTATCAATGTGAAACTGTTCCAAATGACAGATAACATGATGCTCTAAGATAGAATCCAGTACTGACTGGTTTGGAGGGAGGGTGTTGCCGTGGCGAAGTCTAATGTCACGCCATGGCCATACGTTTGGCTCTTAATTACACATCCAGGGTCCGATTTACTCTTAACTGAATATGGTTGATCTTTGTCAGCCCCCAAACAGCTCTATTGGATTACATTGGAATTTGGATCAATGGCACCCTCTAGGACTTTTCAAGTGCTCTATCTCCCTCATACATCATCGGATCCACTTCAAATGTAGAATACATCATCATAGATCAACGCTGAACATGTTGGCACAGTCAATTGATGACATCATTTTAGCCCCACCCACTAATTAACAAGTGAGTAGATTTTGGTTTATAAAGGTTAATTATGCATGATATTTGGGTGGATTTATGAAGGGGGCATTTACTTAGGACCCCTCAGAGTTGGGAGAGTTTAGACAGGCCAAAAATATGAGGAATGTCTTTTCCATTTGTTAAACCCCTTCCATTGGAAACAATGTGATGGAAGGTAGTTCTTCAATATGGTCAAAGGATAAATGAATGCTGCTTTAAAGATGTTCACAAATTTCTTTTTGTTAAATGGGGCCAATGTTTTCTAAATCATAATTTATAGGAAGGTATGCGGTTGTTACAGGCGCAAAATGCAGCTTATTGGGCTCAGTAGAGCGATGTTTTTTCTAACTTTGATTGCTTTACTTGTGCCACCATGTGGCCTTTTTTGATGATAATAGCAATCGGTGCTATTTAACTACAACTTGACTTTATCTATCCAGTAGCTGCATATAGTTCTGTTTATTAGGAGACTAACCTTTTCAGGTAGATAATCCTGTCAGGGACATTTGGGGATGGATGTCGATCTGGGGGGAGCAAATGTGGATGAAGACAATCAACGTTTAGGGTCTACATTATCAGATTCATTCGATGTCAGACAGAATTTTTAGCTGTGCTTTGAGGCTGTTGTACTTTCTTTCCTTTCTCCTAATCATGCACATATACAGTACAGACCAAAAGTTTGGACACACCTTCTCATTCAAAGAGTTGTCCTTATTTTCATGACTATGAATATTGTAGCTTCACACTGAAGGCATCAAAACTATGAATTAACACATGTGGAATTATATACTGAACAAAAAAGTGCGAAACAACTGAAAATATGTCTTATATTCTAGGTTCTTCAAAGTAGCCACCTTTTTCTTTAATTACTGCTACGTACACTCCTGGCATTCTGTTGATGAGCTTCAAGAGGTAGTCACCTGAAATGGTTTTCACTTCACAGGTGTGCCCTGTCAGGTTAATAAGTGGGAATTCAAGCCTTAAAAAATCAGGTTGGGAGCATCAGTTGTGTTGGCAGGAGGTGGATACAGTACACAGCTGATAGTCCCACGAGTAGACTGTTAGAAATTGTATAATGGCAAGAAAAAAGCAGCTTTAAGAATGAAGGTCAGACAGTCCGAACAATGGGAAAACATTGGAAAGGGTCCCCAAGTGCAGTGGGCAAAAACCATCAAGCGCTACAAATAACTGGCTCACATGAGGACCACCCCGGGAAAAAGGGAAGACAAAGAATCACCTCTGCTGCGGACGGATAAGTTCATCTGAGTCCCCAGCCTCTGAAATAGCGGGTTTAACAGCAGCTCAGATTAGAGAAACAGGTCAATGCCACACAGAGTTCTAGCAGCAGACACATCCCTGAAACAACTGTTAAGAGGAGACTGTGTAAAATCAGACCTTCATGGTTTAAAATACATGCTAGGAAACCACTGCTGAGGACAGGCAACAAGCAGAGAGAGAGTGTTGGGCTAAAGAACACAAGGAATAGACATTAGACCAGTGGAAATCTTGTGCTTTGGTCTGATGAGTCCAAGTTTGAAAATCTTTGGTTCCAACCATTGTGTCTTTGTGCGGCGCAGAAGAGGTGAACGAATGGACTCTACATGCCTGGTTCCCACCATGAAGCATGGAGGAGGAGGTGTGAGGGTGTTTGCTGGTGACACTGTTGGGGATTTATTCAAAATTGAAGGCATACTGAACCAGCATGGCTACCACAGCATCTTGCAGCGGAATGCTATTCCATCCGGTTTGCGTTTAGTTGGACCATCATTTATTTTTCAACAGGAAAATTACCCCAAACACACCTCCAGGCTGTGTAAGGGCTATTTGAGCAAGAAGGAGAGTGATGGGGTGCTGCGCGAGATGACCTGGCCTCCACAGTCACCGGACCTGAACCCAGTCGAGATGGTTTGGAGTGAGCTGGACCGCAGAGTGAAGGCAAAAGGGCCAACAAGTGCTAAGCATCTCTGGGAACTCCTTCAAGACTGTTGGAAAACCATTTCAGGTGACTACCTCTTGAAGCTCATCAACAGAATCCAAGAGTGTGCGGAAGCAGTAATAAAAAGCAAAAAGGTGGCTACTTGAAGAACCTAGAATATAAGACATATTTTCAGTTGTTTCACACTTTTTTGTTCAGTATATAATTCCACATGTGTTAATTCTTAGTTTTGATGCCTTCAGTGGGAAGCTACAATATTCACAGTCATGAAAATAAGGACAACTCTTTGAAGGTGTGTCCAAACTTTTGGTCTGTACTGTAGCTTTAATGGGGTTAGATTTATCTCCACTAGTTGCATCACCTGTTGATTCTTTAGGGGGAGGGTTACCCGGTTGTGGGTGTTCCACAGTCTACCTAGTGCCTGGGAGGCTCCCTGGTTTTAAGTGGTGAGGTGCCTTTGAATGACACCTCATCAGGGGGATTGTTAGGAATAACCTTTCTTATTACTTACAGATGAGCTTTCGCATACGCACCATAATGATAAAGTATAAATGCTAATGTTTTTACTTTTGTTAGAATATGGATAAGACTCATCACTGACGTACATTATAAAGGACAAATGACCTATAGTTTAACATAAAGTTTAGTACATTGGGTTTGATTGTGGAACACTGTAACCGGGTTTATTAGAATGCTGCAGCCACACTTAGGTTAAGGATTGGACACCTGATATTACACAACCTATCAGACACCACAATGGTGACACATCTACTGATATCAGTACTGATTATCTACTGATAAACACTGAGGGAGTGTTCATCCCTTGCATGGGAGTGCAAGATATAACACTACATTTGACCTTTCGGGGCTGCTTCATCACTTTGATCACTAAGTGGATCCAGGACGGGAGCCTCAGCACCAGTCTTTGTAACCATTCCTCTGCTGTATTTAGATTAGAACGCCTTCACAAAATTACTCCCATTTGCTGTAAAACAGAATATCACTTTTTGATGGGTTAGTCCATATTGGGAAAAAATGTCCTCTAGCGCTGCTGCAATTGCAAGTCTATGTTGACCCCTGAATCTTCTATAAGCAATTGCAGCCTTTTTTTGTGCTAGGGTTTTTGGATTAATACAGTGTACAGTCCCTCCTAAAAGGATTTTATTATTTGCAGTTGTTGAAGTACAATAATTCCACCATATATAAAAAGACACCCTGAACACCCCAGTCCGGATGTCATGAGAAAGAACAGATGAAGAGCAGGAAATTAAGATTAACACAAGTTTAATTTGGTAAATGATAAGTCCAATAATTCCCTAAACATATTCCATACAAAAAGAATGATACAGAGAAAGAAATAAAGATTTACCAAAGGCCTTTGGGAGAAGACTCGATCGGCAGCAAATCTATGGCTGGTCACCGAGTGATCTGCCTCATCATAGATGCAAGTACATTTTATACCATCTACATCAAAGACTGAGCCTCCCCATTATGCAGTCTGGTGCTGTAAATTAGCCAAGCCCCCCTTGTGGGTAATTTATTAGCTATACCATGCCCAAAAGTTGGCATTTATTGCTTTACTGCCCATACAACCAGCATTTACTACTTGCAGCTGCCGAGAACCTCCTAACCCCTGTTTCACCCTTGTTCCAGCCTGACTTTTGCTGTGACCTCTGAATTCTCCCTCTCAGGCTCACAATACATGTTATGTCCCAGGTTTATGGTTATACATGTGAACTGACCTAATACCATGAAAGTACATGATTTTAATTCCAACAATTCCCCCTTTTGACCTCTATAAAAGAGGTCAATATACAAAAATGTAGGAATGATAAGTAACAAATAAAAAGAATAATAAGGTATTGGCACACCAAAAGATTAGTACTCTGCGAAGTAACAAAGGTAAGCCATGAATTACAACTGGGCCATTAATTCCCAACCTTCAGTAACCACATTTTGCATCATATTATATGGAGGTACAGAGGCCCTTTCCATACCTTACTAGAATACAAAAAATACAGACAATGAAATCAGCAATGAGATACTTACCAAAGGTGTTGGTGAACCACTTCTCCAGTCAACCCGCCAATCCCGAATATTCATGCATTTCCTTAGCACGCAAGCCTTCTAATGCTCGAGTCACTGAATCATCAGGAGCAGTATTATTTGGGATAAAAGTACAGCACATGTCACCAAACGTTGCACACACACACCCTTTTCAGCCAACAACATGTCCAGAGCCAATTTATTCTGCACAGCCATAAGAGAAGTAGGCGCCAACTGTTCTGCCAACCCTTCAACCGCGTCTCGTGTCAGATTTGCCAACCTTAAGACATTGTAATGTATGGAATTGATCCTGTCTACATTTTTATTTGGGGTTACAGGAAAGACTGTTGAAATTACCAGTATATTTTCAAACCCAGCTGCCACCTGATCAACCAATTTAAACTGGTCTGGTACTCCACGTGGAACACCAATTGCATCAATATAAGTTAATGAACTGTCCATAAGATCAAAGGATCTGGTCTTCCTTACTTTTCCTCCAAGTGGCGATTTCTTCCCCCACAGAAGCAATGGAGCGACCAGCCGCACCATCGCACAGCTTCCTACTGCCCTAGGGGAAATTTGGACTAACAAAATATTTCCACCACAATAGTAATATAAACCTTCACGGGCCCAGTGTCCTACAGTGCCAGCTGGGTAAGTTTTGTTACACCATGATGAAGAGACAGTTTATGGAGGTAAATTTGTCTCACTATTATTCAATCAAACAAAAAACTAATCTCAATCAAAAAAACTAATCTCAATCAAAAAAATAAATTGTGGTCAAAACTTTTGTAATATTCAATCGAAAAAAAACTAATCTCAGTCAAAAAATATTAAGTTGTGATCAAAAAAATTGTTTGAAAAAACTTTTTTTGATTAAAACTTTTATTTGCGCATGTCAAAAATCTTTGGTTACGACTCTCGCTCTTTTGGTTTTGACGCTCTCTGTTTTTGGTTGAACTCAAAGAATTTTGAGTGCTGGAAACATGAACATCCTGGGCGGGGCCTAAAGACGAACGATAAAAGACGTTTCCCTATTGGTTAGCGCTGACTAAAGCGGCAGACTCTGATCCCCACCTCTGAACTTCCGCTCGAACTGCAGGGCTTGCAGCGTCGCTTCAGGGAGGAGACATCAACTGTACAGAAGAAAACTGCAGTTAAGTGGGCCGACAGTCAGAAATACGCAGTCACGCCAGCCGACACCAGCTCTCTCTTAAAGATTATTGTAGCGCATACAAGGTGCATTACGGTAATGGAGCAGACAGGACCCGATCCTGGCAACGGTTGAGAAAATAAGAGGAAAACAGAAAAGTAACCTACAGAACATTTATATTAATTATATTTTTACAACTTTCACATTCATGTTTTATGTAAAAGGATAAATATTTAATATTTTACTGTACAGTTTTGGAGAAATCTTGTCAAACTACCTCAAAATGCTCAACCATTATATGCATTTGTCGTACTTTCAGGAATTTATTCCTCCAAAACCATGAGAGGCGACAACACAATCTCTTCAGATTATATTAGAGGGTTATCTATATTATAACCAGAATTAGTATTTCATAATTTCCCTTTAGATTTCTGGAGAAATACACAACTACCCCAACAACGTACCACAAACGCTTCTTTTTGGTGAGGTCGATGAGGTCCTGTGGGAAGTGGTCTGGACAGCTTAAAGTGCAAGAGCATCCAGATCTACTCTGACCTCTCCTGGACCGGAAACGCCCCTCGCCTGTTGAAGAAGGTACAACAGTTCTTCCTCATCAGGACATGAAAACCGACTGTTCTCTCTCCTCAGCTGCTTACAAATGTCTACAGGGCCACGATGGAAAGCACTCTGTGGTGTGGGAACTGCACAGGAGAGGAAAGAAGTAGCACGGGTGGTAAGGACAGCGCACAGGATTATGGTATGCCGTCTGCCCGACATGGACTCTGTTTTCCTCTTATTTTCTCAACCGTTGCCAGGCTCAGCGTCCTTTCTGCTCCATTACCGTAATGCACCTTGTATGCGCTACACTAATCTTTAAGAGAGAGCTGGTGTCGACTGATGTGACCGCGTATTTCTGACTGTCGGCTCACTTAACCACAGTTTTCTTCTGTACAAGCACTGCAGTTCGAGCGGCCGCTTTAGTCAGCGCTAACCAATAGGGAAACGTCTTATATCGTTCTTCTTTAGGCCCCGCCCAGGATGTTCATGTTTCCAGCACTCAAAATTCTTTTAGGTTAACCAAAAACAGAGAGCGTCAAAACCAAAAGAGCGAGAGTCGTAACCAAAGATTTTTGACATGCGCAAATAAAAGTTTTAATCAAAAAAAGTTTTTTCAAACAATTTTTTTGATCACAACTTAATATTTTTTGACTGAGATTATTTTTTTTATTGAATATTACAAAAGTTTTGACCACAATTAAATTTTTTGATTGAGATTAATTTTTTTGATTGAGATTAGTTTTTTGTTTGATTGAATAATAGTGAGACAAATTTACCTTCATAGTTTTTTAGTAACCCATGTAAAATTGAAACAGGGATAATCATATCCCTCACTGTGAGGAGAAAAAAGGGCCTACCAGTGAATTATTGCTAATAACCGGAAACACCTTTGCTAAGGTATGAGTTGCAGGGTTTTCTTTACCATAAGTTAACAGAATCATGCATTTAAATCCTAGTGGATCCACATCCTCATATATGGGAGCAGGTACAGTGACCAGAGTTGGTCTGGCAGCCACATATGCTATACAATTGCTCATGGTCGACTCACTGTGTCTGAGTCATCCACGTTAACCACCAATTGGACTCTGTAAATCCCAGAGCTCCTTGGATAACATCTTCCGGGGTTAAGGTGTTATAGTCTATCTGAACCACAGGGGTTTCCACATCACCACTTTTGGCCATAAAAGAAATAAGAGTAATTCTAACAATTCTATCCTGATCTCGTGCGATCCATCCTGGCAAATGTACTCCTAAATACATATAAAATCCGGAACTCATATTTCCACATCTAAGAGTGCATCCACTGCACCTTTCTGATAGATACTCAAATACACATTATATTTAGTGCAGGCTAGCTCACTACCCTCACATGTAAACATAGAACAGAGATCAAACTGAAATGTGGCGTCCGAGCCGAGTACATATTCTAATTCGATACCTCCATGTCTTTTAATGCATGTATCTGATGTTTCAGTCATTTTCTGGAGTAGATGACGACGGCTGCGGAAATTGGGACTGGAAGTGTGCTCACCACTCTGGAAAACATCACACAACAAGAATACAATTATTCCCACAAGTGTCATTATTAAACCTCCCCCATATTTCCATTTACAACTAAAATCCCAAAAATGCATCACCATTTTTATCCTTTGTACCAGATCAATACCACTTACCCAGGAGCTTATAACCTTCACACACACTGTGGGATTTACTCAAAAATGTTGATTCAAAGTCATACATCCAGTACAAAACACAACAATAGCATAAACAATGATCCAAAGATTAATAAACAGAGAAACACCACATTCAATGATCACATAATCAAAATCAAGAGTCACATATGTTCCGATTCCCAGTCCTGGATTTATCTGTTGATTAGTTGAATGTAATGACTCCTTGTAGTGGATAAATCCTCTTCTTTCAATCTTGAAAACTAAAAGAAAAAGTCTCTGGAGTGGATAAATCCTCTTCAGCTCAGTGCGATCACACCGGTGAGCCTCCAGGGGATTTATTATGCCCCTTCGAGACACCTCCTCTGGTGCCTGTGGCTTTGTAGGGCACTCACACACTGGCTCCAGTGCTACCAGGTTTCTCCTTTTCCTCTCAGACGAACCGCATGAGATGTTCTTTCCAGGACTTGGAACAGGCCTGTGAACCTGGGTTCCTGCCACGTCCGCTGATGATGACCTTGAGCAACACCCAGATGGACTCCTCAACCACATAGGCCTCTTGTTCATCCAGGTCCTCTGGAGAACTCTGCTGCTAGGGTCTGCAGCTCATTAAAGAAAGTGTTACAAGATAATTGTGCAGATTCACCTGTATTTCCTGGTATCCGCTGTGCTGGTCCCAGGAAGCACTCTTCCAAGTCTGTAGTTTCATGTGGGATGAACCTGTGGACTAATTAATAGACATCCTGACAGACATCAAAGCAACTGGCAAATGCATCCACCACAATGCAATTTAGTCTGCGTCACAGATTTTAGCAATTTGTTTTTCAATATTTGTTCATTCTTTCAACCTGCCTTGTGACTGAGGATAATATTACTGTTACCAAAAAGCATGTTTTAGTCCCAACATTGTTCCACCTGTTGCATGATCATTGTTCCTGAAATAATATTCCAATTATCATACCTTAATTTGCTCCAGGAGCCTGGTTTGGAGAAGTTATGATTATATAAACATATTACCACAGAGAATCTCTTTCCCAGATTGGGTGTCATTTTAAACTTACCTGGAGATGATGGCATAGTAAGTTTTGGATTAAATTATCCACAGATGGACCAATTCACCATATCATTTGAATATAGGTGCACACAATGTTCCAGATTGATAAGCACCTGAACAATACGCTACATGCAATGTTCCATGTGCCTTTTCCAAAAGTGTTTCTCATGTTTGGTGACATCACAACTTACCACCAGGGCCTCTCCAAAGGCCATCTTCTTTCTTCTGCTCCTTTTCTCTTCCATACAGTAAGTTCCTCAAGGGGAGAACCCCTTTTGTGATGTTGTTTGATTTTTTTCCAAGTTTAGATGTTCAAAGGTCTCAGCTCAACACTTACTAAATTGAAGCTGCGTGCCTAACCTGCTACTTTTTTAGGCAACAACAAGCTTCAGCCATAAATCTCATTTAATTTTCATGTTTGATTGGACTTCTGTGCTGCCAGTCAAAAATCCACATCTCAACCATGTTTTCAAAATCACATGTATTTTTCCATATTAGTCTAGCATACAGCTAACATACTGAATCACCTCTCTATATCCCCCTTTTGTGTAAAACAACACTGTTGTTACAGAAAACATCTAAAATAAAAAGGCAGATAATCATGAAAGAGCCAATTGTGCGCAAAAACTACAGCAGGTGTTAAACTTAATGAAGGATTCTTTGCGTCTGTGTTCCAATTCAGTGATGTAGTATTAAGATTTCGTCATACCTGCTCTTTTATCCAAAAGACTCAGTGGTGCTGTCAAACCAGTGTAATTAGGGACATAGTTTCTGCTAGTGGCAATAAAACCCAAAAATGACAACAAATCTTTGTTTGGGGTGATGTTAAAATGGCAGATTTTCGTGCAGAACAATATGGGTTACCTGTTGTTTTTTATTGAAAATAACTGTTCCTAAAAAGGTAACCTGTATTCTTCAATCTGTTTTTCATTTATACTCACTTTTGAAACCTTTTTCTGCAAGATTGAAAAGAATAGAGTTGGTAGCTTCAATACACGGGGTTTTCGTTGGGGCTGTAATTGAAAACCACCTCCGCTGGCAACCCTGCAGTCCTGGAGCGGCTGTTTGAAACCTGATTTGAGAACTGACCCAGGGATAAGGCAAAATCTTAAGGCAACTAGTGTCTCTCAGGTGCTCCTTCTTATAAGTGAATTGAGAAGGACATCCCGTAGTACTCAGCCAGCTCAGCCATCAGAGCTCCTTTTACAGGCAGAATGGGGGTGTTCTGGGCAGACTGGCAGGGTTCTAAACAGCCTGCTGTTAACAGCCCTCAATTGGTGTCAGCAATTCCTGCCTCTCCCAGCAGGAGAGTGTGGGTACTGGTTTTTGGGCCAGATGGGGAAGACATCCTGCTACTTAAATTCCACAGGGGCAATGTTCACACATCCAAACAGTGGGTCCTTGAGCCCATAGATGTGATGGACAACTGGATAAAACAGCCTCAGCCAGAAGGTGATCAGTTAATTCTCTGCCATGTTATCTAGATAACTGATGATGTTCTAACATGGCAGAGTCAGAAGCAGTAACTGCAATACAACAAATGTTAGTGAAGGGAGGAAAAGAAAGGGCTGGGTCAGCAGCAAGTTGCCAAGCAGTGGTTGCAAGGGAACGTGTTACAACTCCTCCCAATTCTTTAGTCTGATGACTTGCGAGGTGCAAGGTGAGGTACAGCTTCATCAGACATTTCATAAATGTTTTAGAGGAAAGGGTCCATATTTTCCCTTCTAAAATATTCCTCAAACTGTTCCTGAAACCAATCTGTTTGTTTTCTCACTTCTCTCATAAAACAAAGTCACACGTGGCAGAGCAGGTTTTGGGCCGCAAGGAACCAGGCCTGAATCCAGGGCTTCCAGATAAGGAAACTGGACCTCACCCCAGCACCATGATAAATGTCCACATAAGACTCCACCTCTTCAGGCCACAGTAAACACTGATGTGATTCGGGCCATCCACTGCATGCAGTGTGGTTCCATCTGGAAAAGTCACAACCAAACCATCCATGGAACAAAGTATTGTAGCTTCCAATGCAATCAGAATGTCTCTGCTGAGTAGATTCACAGGTGTGTCGGGCGAAACAACAAATGAATGAATCCGTCTGCCCGCATATTAGGTAGGAGGAGGAACCAGCTTCTCCCTGTCCACCCCTTCGTCCGGCCCCCTTTCCAAACGGCCCACTCCTGGCCCGGCCACAAGGACTTTATGGGTGTGACTCCCACTGGATAGGTAAGGAGGTTTTTGGAGATGTAACAGGAGCCATCATCCAATTTGCTCCTCTCAGCCTCTGCAGTGATCATTTTCTTATCAGACTTTTACTATTCCTCTATCTTACTGCGGTTAATTGGACAGTTTTAAGTTTTAAGTCTAATGCATCAGCCTGTTTCTTTTCATCCTCTATCTGTTCTTTTTTTTTTTTCTCCTCCAAATATTCCTGCATGTGGTGTAACAAATGTCTCTCCCACCTAGCATGACCAAACCTTTCTAAATCTGGGTTTCCTCGCATTATTTTCCTTCAGGTATTCCATCCATCACAGTTTGTCTAAAATACTGAACTCCAGCGAGTCAATCTCTGTTTGATACAGGTTTCTACCGCCTCATAAAGAAATGTGTGCGCCCGTCTCAGAAAAATTTAAGCATGGGGGAGGTCATGGGGTCAACGGGGTGTGACCGAGGGGCGTAACCGTGCATGATGATTGGATGTCGTCATGAGTGGTGAGACCCTAAATGAGCCAATAATAATACAGGGGTGTTTAGGGTGTAATGGGGAAGGCCTAAAAATTTAAAACCAATGAAAAAAAATGGGGGGGTGTTATGATATGAAAAAAAACAAGACAAATAGGAAATTATCAAAAACTGAATGGAATCAGCCCCAATTAAAACAGGGGGTTTAAAGATGTTTATACATCTAAAAAATACATGCAGCCTTTATACTTTAAAGGTTATGCTTAACTTAATGCATCCCTGTCACATGAAATCCTAAAAAAGTGAACTGTGTAACCGACAGAATTGTAAGTTCTTTTTTTTTTTGCTTTACAGCGGGACCTTTTTGCTGAATATATGAGTCAGTTTAAATCAGTTCAAAATAGAAAGATCAAAAGTAACAGAAAACGTATTGCATCAGCAGCAATTAAAATAGAGGGATGTGTGTTTAAGGTGTTATTATAAAATTGTATGTTTTTTAGGATTTTAATACATCTAAAAATACATGCCCCTTTTATACTTTAAAGGTATGCTGAACTTAATGCATGCCTGTCACATGAAATCCAAATTTAAGTGAACTGTGTAACCCTGAAAAATGTAAGTTATTTTTGCTTTACAGCAGGACCTATTTGCTTAATATATAAGGAATTTAAAATCATTTCAAAAAAAAAAAAGATAAAAAGTAAAAAAATAGTGATTCCCTACCCCAAAAATGAAAAGACCGTCCGCTTCAGCAAAAAACATCATAAAGAAAAAATCCGAGGCCCTCCTCTGCTAAAATGTTTGAGTAAGAGACAATCTGCACCCAAACCACTTGTAAAGAGCTGGTGGAAAAGCAGTGTGTGTGTGTGTGTGTTGTGTGTGTGTTCCTGTCTTGGCATCACAGTGAGAACCCTTTTCACATCAAAAATTGAGGACCCTTGGTACCAAAGTGAGGAATTTTGCTGGTCCCCCACCTTTAATTTGCTAACGGTTAGGTTTAGGACTAAGGTGTGAATTGAGTTTAGGTTTTAAGGTTAGGGGGTTAGGCATGCACTGGTAATGGGTTAGATTTAGGGTTTTTGTCAGGGTTAGGGATAGAAAAGGGTTTAAAATGGACTGAAAATCAATGGAAGTCAATGGGGAGTCAACACATGGTCCTCACTACATATGGCAAAACAAGAGTGGGGTGTGGTTGGGGGGTTTTGGTGTGGGTGGGTTTGCATGCTTCTATCACATGTTTTATCACATGTTTCTTTTCAATATCTAGGGGCATTCCCCAAAAACAAATTTTTAATTGAATATCAGCTGCATGCCCAAGGTCACTGGTGTCTCACCAGTATCACATGCTTTTTCGCAGAAGTAAAGGAGTTATATACCTTAAGTGCAATCCCTTTCCATATGTAGGGGGAATTCCACATAAACAAGTTTTACATTGAATATCAGCTGCATGTCAAAGGTCACTGGTTCACCAGTATCCAAAGTTTTTCAATATCTAGGCGCAGTCCACATAAACAAGTTAAAATGAATATGTAATTCGGTAATGGACCTCTTCAGCATTTGATGTTTAAATGAGGTTGATTCAGGATTTCCAGAAGCCTGAACCTTAGAGCAATCAGCTGTTCACCGATCAAGTTCGCTTCTGTTCTCTGGATAAAAAGGCCGTAGATGAAATCAAATTCTTAATTTCGAGCCACAGTCCTTCTAGGGCACACGGGTTGATCCTTTTTTTTTAATGCAGTCGATCAGCTGGGCTGTGTCTCTGGTCCTCTCTTCTTTGTGTTGTTTGTTGGCCTTCAAAAGGTTCCCTGTCAGCCCCTAGCCGGCTCTCGTCACTCCTAGTCATCCTACAGTTCTCTCCCTAATCTGCTCAGTCTTAAACTTTACACAGCATTACACATTCCATTCTCAGCTTTCTGCATTTACTTTAAAACACAGTTATAAAACCATCACTTCATTCTTTTTATTCATACATCACAACTGATCAACATCATATCTCTTTCATATATAGCTGATTGAGAATTTCTAAACCTTAATGTTTTTTTATTTTAATTATCAGTTCTCAATCATATTTCAATCATATGTGTTTTAACTTGATAATCAAAGATTACTCATTTTATTTAATACTTGTAGAAAATGAAAAATCATCATACATCATCTCCTTGATTACACATGTTTAATCTTCTGCAAAAGATAAGACAGTTAATATGTGACTCCGCACAGGCCTCTCCAGTCTCTCAGTCCCAGAATATGAGAATATGCTTGTTTCACTCTCTACTGCTTCAACTGTGTATTTTAATAATTGTTGCATGGATTACACAAAAGGATATTTATTGTAATTTTTATGGATTTAACTGTAAGCAGTTAATGAATGTTGCATGGATTACATGGAAAGATCTCACCTCATTTTGACAACAGCTGTATAAATATGAGCATATGCAACAACAGGAAGGGATGTAGCAGATAATGAAATATATTAGAAAATTAATTCACTGAGAGAAAAGTATATGTAGGGCAACATGAACAGTGCAAGTATCTGTAACAGCTGGATGAGTTGTAACAGAGTTCACAGTGACCATGTAAAATGACTAGTGTATGAATGGGAGGAGGGATTATTGGGAATTTATCAGTCTTATGATGTCTGGGATGAAGCTATTGCTGAATCTGGTTGTTCTACATGGTTGTTAAACCTTTTACCAGAAAGCAACAGGGAGAAAAGTCTGTGATGGGGGTGGGTGGAAACGTTTGTAAAGGTCCGAGTCCTGGTCAGACAAGTTAAGATTGGTCATGATCCAAGAACTTCTAAAAAATCGTGTGGGCTCTGAGTAAGGTCAAATTCAATAATTGTAACATGACCTTTGGTCTATAAAGATTAAAGACCTCCCAAGAGGTCTCACAATAAAGTAAAAGTGAACATCCATCAGTTTCATCATTTCTTGTCTAACATCTTTCTTAAACAACAAGTCAACAACACTTTTATACTAACTTCTTTTAGAGTTGATGACACCACAGATTGTTTATGTCCATCAGTTGTTTCCTGTATTAGGATGAAAAGGTGGTTAAACAGTTTAGGTGAAAGGTGAATTAGTAGATTAACTATTTATAAAAGTGAAAGTGACTTTTGTTAAATTCAACCTGTTAATAACAACACAGAAAACTCTCAAATTCTAAATCTTAAATCTTAAAGTTTGCTTAGGTGCAATAAAACATGTTTTTATTAGACCTACAACCAAAGATGTACTTACAACCAAATCCTACCCACTTTTTGGAACTTAACTTGTGAAGAAAAACACAAATGCTTTCCTACCTGCAGCCTGAACCTGTGTGATCCCTTAGAAATCCAAAGGATGCCATTAAGAAAGTTTCTGTTAAAGACAAGAGTTCAGCAGAGACAAAGTCTTATCTCCATTGCTTTTTTTCATATACTAGTACTATAACTAAAAAGCTACTTTTTAAAATAGCTCCCATTCTTTCTTATTTAGTTTGGGAAACCCATATTTCTAGTCTTTTACAGACATCTGCATTCATTATCCAGTCTTCTCTCATTCCAAACACTCACAAAGGTCTTTCCTTAGATAAAAGTGGTTCTCAGTAGGACAGTACTATTACAGATCTAACAGTTTACCAGAGAAATAAAGTCATCCAAGGGAATGAATAAGGTGGGTTTTGACAAAATCGGTTTACCATGTCGATAAGGTAGCCAATATAATAAACATTTTTTACCAATCACTTTTTAAAAGCAGTACAGATTTCATTTTCTTCCTCTGCAATTTTTAAAAATGTAATTGTTCTTTTAAGAAATGTTCCAAGACCTGCTACTTTATTAACTCTGTTAATAAAGTAGCAGGTCTTGAAGGGCTAAAGGGGGGGGTTTATCCTTTGGCGCGCAGCGCAGCACTGAAAACTTTAGTTCACGCCCACCTGCTGTGTGGGCCCCACGCCGGTCCCATTTTTCTTCAGCGACAGCTTAAGAGCACTGATTTCTGGAAGAAGAGCAATGGCTAGCGTCGGTACTATCCGCCTTTGCCCGGCTTGCAATACCGGCTACATCATGGGCTATGACCTGCATGCCATCTGCGAGGGCTGCCTCGGTCCTGATCACGCTACCTTGGCCTTGACCCCGTAGTCCACCTGCCCTTCCTGCAGGCGTCTTCCTCTGGAAGAGAAGCAACGGCGGCTAGCCATTTTCTCCCCGCTAGAAGGGGAATTCCCCGTAGCGGACCAATGCTCCCTCGAGGAGGCATTGGGAATCTTCGGTGTTGGGCGGAAATCGGACGATTCCGCCCCGGAGACAGTGACTGATATCTCCACTCCCTTTCTCCGGACGGAGGACGCGGAGGCAGATGCCAAATCAGTCCAGCCTCAAGGCCTCCCGATGTCAGCGACCACCCCCTTTCCGGCGATGGGCGCCCTTGTTAGCGCGCTGCCGGACATCATCGCTAAAATTTTTGAGCTGGGGCTTAAAGGGGGCCCCCCTTTTTTTTTCCCCCCCCCCTTTTAGCCCACCCCCGACTGATGACCTGGCGGGAAAATTCGCCCCCAGCCTCATCTAACTCGCCGAGATCCGGTTTGGCCCCCGTTTTCCGGCAGTAAACCCCTTACCTGTGGGGGACGGCACCCCGAGCCGCTTCAGCTGAAGGCCCCCGGGTCTCCACCTTCACCCCCCCATCACAAGGGGGGGAGCCCCCTGACGGACGGGGGTTTTTCCCCCCATTTCCTGCTCTGGAACCTAGTCTGTCGGCAGTTTTTTGGGGTTAGGTCGGCCCCGGCGCGTCGGACGACGGCCTGTGCCCCCCCCCCAGTGATCAGATCACGGCCAGGCTGCCCCAATCGCTCCCACCAGTGTGCTTCTCAGGTCGCTCGCGGCGACAAAAAACAACACTGCCTTCCCTGGCCTACACCATCTCCAAGAAAGCTCGGGAAAATGGAGCTTCCCCTCCGGAAGATGCGGAGGAAATTCTGCAACTTCGCGGGACCCATCCTTAACCTCTGCGCGGCGTTGGCTGTTTTGTCCCCCCGCATCGCTGTCTGGCAGACACCCGCTACAGCGAAAGATGTGGCTTCGGCTCTCTACCCCCATCCCTGAAGGATTTTAAGAGGGGGGATTTTACTGGAGGGACCCAAAATTCAGTCCGGATGGGCTGTTCGGTCCTCATTTCCAGTCCGTGCTGGGCCAGATGCAGACCTCTCAAAAAGAACTTGAACGGGTCAGGAGACATGGGTCTCTTAATCGCTCTGCTTTCCGTTTTCCCCCCCATACCAAACCGGTCGTTGGCGGGTACCGTGATCAGCGGCATCAGCAGAGACGCCCCCAGGGGGCCGATGCCGCAGCTCCCAGAGTTCCCTCCGCCCACTGCTCGGGGTTCTACTCAGCCGGCAACCCAGCATCGCAGAGGTCGACAGTTTGGGCGTGCGCCTGGTCCAAAACCCCCCGCAGGAGCCACGGCAAAATTTTAAAAAATGACTGGTGGGGGGGGGGTGTGTAAAACTGAATTTTTTTTGAAATAAAACCACGTACATTTCTCTAAGATCAATTTTCCGGTTTATTCCGTCTCAGCCGGATCGTACAATCTCGCTGTGCTTTCTTCTCACACATCCTCCACTCCAAAATGAGACGGCCCCTTTTAAAGGGGCCTTTTAAGAGGCCCCACAATATCACAGTTCTCAAACATGACTCCAAGGGAGAAACCTATGCTGCTCCGGTAAAGCCGGGGGCCCCCACTGCTTTCTCCCTCCTGTCCTCCCCAGCTGTCAGCGGGTGAGATCACAGAGGATGCACAACAGCAGCTCCCCACGAAGCGGCCCCCAACCAGTGGCCCCCGCTCAACCACCAAGCTGTGAGCCTGGGTGAATATCCCCCTGGTGAGGCTGGTTTACAGCCCTTTTAGATCCGAGCCCCCCATGGGTTACCCCCGATCAGAATCCAAAGGGGGGGTAACGGGGGGTAGGGGCTCTAGCCTGGCTCGTATCCATGAGCACCACGGAAACCACAGGAAAAAATGGGGGGGCCCGCTCTCAGAGCAAAACTCAAAGTTGGTGGCGCGTATGTTCCCTGGGAAGGTGGATGGACAGACTGATCCGGCAGAGGATACACGCCTGCAGTTCCTGTCACACTCCCCACCGTTCAGAGGGATTTTGGAGACAGTCTTGTCTTCCCCGGAGCAGAGCCGCTTTCCTCATGTCAGAATTTTGCAGGAAAACTCCTGATAAAAACGTAATTTCCAGGGTTCCTCGCGGAAAAGGAAAACACGGGATTTTATTCCCGGTTTTTTCTGGGTTCCCCAAAGAAAAAAGGGGGAATGGAGACCGATTCTCGTTCTGTCCCTGTTCAACAAAGCGATCTTGGAGGAGTTTTCCACATGCTGACAGTCAGACAGGTGATGGAGAACGTTCACCAGAACGACTTGGGTTCACCTCCATAGATCTGAAGGATGCTTTTTTTCACATCCCCAATCATCCCGAAAAACCGGAAATATCTGCGTTTTTTTTATCAAGGGGATCTCATATCAATACAAAGCCGCCTGCCGTTCGGTTACTCCCCTCCCCCCCAACGCCCTTCTCCAAATGTGTGGAGACCGGGGTGCAGCCCCCCCCCCTTTGGGGGCTCGGCAGGAATGAGAATCCTTTTTTATCTGGACGACCTCCCTTTTGCTGGCTCGGTCCAGAGGAGGAAGCGCTGGCACAGACAATAAAACGGGGACCCCCACATTTGACAGTCCGGGGTTTTTTTCAATAAACTGGCCAAAAAAGTTCTGTTTTTTCCCCACCCCCGGAGGGATCGTTTATCTGGGGGGGGAGCTAAATTCAGCCCCCCAAAATGAGGCCCCTGGCTCTCTCAGCTTGGAGAACAGACGCGCTGTCAGCGTTTCTCCTCCGTGTCAAACCTCACAGCGTAGGTGACAGCTCTGTCAATTATGCGATTACTGGGAATGATTGTCAGGGGCTCACGTGGTTTTTTCCCTGGGTGGCTTTTTTAATGACCCCGCGTTTTCAGAGATGGTTCATCCCGGCCTGCGCATTGAGACCCCTGTGCGTCAGAAGAGGCGGATGATCTCAGTCTCTCCTTCAGGGGACCCGACCTGGCCCACTGGGGGAAATCCCCGATTTTGTTAGAGGGAGTTCCCCACCCCAGCCCCTTGCATCACATGTCTCAGTGTTCCCCAGACACATCCCTATCGGGATGGGGGTGGAACGTGTCAGTCTCAGGGGGGTAGGAGCACAGTGGCCAAGACCACATGTCTCTCCCCCAATAAACCTGCTGGGGGTTTCTCCACAGTTTTGGAAGGTGACACAGCATTTTGCTCCTCTGCTGCGGGATCAGCATGTTCTGATCCACACAGACAACAGATTTGGCAGCAGCCTACATAAATCCCCAGGGAGGTTTTGCGCTTGGCTCAGCTGCTGAACATTTCCAGACGGCTGCTGTGCTGGGCCGCCGCATTAAACCTCCCTCCCATCAGAGCAGTGTACCTTCCCCGGCAAAATGGAAAGAGGAGCAGACATTTCTGTCCAGAGGGGGTCCTTTCCCCCCGGGGGGGACTGGAGTCCCCACCCCCGAGCTGATTGTTCAGATCTGGGGGCAGATTTGGGAAAGCAGCAGTGGATCTTTGCGCCACACGGGCGAGAACGCACAATGCCAGTTGTGGTTTTCTCACTGAGCCAGGGAAAGGATCCACCGTTAGGAGGGGGGACGCCTTTTGGCTCACAGCCCGTGGCCGAAAAACGCTCCTTTTATGTTTTTCCACCAGTTCCCTATTGATCCCGCGGCTCCGGGACCGAATCCGAGAGGAAAGGGCCCCTCACAGTGATTCTCGTAGCCCCCGAGTGAAAAAGCGCGCCATGGTTTTCCCGAGCCTGCAGCAGCTGGTGTCAGGTCGCCCAGGGGCAGCTGCCGTGGAGAGAGGAGGAACACTCCTCCAGGCGGGAGGAGCGATCAGGAGCGACCCAGAGTTGGGTTTTCAGCGTCTCTGGGTCCTGGCCCGCTGAACCCCGGGAGCGCTTAGAAAGGCTGGGCCCCGCAAGATGTGGTGCCGGCACGATTCAGGGCGCACGAGCCCCTTCTAAAACCCCCGCGTCCCAACGCATCAAAGTGGGCAGCTTTTTAGTGCTGGTGCGCAGAGAAAGGCGTGGGAGCCCTTTTCATGTCCATTAGGGCTGCATGCTGTCATTCCTCCAGCAGCTGGAATGAACAGGAATTTAGCTTTTCAGCACCATTTAAAACTTATGCTGCAGCTATTTCCCCCTTGTTCATGGGGTTTTTGGGTTTGACAGGGAAAGGGTCTTTTAAACACCCGCTGATGAAGGGGTTTTTCTGGGGGGTTGGTAGAAAAAGAACCGTGTCACGCTCTCTAGTCCCTTCCAGTGGGGGATTTAGCGCTGGTCCTACACGCACTGTTAAAGCCCCCTTTGAGCCTTTAGATCAGGCTCCTCTTAAAATTCTGTCTTTTTAAAACAGCCCCTGCTGTTAGCTCTGACATCTGCGAAGAGTGAGTGATTTTCGCCCCTCTTTTCGCCCCCTCATGTCTTCGAATACGAGCCGACCGCAGCTCAGCTGTGCTGCGTCCTAAACCCGGTTTTTACACCTAAAAGCGGTCACGAAGTTCGTTCAGATTCGAGAGTGATAAAATTGGGGGTTTTTATCCTCCTCCTCATAACCCCTGAAGAGGGGGCCACCTCCCCATCTCCTTGGGGCCCGGTTGCGCGGCTTTCATGTTAACGTGGTGCGCACGGCTTCACTGCCCCCGCCCCCAGCGTCTGTTCGTCCATTACAGAGAAAACTCTTTTCAGGATGTCCTCTATCTGTCCAGCGCCTCTCACATTGGGGTGGTGAGGGGTTATTTCACAGGCTTACGCGTCCTCTGGATCGGATCCTCCAGAGAATCTCAGAGCTCACTCAATCAGGGGGATTTTCATCCTCCAACAGCTCTGCATGGAGGTTTACAGGGAGGACATTTGCACAGCAGCCCCTCATGGTTCATCTTTCCCTATTTAAATTTTTCCTTTCTACCTGCGAGATGTGTCAGGTTTCTCCAAAAATGAATCATTTTTTTTTTCTCAGGGTTCTGACAGAATGATATTTTTTCGTTGCATTTATTATTGAGGTCACCCTTCCTGCATTGCAGACGCAGGGTCCCATAAATTATTATCAGCCACGGTTCGTGACTTCTGCTGTTATTGTCACTGAGGCTGTATTTCATTAAAGCCTCCGTGTGAACAGAGGTTACTCTCTCTGTTGTGTTGTGTTTTGGCACACAAGGTTTTTTTATGCTGCATCTTTACGCATGATCCAGCTGCTGATCTGTCTTCACGTTCCCTCCTGGAAAATTTTGTACCTGCTCTGCTCATTGTTACACTGTTTACAGTTCGTAACCTTCGTTTTTCCTATTACAGCAGCAGGTCTGTTATCTCAGCCTTTTTTCACTGACCAAGGGGATATTCTCTGTTTTTTTGTAGCGCAGGGATGCTTGGAGTGCGTAATTACAAAATTCAGAAGGCTGAGTTTTTGGTGTCATAATGCGAGCAGATGTTTTCAGTTGTGGTCTGGATGGACCCAGTGAGGCATGGAACTACATCCCCCTGCTTCGCTTTTTTAAACCCCTAGCGATAGCCTTAAAGGGGCGAAGCCTATACGAAATAAAAAGTTTGGGTTACGTACTGTAACCCCAGATTCTATGAGTATAGGCGCAGCCCTTTAAGCTCTGGGCCTCACAGGTTGGTTTTGGCTGAAGAAAAAGCTATTTTGGGAGCCGTTTGTCCGGTCTCACCATTATTTATACGGAGCGCCTGGGGGCCCACACAGCAGGTGGGCGTGGACTAAAGTTTTCAGTGCTGCGCTGCGCGCGAAGGGATAAACCCACTAGCGATAGCCTTAAAGGGCTGCGCCTATACTCATAGAATCTGGGGTTACAGTACGTAACCAACGTTATTGATAGAATAGATCCAGAAAGGAGAACAGGTGAGAACTGTCAGGATGATTTTTTTAAGATAATTTTTTATCATTATTTTTTTATTTCCACAGTAATGTAAAGGTTTGGGTTAGAATAGGAGGTTATCAGCTGCACTAGAACGCCCCACAAGTGTTCTGCACATTTACATGGTGAAATGCTGCTCCATAGTAACCGACAGGTGGATCTTTTCCCCCATTTATTTTTAAAATGTGCCACCTTTATGCTGAGGAGCGGTACCTTAGACATGCATCTCTGAAGCTATTCTGTATGTTTAGGAGCAGCAGCAATGCAGCAGCACAACCCGAAAAAGAGGATGGTGCCGGGCTGGAGGTCTTAAATAAATCAGTAAACACTTTTAATTTCAGGGTGAGGTTTTGCTATTAACAGATTTGACTGGATGAGCCTAAACACATCTGCAAATCATTTGTTAAAACTCTTTATGTAGCAGAAAAGCCTCAACAGATGCTGCTTTTTTATCTTTCTGTATCCTGATACTGTATATTACCATATGCCATAATGCCATGCAGGGACATCAAGGGTTTGTGGCATTTTTGACCCCCAGAAATTTACAGAAATTTACATCACATTAACTAAAGTGACCCTGTTTGGAAATTTCAGGAGTTTCACGGACGAGTCTGCTGAGGTGCAGTCATTTGTGTACAGGGAGAAGAGGAGTGGGGATAGAACACACCCCTGGGGGGCACCAGTACTTATTGATCTGGTTCGGGAGAAGATGCTCCCCAGTCTCACCTGCTGCTGTCGGTCCGTCAGGAAGCTGTTGATCCACTGACAGGTGGAGGCTGGGACGTTGAGCTGAGTGAGCTTCTGGTGGAGGATGTCTGGTATGATGGTGTTGAAGGCCGAGCTGAAGTCTACAAACAGGATCCTGGCGTAGGTCCCTGGGTGGTCGAGGTGTTGCAGGATGAAGTGTAGACCTAAGTTAACAGCATCATCTGCCGACCTGTTTGCTCGGTACGCAAACTGCAGGGCGTCCAGTAGAGGGCCTGTGATGTCTTTCAGGTGCTTCAACACCAGCCGCTCAAAGGATTTCATGACCACAGATGTCAGGGCTACAGGCCTGTAGTCATTTAATCCTAGGATGGTGGGTTTCTTGGGCACTGGGATGATGGTGGATCGTTTGAAGCAGGAGGGGACCTCACACTTCTCCAGTGACTTGTTGAAGATCCGGGTGAAGATTGGAGCGAGTTGATTTGCACAGGCTTTCAGGCATGATGGCGAGACGTTATCAGGTCCTCCAGCTTTCTTTGTTTTCATGCGCTGAAAGAGCCCGTTTACATCTTCCTCAGAGATCTTTAGTGCAGGCAGAGGATCTGAAGGTAGGGGGTTGGTTGCTTTGCTGGTCGAACCTGTTCCTGAATGGGATGTGGAGGAGTTGGTTTGAGGTGTGAATGGCTTCTTGTCATGTCTGCAGTAGAAGCCATTCAGACGGTTGGCCAGGCGAGGACTTTGTTCAGGAAGGGTGGTGGGGCTTCTGTAGGCAGTCAGGTTTCTCAGACCAGTCCACACAACCGAAGTGTCACCAGTAGAAAGGCTGTTTTTCAGCTTCTCACTATAGCTTCTCTTGGCTGCTTTGATCTCCTTTGTAAGTCTGTTCCTGGCCTGCCTGTACCGCGCCCAATCTCCACTGCTGTGAGCTTCTTCCTTGTCCCTGCGCAGATTCCTGAGATGTGGAGTGAACCATGGCTTGTTGTTCCCAAAGGTGCAGAAGGTCTTGGTCTACACACACATGTTCTCACAGAAACTGATGTATGATGTCACCACATCAGTTAGTTTGTTTAAATCAGTGGCTGAGGTTTCAAAAACAGTCCAGTCTGTGCATTCAAAGCAGGCCTGTAGCATCTGCTTCGATTCCTCAGTCCACTTTTTAACAGTGTGAACCACGGGTTTGGAAAACTCTTAGTTTCTGTCTGTAAGTTGGGATGAGGTGGATAAGGCAATGATCCGAAAGTCCCAGAGCAGCCCTGGTAACAGCATGGTATGAGTCCTTAAAAGCTGTGTAACAGTGGTCCAGTGTGTTTTTGTCTCTGTGGGCCCTTTAAAAATGCTGTCTGTATTTTGGGAGCTCATTAGAGAGATCTGCGCTGTTAAAAATCTCCCAGTATTATAGATGAAAGAGTCAGGGGTTTTTTCTCCACGTCTGTAATCAGCTCAGCAAGATTTTTCCCGGCGGAGAAGTGCAGCCATGCGGAGGAAAAGAGCCGATTATTATAAACGAGAAAACTCCTCGGTGAGTAAACGGTTTTTACAGATTATGGAAAATGACTCCAGATCCGGGATACATGTTTTCCCAGCACTTTTATGTCTCTGCACCAACCTTCTTTTATAAAAAAAGAGATTCCGCCTCCTCCTTTTTCCCTGATAGCTCCGCGCTGCGATCCTCTCTGAGCAGCTGGAAAGTCCCCGCAGTGCGCGGTCCGGGATGTTGTCACTCAGCCATGTCCGGGTAAGCAGAGAACCGCTGATCTGCGGAGGTCCGGTTTTTACCGGTGAGAAGAAGTAGCTCACCCTCTTGTTGCTTAGAGAGCGGACATTTGCCAGGTGGATTTAGGCATGGGGTGTGAAGTCCTCTTTTGCGAGCTTTACCAAGGGCGCCAGCACCTTTTCCCCTCCGACGCCTCCGGCGCAGTATCCCGTATTGTGCCGCCGTCCCTTGCCAGAAGCTCAGTGAACCCGGATGGATGAAAGATGGGAAAAAAAACCAAAAAGGACTTCCTGATGTTGAGAAAAGTTCCTCTCTACTGAATGAGACCACCGAATTGTGGCCCGAGACCACAGTACTGTGGGCCAAAAAAAATATAAACAACAAAATACAAAAACAAGGAGAGAGCGAAGCTCCGAGGCTGCCATCGTCGGCGCCATCTTGATGGTTTGCTATTCAGGCTGCAGGTAGGGGAAACATTTTGGTTTTTCTTCACAAGTTAAGTTCCCAAAAAGTGGGGGGATTTGGTTTTAAGTACATCTTTGTTGTTAGTCTAAAAAAACCATGTTTTATTGCACCCTAAGCAAATTTAAGATTTAGATTTAGAATTAGAGAGTTTTCTGTGTGGTTTTAACAGGTTTGAATTTTAAAAAAGTCACTTCACTTTTTTAAAAAAGTTAATCTACTAAATTCACCTTTTCCCCAAACTGTTTACACCTTTTCATCCTAATACAGGAAAACAACTGATGGACTAAAAAATCTTGGGGTCATCACTCTAAAGAAGTTAGAAAAAGTGTTGTTGACTTGTTTAAGAAAAAAGATGTTAGACAAGAAATGATGAAACTGATGGATGTTCACTTTTACTTTATTGTGAGACCTGTTGGGAGGTCTTTAATCTTTATAGACCAAAGGTCATGTTACAATTATTCAATTTGACCTTACTCAGAGCCCACACGATTTTTTAGAAGTTCTTGGATCATGACCAATCTTAACTTGTCTGACCAGGACTCGGACCTTTACAAACGTTTCCACCCACCCCCATCACAGACTTTTCTCCCTGTTGCTTTCTGGTAAAAGGTTGAACAACCATGTAGAACAACCAGATTCAGCAATAGCTTCATCCCAGACATCATAAGACTGATAAATTCCCAATAATCCCTCCTCCCATTCATACACTAGTCATTTTACATGGTCACTGTGAACTCTGTTACAACTCATCCAGCTGCTACAGATACTTGCACTGTTCATGTTGCCCTACATATACTTTTCTCTCAGTGAATTAATTTTCTAATATATTTCATTATCTGCTACATCCCTTCCTGTTGTTGCATATGCTCATATTTATACAGCTGTTGTCAAAATGAGGTGAGATCTTTCCATGTAATCCATGCAACATTCATTAACTGCTCACAGTTAAATCCATAAAAATTACAATAAATATCCTTTTGTGTAATCCATGCAACAATTATTAAAATACACAGTTGAAGCAGTAGAGAGTGAAACAAGCATATTCTCATATTCTGGGACTGAGAGACTGGAGAGGCCTGTGCGGAGTCACATATTAACTGTCTTATCTTTTGCAGAAAATTAAACAAGTGTAACCAAGGAAATGATGTATGATGATTTTCTATTTTCTACAAGTATTAAATAAAATGAGTAATCTTTGATTATCAAGTTAAAACACATATGATTGAAATATGATTGAGAACTGATAATTAAAATAAAAAAACATTAAGGTTTAGAAATTCTCAATCAGCTATATATGAAAGAGATATGATGTTGATCAGTTGTGATGTATGAATAAAAAGAATGAAGTGATGGTTTTATAACTGTGTTTTAAAGTAAATGCAGAAAGCTGAGAATAAAAAAGCTGTGTAAAGTTTAAGACTGAGCAGATTAGGGAGAAAACTGTAGGATGACTAGGAGTGACGAGAGCCGGCTAGGGGCTGACAGGGAACCTTTTGAAGGCCAACAAACAACACGAAGAAGAGAGGACCAGAGACACAGCCCAGCTGATCGACTGCATTAAAAAAAAAGGATCAACCCGTGTGCCCTAGAAGGACTGTGGCTCGAAATTAAGAATCTGATTTCATCTACAGCCTTTTTATTCAGAGAACAGAAGCGAACTTGATAGGTGAACAGCTGATTGCTCCAAGGTTCAGGCTTCTGGAAATCCTGAATCAACCTCATTTAAACATCAAATGCTGAAGAGGTCCAATTACCGAATTACATATTCATTTTTAACTTGTTTATGTGGACTGCCCCTAGATATTGAAAGAAGCATGTGATACTGGTGAGACACCAGTGGCCTTTGACATGCAGCTGATATTCAATGTAAAACTTGTTTATGTGGAATTCCCCCTACATATGGAAAGGATTGCACTTAAGGTATATAACTCACTTACTTCTGCGAAAAAGCATGTGATACTGGTGAGACACCAGTGACCTTGGGCATGCAGCTGATATTCAATGTAAAACTTGTTTATGTGGAATGCCCCTAGATATTGAAAGAAACATGTGATAGAAGCATGTGATAGAAGCATGCACACACACACACACACACACGCACACACACACGCACACACACACACACCCTGCTTTTCCACCAGCTCTTTACAAGTGGATGGTGCAGATTGTCTCTTACTCAAACATTTTAACAGAGGAGGGCCTCGGATTGTGTTCTTTATGATGTTTTATGATGAAGCGAGACGGTCTGCTCATTCTATTGGGGTAGGGAATCACTATCTTTATTTACTTTTTAGGTCTTTCTATTTTGAACTGATTTAAACTTGCCTTATATATTAAGCAAATAGGTCCTGATGTAAAGCAAAAATGAACTTACAATTCTTTCAGGTTACACAGTTCACTTAATTAGGATTTCATGTGACAGGCATGCATTAAGTTCAGCATACCTTTAAAGTATAAAGGCTGCATGTATTTTTAGATGTATTAACTCCTGAAAAACATACAATTCTATAATAACACCCTTAAACACACATCCCTCTATTTTAATTGCTGCTGATGCAATACAGTTTCTGTTACTTTTAGATCTTTCTATTTTGAACCGATATAAACTGACTCATAGATTCAGCAAATAGGTCCTGCTGTAAAGCAAAAAAAAAAAAGAACTTACAATTCTGTCAGGTTACACAGTTCACTTTATTAGGATTTCATGTGACAGGCATGCATTAAGTTCAGCATACCTTAAAAGTATAAAGGCTGCATGAATTTTTTAGATGTATAAACATCTTTAAACCCTCTATTTAATTGGCGCTGATTCCATACAGTTTCTGATAATACCATATTTGTCTTGTTTTATTCATATCATACACACCCCCTGTGTTTTCATTGGTTCATTTAAGGCCTTCCCCATTACACCCTTAAACACACCCCTGTATTATTATTGGCTCATTTAAGGTCTCACCACTCATGACGACATCCAATCAACATGCACGGTTACGCCCCTCGGTCACACCCCGTTGACCCCATGACAACCCCCCCCCCCTCCCCCCCATGACCCCCTTAAAGGTCAAAAGGTCACCTATCAAAAAGTTTGACGAAAGGGTGTATTCTTATCTCTGATGTTTACTTTGGGCCAGATAACTGAGCTTCTTTTGTCATCTACATAAATGACCTTTTTAACGTTACACTCAAAGTGTTCCACTCCTGAGGCTACATTGTCTTAATTTCTTACATTTTTAAAAAAGGAAAGTGGTATAAAGTTGATTTTCCCTAAATCTTAGTCAAATGGTAAAATCCTAAAACACGATTATTTTATTATGTCAAGAGCTTTTGAAACATTTTATTAAAATTGTTCTTCCTATGAACCTGTTCTCTTTTATCGCCATCTTTTCAGCCCTTCATTCAACTTCTGAAGCCATTTGTCCTGCCAAAAATATTAAATGAAACATCTTTTAACACAGTCTTTTGTTATGCACTGAGCATGTGAGACATTAGTGCAGTTCTTACTATTGAACATTTTGAGAGGAAAGGGTGTTAAATTGTTCCGTTTATATAATATTAAATGTGTAATTCAGAAAAATGCCATAGTTAACTAATCAATGGTCCACCTGTGATTAATTGCCGTGATTTATTTCTTAATTATAGGCTACTGCATCTTTAAACCCAGAGCTGCATGTTTAGAATCAGCACAGAAGATATGAAAGAGAAGAGGGAGGTTTACTTTTGCAGTTTGGAACCAGGAGATATTTTCCTGATTTGTTGAGCAACACCTGGTTGTGTCTACATGTAGAACTAGACTATAAGACTGGCTGCAGCCATGACATCAATGTGTTGATCTTTTTTTAACTTCTCCTTTTACCTCATTGTCAGGTTATTGTGAAGCGGAACACGATTATATGGAACACAATTTTTTTTTTAATCTGATTGTTTTAAATAAAATATGGAGTCCAATACCATTTTGTAGCTGCATCCTTGTAATACTTCTAAATTTCTTCTATCAAGAAGCCCGCCCAGGTCTAACTAAGCGCCTGGTTATACGTATTTCCCTTCAATTTGACAGCATTTTCCAGACATTCTTTTACTTTATTAACGTCGTGTGAATCTATATGACCAATCCAAATACGCTGCAATTCATCTATTCTTTCTGCAAGGGCTTTCCAACCATTTCCCCTGTCAACATCCTCCAACTCCCTATAAAATTCCTCCATGTTAATATTTGATAAGTGCAGCACAAAACCAACCAGTTTTCGAATCACAATTGTTTCCTCAACATTTCACACAGCTTGTGCGATGATGTCACCTCTCACTCGCAGCCAAACATACACACACACGCATACACACACACATACACACACTGTGCACAGCAAGAGAGAAAAGGGAAATAAAAAGAAAGCAAAGCAGACAGTATAAACCCTACGGTTGCCGGCAACAAAGAGAAAGGTTCTCAGTTAACTGAGTGTAACATTTAGGTCCTGACCAGGGAAGTTACTCCCGACCTCCGCGGCTCACATTCTAGTCGCTTATCGACCCCGGCGGAGCTCACCGTCCTATAACTGCAATCTGTTTGAGGTGAGCGCAAAACCCCCGGGTGAGCCAACCCGTTTCCTGAATCCAAACGTCCCCAACTAAACTATATCCACGTTTTGGGTGAGCCAAATCCCGAGTGTGGAACTCTCAGCACGATCCGCAACTCCGCGTCCGGTAGAAGGGGGGCTAGGCCATCAACCAGCTCTGGGGCACAGAGTTTTTTATTCTAACCGCTCTTCTAAACCGCCTCCTCGCGGCCCATTAAATACACCTCAGATTCATCACATCATACAGCGGGGAAACCGCCAAGTACAAACCACTTACCTTCGTCCCCGCTAATGATGTGATCCCCTGCGGTTATGCTCACGACATCCGGGTCACGGCACCAAATTGTTGAGGTACAATAATTCCACCATATATAAAAGACACCCTCAACACCCCAGTCTGGATGTCGTGAGAAAGAACAGATGAAGAGCAGGAAATTAAGATTAACACAAGTTTAATTTGGTAAATGAAGACAGATTTACCAAAGGCCTTTGGGAGAAGACTCGATCAGCAGCAAATCTACGGCTGGTCACCGAGTAATCTGCTTCATCATAGATGCCAGTACATTTTATACCATCTACATCAAAGGCTAAGCCTCCCCATTATGCAGTCTGGCACTGTAAATTAGCCAAGCCCCCCTTGTGGGTAATTTATTAGCTATACCATCAAAAGTTGGCATTTATTGCTTTACTGCCCATACAACCAGCATTTACTACTTGCAGCTGCTGAGAACCTCCTAACCCCTGTTTGACCCTTGTTCCAGTCTGACTTTTGCTGTGACCTCTGACTTCTCCCTCTCAGGCTCACAATACATGTTATGTCCCAGTTTTATGGTTATACATGTGAACTGACCTTATAGCATGAAAGTACATGATTTTAATTCTCAACAGTGTAGAAAAGTTGGCTGAGCTAGCTGTGGAGGGGGAAACAGGAGGGTTTAAATATAATTTGCTCGTTTCTCAAGCCAGGTCATAAAAATGTAATATATGGTTTAGATGTGTGTGATGTACACAGTGTAACATGTATACATTTATTTTAATGTGGTTTAAATGTTGGTGTTGAGGGCAAACTGCAGTTTATTTTTGTAGAATTGAATGAAGCTGCAGGTTGTTAATTCATTCTGATGATAGTACATTACTTTAAATACAGAGGGTTTGTAAATTCGAAAATCCTTATGCTGCTAATGCCATTTGTAACTGTACTGAATATGCGCAGGACTACTGTTATGGGGCTGTGTATTTTGTGGCACTGAAGTTTAAATTGGTTTTTGACAGCCATTCTTCTATAGCATGAACAACAGCAGGATTTCTGTGGCAGTTTTGAACTAGGAATATTAGTTTTAGTAATTGATAGTTTTAGAAATGAGAAATTATAGATTTTCAACTTCTTTTATATGCAATCATGCAGGGAATTTTTTTGATTGAAGTGTTGATTGGTGCTCATAACATTCTGCTTTAGAGTAAGATTTTGAGGCTTTAAAAGCATTACAAGGTGAAAAGACATTGCACTTCTGTATCATTCCTACATTTATCTACTTACATAACCAGGGCTATTTTAAATAAACCACACGAGTGAACAAAGGTGAATAAATCTGCACAGTTGAGCTGATAGTAAGCCGCCATGAAACTTACACCATTCTACAAACAAATACTGAGATGGGACCCAGACGCACACCAAGTCTTGAGTTTGACAGGTAATGAATAAGCCATTATTGTAATGTTTTAATGTAATTATTACTGTAAAACTAAATTTTGGCTTGTTTTACACTTTCTTTTTTATAACCAGTAGTCTGGATAATTTGTTATAACAGGACTTCTCTGTTTCATAAATCAACCCCAAGTGTGAAGACTGGGCAACAACACAACTCCATTTATCTGTGACGCTCACATAGTGGTAAGTAAAATGCCATCAACATTAAATGACTAGAAGTATTCATCTTCAACATCCTAATGAATTATCAGTCTATCTTACCACATATTTTATCACATCCATGAATATATTTAAAATAAACAATATATGATATACTGTCTTTTTGTTTTGCTTCTAATTCAGTTACATGAATGTGGAAGTGTAAAGAGTGTGCTGCACAAGAGACTACAAGATCTCAGTTATTGAAGCATTATAGATTAAACCATGGCCATTTTGGCCGTAGACACCCTTATCCATGCACATGTTTAATTTATTGCAGGTGGAAGCAGAGTTTGCCCGCATCACCACTGTCCCACTGAGATACAGATTCATGCAGCAGCTAGATCACCACTCCTTGCAGCTAATGAGAATCTTCTGAAGGAAAGGAGGAGATACTGGAAACAAAATTGAGAAAATCATGGAAGACTTGGTCAAGGTGTGTGTTTTTTTTTTTTTACTAGCATCAAGGCCTTTTTTGTTCAGTTCATTCTGTTATTGTGTGAATGTAATTGTTACTTAATTCATCTTTATTGTTCTCTGTATGTTTTTTGGTCCTAATACTTTTGACATTTATACTTTCATTATACCATTATACTTTCTAATAACTTTTTCTCACAAGGTTTTTTACAAAGTAAGTAGATTGGAAAAATACCTCTAAACTTAAACTCTTGAACTGTTAGAACTGCTACTTTCAACGATGGAATCTAATATAAAGTTCAGCCATTGTGGACTTTTTTCCTATGTAATTTACTCCACAATATAACAATAATAATCACACTGACCTTTTTCTTTGCTGCAAGATGATGCCATTGAAACTAAAAGAGCTTGTGTACTGAAAGCACTAGTTGTTTATCTCAATAAAGACTCAGAAACCTTCATAAATGAGTACATGGTAAGTTTGTTTTTCCACCAGCTTTCCACAAATTTGTTTTTTTTTAATGTTAGTAATGTTTACATTTTCAGAACTGTTTAGAAACAAATGAATGTGACCAAAAACTTTGCATTTGTCAGCAATTACAGTAGTATAACTGGTTGGCTTGTTTTTAATACCTTTTTAATTCTTCCCCTTTAATTATTATAATTTCCCCTAGGTATTATGAAAGTATTTTTCATTTCATTCTTTTAAAATTTTTCATTCTTGGACCAGAACAGATGTCCGTGCCCCATATAATGTGCTATGTCAAGCTTTGGGGAAAAACCAGTTTTCATCAAAGTTTTTCCCCCCCTTGGATGTTTTACGCTTTTTTGTTTTAAAAAAAATCAATCATGTTCCAAAAAAATTTGGCTTTTTTAAACAAAAAACATTATTGGGGAAAAACTTTTTAAGTCAAAGTGAAAACAGATTTCTACAAAGTAATGTAAATGAAACAAAAAAATAAAGACATATGAGCATTTGCATAATTATTCAGCCTCTTTTAAAAATTTTAAAAGTGGTCTAATTCAATAGAGGTCCAACAATTTGGTGCCAATAGTCTCACAATTAGTGAAATGAGGATCACCTGAGTGGTGTGGGTGTTTTTCAAGTGATTGGGGGTATAAAACCCCTGTGTCTGAAGGGTCCAGAGATGGTTGATCAGTTTTCCTGGCTGCCATTATACCATGAAGACAGAAGAAAACCCAAAGCAACTCAGGGAAAAGGGATTATTGGAAAAAGTATATTTGGGGGGAGGATCCAAAAAAATTTCTAAGGCATTGGACATCCCCCGGAGTTCAGGGGAAAACAGTCCCCCCCCATCAAGAAAAGGGGAAGGATGGATGTTTTTGAATCTGCCTAGATCAGGCCGGCCCTCTTTAAACTGAGTGACTGTGCAAGTAGGAGACTAGTGGAGAGAAGCCACCAAGACCCGTACAACTACTCTGAAGGATTTACAAGCTTCAGCTGCGAAAAGGGGAGAGACTGTGTATATAGCAAATGCTGCCTTTTATGGGAGAGTGGCGATGAGAAAGCCACTTTTGAATAAAAGTCATATCAGATCTCGACTAGAGATCACCAAAAAAGGTATGTGGAAGACCCCATTGTAAGTGGAAGAAAAATTTTTTGGTCTGATGAGACCAAAATTGAGCTTTTTGGTCATCAGACAAGACGTTATGTTTGGGGGGAAACCCAAAACGCTGCACACCCCCCCCCCAAAAAACCCCACACCATTCCCCGCTGTGAAGCTTGGTGGTGGACAGCATCGTGCTGTGGGGATTTTTTTCAGCAGCCGACACTGGAAGGCTTGTAAAAGAAAAATAGAGGGCAGAATAAAATTCCTAAAAAAATACACCGAAATTCCTGGGGGAAATCTTATTCGGTCTGCAAGAGAAATACGGCTTGGGAGAAGATTCATTTTCCAGCAAGACAATGACCAAAAAGCATACTGAAAAAAGCTACACAGGAATGGTTTTTAAAAAAGAACCAGGTAAAAGTTCTGGAGGGGCCCAAAAGTCAAAGCCCAGCACCTCATCCTATAGAGAGTTTGTGGCTGGACTTGAAAAATGGCTTTCATGCCCGATACCTGCCCCAAACCCGACAGAGCTTGAGCAGTTTTTCGCAAAGAAAAAATGGAGCAAAACTGCCGGGTGTGCAGATGTACGAGACTGACTGAGACTTATCCACACAGACTGAGTGCTGGGATTGCAGCCAAAGGTACATCTACAAAAATACTGACTTGAAGGGGCTGAATAATTATGAAAAACAGTTATATGCCTTATATATTTTTGTTTTCATTGAATTTATTTGTAGAAAATTCTTTTTTTCACTTTGACATTAAAGATTTTTTTTCCAATAGATTTTTGTGGGGAAAAAAGCCACATTTTATTGAACCATGATTGATTAATGAAAGCAAATAAAAGGGTAAAAAACCCCCAAAGGGGGCTGAATACTTATGATAGGAACTGTATATAAACCTGTTAGATAAATTGTTGATTTTTTTTAAAATCATAAGGTCTGTTAACATGAAAAAAAATATAGAAAAATTTCCAGATTTTATTTAAAAAGCTACACTTCCCTCAGGACGAAGGGGATGGGGCCATGCTTCCCCATAAAAATCTGTTTTTTCCGCTAACATTTAAGATTTTTTAGACCACTGTATCAAATTTAAGGGGGAGGTGCTGTTTAGTTCTCCATTGTAATAAATGCTTTTATCAAATCCGTGGTTGGCAACACCAGGAAAAAAAATTAGACCTTTGGCAAAGCCTGAAGGGCTACCCCAAATATACTCTGGATGTTTTTGGGCAAATAGATGGTGCTGCAAAAGGACAATAAAATTTTTTACTTGCTTGTGTTCTGGCTGATTTTTTTCTTTTGTTTCTGAGGATGTTGATGAAAACCAGGAGGGAATGTGGCAGATGATCATAGGAATCTTCATCTAAGAAGGAAGATGCAGACCCCACAGATGACCTTGAAGATGTTGGAAAATTTATGAAGGCATCGAAGTGCTTCATGACCTCGGTAACATTGCAAAGTAGTCGCCATTTTGCTTGGCCTTTTATTACTCACGGGGACTTGAGCTACCTACAAAGTTTAAGTAACACATTTGAGATTTTATAAAGATTGGGGGGAACTGGATGGAAAAACTGTCAACAAAAAGTCAAGTGCTAAAAAAAAACTGTTTTAATGAAAACAGTTCAGACAAAGACATTGCAAAAAGGAGAGAGGAGCAAGAGGTGGGAGAGAGGGGCAGGAGGAGCACTAAAAGACCATTTAGTATAACCTTGAGATGGCACTGCAAAACACTTTGGACAAAAGGTTTTATTTCCCTAACCATCTAAAGGACTGGAATCTTTTGGATCCACACATTGAACTGCAAAATGATGCCTGAATATGTTTTACCAGATGCTTAAATTGTTCATATGAAGTTGATTGAAGGGGATATTTAAAAATGGAGTGGAAAGATTGGCATAAAAAAGGGGCCATTAGAGATGTCAGAAGGGTTAGAGCAAGATTGTTGAGTGAGAGAAGTTAAATTAGTCTCACGGCAGTAGACAAAATATTGAGCAAGACTTAGAGGCACAAAATTAACGTTAAGATTTTAAGTTGTTTGATATATTTATCATGACATCTTAAATTTTCATTTTTGGGGGGGGGAGGGGGGGGGGGGGGGGGGGTTTTTAAAAAATTTTTGGGGGGGGGGGGGGGGGGGGGGGGGGGGGGCGGGGGGGGGGGGGGGGGCTTGGGGGGGGGGGGGGGGGGGGATGGGGGGGGGGGGGGCAAAGGGTTTTAAGTTTTGAGCTTTTCAGATTTTAATTTTTTACAATTTTTTATCCTGAAAAGGAAAAAGTGAGAGTAAAACCCCTTTTTTCCCTTTTTATTTGCTCCTTAGTGAAATTACTGTTAAACATGAACATGTTTGATACTAAAAGCAGAGGTTTGGGTTTTCTGTGCTTCAGTGGTAATAAACGTTTTTCGCTTTAAAAAAAAAAAAACGGTTTTAATTTTAATTTACTAAACTACATGTTTTGGGGAAAAAATTTTACATATCCTTTTTTTAGTAAGTCAACTTAAAAACTTCTAAGGTTATTTTTCCCAATTGAAATAAAGTTAGGTTAAAAATGAAAAACCAGAGAGTTGCAAAACAGTAATTTAGGTTAGTTAAGTTTGGAGCTGCAAAAGTATTTTTTTTGATTAGTGTTAAAAAATTGAGTCAAGTTGTATATACAGGGCTTTGGACAATGAAAACTGAAACACCTGTCATTTTAGTGTTTTGGGGGGTTTCATGGCTAAATGGGACCAGCCTGGTAGCAGTCTTCATTTATTGGCACATTGCACCAGTAAGAGCAGAGTGTGAAGGTTCAATTAGCAGAGTAAGAGCACAGGGTTTGCTCAAAAAATTTGAAAAGCACATAACATTATGGGTTTAATACCCCGGTTCAAAAGAGGACAAATTGTTGGTGGTGTCTTGCTGGCGCATCTGTGGCCAAGACAGCAAGTCTTTATGATATATCAAGAGCCAACGGTATCCAGGGTAATGTCAGCATTTCACCAAAAAAGGCGAACCACATCCAACAGGATTAAATTGGACGCAAGAGGAAGCTGTCTGAAAACGATGTTCCGGGGGCTAACCCAGATTGAAAACCAAAAACATAAAAACCCCGGCTGCTCAAAATTCACGGCAGAAATTTAAAGTGCACCTCAAAACTCTCCTGTTTTCCACCAAAAACTGTCCGTCGGGAGCTCCACAGGGTCAATATACACGGCCGGGGCTGCTATAGCCAAACCTTTTGGTCACTCATGCCAATGCCAAACGTCGGTTTCAATGGTGCAAGGAGCGCAAATCTCGGGCTATGGACAATGTGAAGCATGTATTGTTCTCTGATGAGTCCACCTTTACTGTTTTCCCCAAATCCGGGAGAGTTACGGTGTGGAGAAGCCCCAAAGAAGCGTACCACCCAGACTGTTGCATGCCCAGAGTGAAGCATGGGGGTGGATCAGTGATGGTTTGGGCTACCATATCATGGCATTCCCTCGGCCCAATACTTGTGCTAGATGGGCGCGTCACTGCCAAGGACTACCGAACCATTCTTGAGGACCATGTGCATCCAATGGTTCAAACATTGTATCCTGAAGGCGGTGCCGTGTACCAGGATGACAGTGCACCAATACACACAGCAAGACTGGTGAAAGATTGGTTTGATGAACATGAAAGTGAAGTTGAACATCTCCAATGGCCTGCACAGTCACCAGATTTAAATATTATTGAGCCACTTTGGGATGTTTTGGAGGAACGAGTCAGGAAACGTTTTCCTCCACCAGTATCACGTAGTGACCTGGCCACTATCCTGCAAGAAGAATGGCTTAAAATCCCTCTGACCACTGTGCAGGACTTGTATCTGTCATTCCCAAGACGAATTGATGCTGTATTGGCCGCAAAAGGAGGCCCTACACCATACTAATAAATTATTGTGGTCTAAAACCAGGTGTTTCAGTTTCATTGTCCAACCCCTGTACATAAATAAGTTAAGTCAGCGAAATGAAATATTTTTAAGTCTGCATTAATCAACAGAGTTAAGCATTTCTTTGAACAGTTTAATTGGGTGAACACAGAAGAGATAATACTAGACCCTTTCGTCAAACTTTTTGACAGGTGACCTTTGACCTTTAAGGGGGGTCATGGGTTTATGGGGGATGGGGAGGTCATGGGGTCAACGGGGGTGTGACCGAGGGGGCGTAACCGTGCATGTTGATTGGATGTCGTCATGAGTGGCGAGACTTTAAATGAGCAATATAATACAGGGGTGTGTTTTAAGGTGTAAAAAAAAAATAAAAAAAAAAAATTTAAAATAAAAACGGGGAAGTCCTTAGATGAACCAATGAAAGCACAGGGGTGTGTTTAAAGGGTGTAAGGGGAAGTCCTTAGATGGAACCATGAAAACACAGGGTGTGTTTAAGGGTGTAACGGGGAAGTCCCTTAGATGAGCCAATAATAATACAGGGGTGTGTTTTGGTAAGGTTCGTTAAACCTTGAATAACCCAATGAGACCAATAGGGGCGTGTTTTTGAGTTTTGTTTTAAATACAGGCATAAACCTCTGCACTTTACATGCAGCATTCGTTGGAAAAGAACATCCATTCAGCAATGGTTAGAGTTAAGAGAGTTAATCGTCAAGCGGAGGAAAACGCAATGCGTGTCAAGATGATGATGATGAACAAGCAACTGGATCATCTACTTCCTCATCTGAGACACCTATCGGAATTCCCGTCATAGCATACTCTACAGATGATGAGGATCCACTTCAAAAAACGACATTTGAAAACAAGATCTCGGTTCAGCAAGAGGTACGTCAGTTCTGTGCGAAACCCCAGTGACCGTCTACCAGCATTCATCCGTGAATTGAATGCTCCTAAGAAATCAACATACTACTTTTGCAAGGTACAAAGACCCCGTTGGATACTCTGCAGGAAGAGTGGTCTTTGGAGCCATATGGTCTGAGGGGTAGCTGGGGTATATTTTCATGTATGAAATAGGAGAACTCTGCCTGTATCAATTGGATCAAGACGAGGCATTTTAATGAATCATTGGCTCTGTGTACTCTCACCCACAACGACTGGGCGTGTGTTAAGGCTTGCATCACACCACACCTTAATGATGGCCCTGAAACAGTCTCAATGCAGGAGAGGAGGATGAGAAGAAAATGGAAACTGTCTCCTCGAACCTGCAAAATGGGCAAGATGTCTTATATGCCATTCCGATGTTGATAGTAAGAGAGAGGAACCTCTCTTTAGCCGCTGTGTGGGGGTCAAAACACAACAGAAAATGGTCGCTGGTGTCTTCGGGCAAGCAGACGCAAGAAACAACCGGACGAACCCCTCAGATCTGTTTGTTGCTGGAGGCTTTCAGTCAGGACTGTGGCATATTCAAGACAATGCTGGCTCTGCCATTTGAAGCTTGGGCAGAGAAGTGGGTGGAAAATTGGGGACACTGTTTTTTCCACCTTTTCCACAACTCATGCAGGTTGGATCGATGTCATGTCAGTAAAAAATGCTGACGTTTTCTGTTTTAACGTCTAAAACCAAACCCTCTTCTGAGGAACCGCCCCTTCCTATGATATATATTTGGAGAGAATAACAGCAAGCTCACAGACACTGAGAACCGAATCCTGAGAATGAGTGAGTCAACATCATACAGGGACCTCTACAACACCGAGGCAGAGATCCACTACTCTCCTGAGCACGATGAAAAGCTTCAACATTGGACCGTATCATCCACTCTTCCCAGACCTCTTCTTCTCACCATCCACCACAACCTGGGGTCGTTTTTATAGAGGAGGTTGTTTCCCCCCCCCCCCCTCGTTCTCTGAGACCCACTTCAGTCCTGCATCACCTACAGGATACAAAATGAAAATGTATCACCGCCTTCTCCAGACCTCTACTCACCATCACTGCTATTCATGGCAGAGTCTGTAGACGCGAGTATTCAGCCTGAAGACAAAAAGGTGGTCGTGGAGGATGAGGCAACTACCAGCTACTCGCTCCTTCTCCCGAGGCCCTACACAAACCCTGGAGCCGATACAGCTCCCTCAGCCTTCCGCGGAGGATGAAAGTAACCAGGGGATGAGAGTAACCAGGGGATGAAATTTGACGTTTGGTTCTCATCCGCCCTCATCAATACGTTAAAACAGCAATACTTCATTTTATTCAACATAACCTGTTTGAACTATGTCAGAGAAACCTGCTACGGTTGCATAACGAAACCACCCGAGCCAGCGTCAGCACCAATGCTGGAGGTATTGGGGAGGATTATTACCAAGTCAACTTTCAACGCATCGTGCGACGACTCGTAATAACCCCCAAACTCATTCCTGCTATTCAAAAAAAAAAAGAATCTTCTGATACTTCGACGCATAACAGCAGAAGACTTCAGATTAAAAGCTGAGAATAGATATACGGATAACAGATCCACAGTCGAATAGCTGATGTGTATCGCGTTCACCGAAGATAATAAGCTCAAATTATTTGATTTCAGAGTGCTACGGACTGACAAACTGATCTCACGTGTTTGATGACTTGTTTTGTATCATTTTTAGTATTCCAGTAGGTTAATTAATCTGTATTATCTAATTTTTTTTTCTTTTTTTTTCATTATTAAATACAATTAAAGTTGGGAACATATTAACCTTTCCCAACAGTGGGAACATATAAATCTTACCCAAAGTGTTGTTATAAAAAGCTTGGAGTGGTTTGAATTAATCTGCATTATCTGAATTTTTCTTCTTTTTTATTAATTAATACAATTAAAGTTGGGAACATATTTAACCTTTCCCAAAAGTGTTGTTTAAAAGCATGCACTGTTTGAATTATTCTGTATTATCTGATTGTGTTTTCTTCTTTACTAATAAATACAAAAAGGATAAATCTACCCTCCGGTGTGTTTTTTTTCTCATTATTTAACAAGTAATCATCAGAGTGAGCATAAGGCAGAGATGGCAGGAAGACGGTTGATGAAGAAAGTATATTACAACCCTTCAATCCGGGAAGTTTTGGGGTATAGATGGGGTTGAGGAGGGTCATGCAAGATGAAACGGGAAAGAAGGTTAGCGGTTGAAAGCGTTAAAGATTTTTTAATCAGGAGAAGATACATATTCCTCTACATAAACCGCAAGGATAAATTTCCAAGAAACAGAGTTTTTGTTCACCAGACCACTGAAACAGTTCCAGGCTGATCTCTGTGACATGCAAGCTCTGGCCCAGGAAAATGATGGTTATAATTATTTATTAACCGTCATTGACATCTTTCAAAAGGGCGTATGTACGAGTTTTTAAGAGGAAAACAACCGCTGAGGTGGTAAAGGCTTTTTGAATCAGTTTTTTAAAGAAAGTCAGATCCCAAAAAACTTCAGACTGATGCCGGTAAAGAATTTTTTACAAGAATTTAAGGTTTTAATGGAGAAACACGGTATTGAACATTTCGCAACAGCGAGTGAAGCAAAAGCTTCTGTGGTCGAGAGATTTAACCGCACACTAAAAACAAGGATGTGGAGATATTTTACATTAACAACACCCGGCGATACGTTGATGTCCTGCAAAACCTAGTTAGAAGTTACAACCACACCTACCACACCAGCATTTAAAATGAGTCCTATGGAAGTGACCTCAGAAAATGCCTTTCAAGTGTTTTAGAATCTGTATGATGTCAAATCCAACAGATATTGCAAGGACTCCGTGACAACGTTTGAACAAGGGGATCTTGTCAGAATATCCAAGATTCGTGGAGTGTTTGACAAGAAATACGAACAGAGTTTTACGGATGAAGTGTTTTACAGTGTATGAGCGGATACCCCAATCTCCTCCTGTATACAAACTCAAAGATCTGGACGGGGAGCTATCCGGGTTCTTTTTACACTGAAGAACTTCAAAAAGTAAGCATATGTAACGACAGAATGTATCAAGTGAAAAAATATTAAAACGACGCACAGTCAAGGGTGTCAAACAGGTTTTTGTAAGCTGAAAAACTGGCCTGAGAAATTCAACAGTTTGGATCAGTTTGATGAACTTCGAAAACGTATAAAAAGGTCTGCACTAAACCTCACAGTTTGACACAACATCATGAACTGTCAGGTAGAGGATGATTGGCTTCTACGTTACCCTTCCCTCTAACGCTAGCAGGGAAGTGTTTAAAAAATAATACCAGTTTCAAGTTTCCGTGTAAATTTAGCTCAACATATTGACCTTAGAAGGCCAATGGCTGGTTGCATTAGCAGAGATTTTCACATACCCTCATACATGGCATAATTTACCAGATCATGAAGCCTACTTTGAATGGCTGAAAAGCAGGTGATGCGGATATCCATATGCAAAGGATTAGAGGAGGCCACTATGACGGCATTGCTCAACTCGAGACAGAAATAGAAATGTTTTCAGAAAAATAAACTCGGATATCCGTTTGAAATTCAGCAAAGGTTCAAAAGAGATTTTCATTTCATGCAAGGGGGTCAGTATGAAATACGCTTCTTCGACACTCTAGCGTATATGAATGGGTGTGAAACCAGGAATGATTCATGTAACTGCACCAACCTGCTTCCTCTTTCCGGCTGATATAAGGCCGGTTTTCTATCATCTATACTTTTTTACAAGCGACGTGGTCAGCCCGCAAATAGTAGGCAGACTTTTTGCACCTTTACTACGGACCATCCAAGTACAAGGCGACTTCAGTGATATGGTTACTCTGTCATTTAACCCCGCCCACTACCTTCCAGTTTCCAGAAGACATATTGAGAAATATCCATATAGAAATTAAAAACGACCAAAACGTTCTGTAAATTTCGTATAACGGAAAGACCATCATAAGACTACACTTCAGACCGTTGATATCACAACGTAACCTGAATATGAGAAAGTTTTTATTGTATAAACTATTCCAGAGATATATATAACATCTAGAGCCCGGTTGGTCATCATTCATATTACCCCTGATCCTTCAACGCTGTGCATTGCACCAAGCAGGCACAGAGAGAAATGGCACACTTAAGTCTGAGACGTGATCCGAATCGGTTTTGTAAATTATTATTTTAAGTCCAATCAGGCGGTAATATACCAGGGTTTTTACGGAGCTCCGGTAATGTACGGATGCGGAATTGATCATTATTTTTCAAGATTATTTTGCTCCGTATCCCCTTCTGGTTTAAAAAAGGATTTGCTATTGCAAACCCATCTGAAAACAGCGGCATCAAATATCGCTTCGACGTCATAGGTAGAGCCGTGAGTAAAATGAGTGGTTCTACAAACACCGAAGGTCAAGAGGTTCAGGAAACTTATGTTTTTTCCAAAAGACCCAGAACAAGACCCCCTGGTGATCGTTTAACGGCAGTTAAAAAACGACAAGCACGAAAAGGAGATCAGTCCGGAGCTGACAAACGAAGAGGAAGGAAGTCTTCAGCAAGTTTTGATATATTAAATATAATGGCTCTTTACATAACAAATCATCAGAGTGCACGCTGGCAGAGCTGGACTTATTTTTCAGCCCCGATGACGTAGCTATCGATCGAAGATAAAATTTACACCGAGATCCCGCCTTTATCAGCAATCACTGATGGAGGCCCGATCGAGTTTTTCATTCCGGGAGACGGAGAAAAATACCTGGACCTCAATGACACGCTGTTGCATCTCAGAGTGAAAATTACTAACGAGGATGGAACAAACCTTCCGGGATGATGCACCTGTAGGGCTCATCAACTAACCGTTAAACACCATCTTCAGTCAGTGTGATGTCACTCTAGGGGATCGATTGATTTCACAATCCAGCGCCACACATCCTTATAGAGCCATGATTGAGACATTGTTAAACTTTTCTGAGGATTCTTTAAAAAGCCGGTTTAGCTCTGGTCTCTTTTATAAAGACACAACCAAGGTCCTAACCAAAGTCTTAACAGCAGAGCAGGCTTTACGGCAAATTCCAGGGAGGTACATCTCCTAGGGCCTCTGCATGCAGACATATTTTTCTGCGAGAGACTTCTTTTAAACTCTGTTGACATCAAAATTAAACTAACGAGAGCCAACGATGGCTTTTGTCTCCTGGCAGCAGAGATTCCACTCTCAAAGTCAGGATATTAGGAGCCTCTCTTTTTCATCAAAAAAGTTTCTGTCCTCTCCAGCCGTTCGATTGGGACACGCACAGCTTTTAGATGAAAGCAAATGCTCTCTATCCCACTTTCACGTGTGATGTAAAAACATACTCCATCCTTGAAAATTCAAAGGGTGTGTGCACCAGAGAATCTTTTTCTTAGGTGTCTTTCCCAGTATGTGGTGATTGCTTTACTGGATCATGACGCTTTTACAGGAACACGCGACCTCAACCGGTTTGACTTTAATCATTTTAATATGGATATTTAGGCCTTGTGGTAAGGATGGTAAACAAATTCCTGCTAAAGGCCTTCCCGCCCAATTTTAACCAAGGCAATTCAGTGAGAGAGTATCACACTTTGTTTTAAGGCTACAGGACGACATCTTAAAGATCTTCCGTTTGAGCATAACACGTCAGGAATTTAATCAAGGATACCCTCTATTCGCATTTTAATCTTAACCCGGGAGAGGACGCAGATGCTCTATCTCCAGTTTCCAGCGGGAATTTAAGATTGGAAATGCGTTTCAGAACCCGCTGCCTCATACACCACGCTGATCGTCTACACTTGTTATGACTCTATTTTAGAGATTGATTCAAAAGAGGCGTGTGCTGGTGGATGTTATTAATCTAATCAGACATGAATAATCATGAAATTGAGAACCTGCTGCATCATCTGCTGGGAGATTTGTTTCACGGCGTATGGGCCCTGCGATCAGCTGCCGCTGCTCACTGACACATTTCCCAGGGCCGCCTACTTTATGCCTACTTTATAGTGAATACACATGCTTCAGACAAGCCTGGAGAGCATCTGGTTAGCTCTGACTTTGGTAATTGAGATGGTCAAGCCAGCTTTTTGACTCTTATGGATTTTCCTCCAGATTTCGATTTCTACCCGTCCAGTATCGTAACATTTTTTAGAAGACAGATCCTCAAAAATATTGTTATCATAATAATCAGCTTCAAAGCCCTCTGTCCACTGTGTGCGGTCACCATTGCATTTTTTTATCTATGTCATAGAGGCGTGCGATTGTCACTGCAGCAAAGAAAGGTGTTGTCAAAATACACCGAGATGTGGTTAAGAATGAATTTAATGGTGTCTTAATTTTGTGAAAAATATATCAGAAATGTTGTCATTAATCAAGGTTCTACAATTTTATACTCACGGAACATGTTTCTTTGAAAATGTTTCTGGATTTTGTTATGGAATTTAAATTGTCTTTTTTTTTTTTTTTATTTGTTTATTTTTCTTATGATTTAATATTTATCTGTGTGTGAAGTAGAGAACGAAGCTAGACTTGAAATATAATCAATAAAACGATTTTATGGAATAAAAGAAATGGGCTAAGAAAAAAAAAAAAAAAAAAAAAAAAAAAAAAAAAAAAAAAAAAAAAAAAAAAGGAAAAAAAACAATTTTTTTTTAAACATGTTTTCATTTTTTTTTTCTTATAACAGTTTCGGTGTCAAATGTAATCCATCGGGGAGGTTGTGTCGTCTTACTCACGAAGAGACTTTTTTGGCTTCCGCTCAGGATTGTTTTTGTGGTCTTCCTGTTCGGATGCTCGAACCAATGGGAGAAAGAAGTTTATCTGCCTCCTTCTCCTTGTTTCTTCTGTGCTTAACACTGGGAAGGTGTTTCAGCTGTTTCAATAGATGGCCCCTCTTCCCTCTGTTTTGAACCGTCTATATTTCATCACGACCATAAGGTGTTATTGACTGAAGATATGTGGGAATGTTTAGTACCTTCTAACAAGGTATGTAGAAAGTCCTGACCATCCTCGGGGTAGGGCCTCCATATTTTTTTTAAAAACGGAAGCATGAAGATTTTTCAAAAGTCAATCATGTGGGACCCCCTTCACAACATTTCCTTTATATCAACTTTCACCTCGCGAAGTCCAACTCTCACTTCATTTCAGATAATTTTATTCAAATGTACTCACATTTTTACGGTTTTATGCCCTCGTAAGGCTTTTTCACATATCCATAACAACCTGATCTCAAGCGGGGCCTCGTCCCTGCCCCCGGGCCCTGTTTTTCTTGGAACCCTCTGCTCAGGACATCGATTGATGTGTCCACGGTGGCAAAGCGTCAACTCACCGCTTGTTCTTCTTTCACACCTTGCTTAAGTAGGGGTCAGGTACCCCCCCCCCTCCTCTTGCAAAAAGCGCATCATATTTCTTGATTGTTTCATAAGAATGACAAACCGGGATCGTTTTAATATCGCTCTCTGTCTGCATCCAAGTCGCCTCCGCCGTCTGTCTGATGGACGTGTCTGACTGGTCAGAACGCCTTGAATTGATGAGGGGAAAATGAGAAACATCTTCTGCATTTCTGATGAGACCTTATTGTTCTTCTGATTAACCCTCCCACTAGATCACCGATCAAGTGAGGCAAGTGCCGTTAAGTTTGGGAATATATAGAACACTCCTTGACTTTTGAAGAGCCACTTGTTTACGTTTTATACCGTTTCTTTTATCAGCCAACATCTGATTTTAGTTTTCTCTGCTCTTCAATTGTCGGGTGTGATAGGGTGAAAGTTGTAATGTTACCTTTTAAAATATTCAGACAATCTCACACAGAGCCTGAAGAAAGTCAGGAGAGCAGTGTTCTAGAATATCTTTACTGCTGAGGATTAGCTTGTACAGAGCTCTGAATAATGGTACAATTCCTTTTTATACGCGCAGACTGATGAATTACGTTGTCTTGGCACATACACAGCGACCAATGGTGGAGGAGTATCCCCGTTCTCATCTGAAATGGTTCTGGGCAGGTGGGTGTAAAAATCGATGGATTAAATATCCATGACAGCATCTCTTGTCGCACTCTTCAAACTCTCCAGGAAGAGCCCTTTTGAGATGGAAACATTTGCGGGCCAGTATAATTCAGCTGCAGTTTCTCCTTGGGTTTTAAACAACACCATAATAATTAGCGTTCGGCTGTGGTGCGACTGAATTTTTCCCCTGATGAAAAAAACGCTTCTGAGTCAACATCATAACGCTCGAAATATTACATGGTGAGAACTGGGTAAAGACCTTCATCACGTTTTCATCATCTAGGATTGAGAATAACTCGTCTAAAATGATCAGATGAATTTCTGATCAGTGAGGAAACAGTCTTTCATCTTTAAAAGAAGAGGCAATCCTTCCACAAAGGTCATATTGTTATTCATCTTCTGTACTTCATCATACATTGGTTGAAAAGAGAGTGTAAATCCTACAGAATATTTTCAGGAACACATCCATGATCATACTACACTTTTGCAAAATTACCTTTTACAAAGAAAGTTTTCCACAGCTCGCTGGGTCCAACAATCAACATGAAAAAGGCCTTTCTTACATCTGGATCAAATCAATCTCACTGTAAATCCATTTTTTTCTTTTTTTATTTTATTATTATTTTATTTATTTTATGCTCTCTTCTCTTAAGCTCAATAACCAAAAGGCAGAGTTGTTCCCATTCAGGAAAAAAGACGTCTCTTATCATAGACCAACCGAAACTTTTTCAGAAATGTTGCGTTTGTCAAGCGGAATCTCTTCTTATCCCTTCTGTATTGGTATGCTGTAGGAATTTCAATGAAACCTTCTCTGGAGCCGCTAAATAACTCTCAACCAGCCCTTTTATTCTGTTCAAAATTGACCCTCTCACTGCATTCATGCGTCTGAGTGATGCCCTTGAGACGCATCACTACCTTTTTATGTTTTTGGTTTGATATGATTAACTCTTGGGACCTTCGATGCAAACGCTACAAATAGAATCCCACTCTAACTCGTCCGTTAAATCCCTCCCAGATAATTTCCCAGCCTCATAGGAAGTTTCACCACTTTTTGTCCACATAAATCAACGGGTGCGCGGTGTCACTATAAATCGTCTGTCCTGCAATTTGCTCCCATGCTGCTGGAGAAGTTTTTAACGTGCATAAGCGGTAAGTGAAGGCTGCAACGAACACCTTGTTTGCCTATTTGGAGACAGATCAGTCGGCTGCTTGGTAGTTCCCTGCACTACACACGTTTCAGGGATGAAGAAATGAAAGTAGTTAACCCTGTTATTTACTCGAGAACATTAAGTTGAAACATACAAATTCATCAAGGGTTAGTGGCTGACTGTGGTCTGACGACAGAGGTCATTTCTTGTGTGCAATTTCCCCCCAGAAACTGTTTGACACAAGTTTTGCCACCTGCTTTTTTGGGCTGGGGTTAACTCTCGATTTTATCCAGGGTCTATTGATACCCTGATGGAGTTTGGTAGTCTGCTAGCATACTTTGTCTTGCTCTCCTGATCCACCGCTTCAGACGGGTATCCTGACAGCCTCCTGCTTTTGTTTGAAGAAAAGTGTTCTATTACCCCTGAAGTTGTGTCACTGCTCTTTTCAAAATGCACACACTCGGTGATTTTAGCAAGGCGATAACCACACTGGCAAAGGGCTTTATGAAGAAACTCTACACTCACCACACACCGTCAGAGCTCTGGTCCGTCATCGACTATCTATGCGCGCAGGGGCCTGTTGTTTATTTATTTAATTTTAGCGCTGTGCGGCAGGAGAGTAAACAAACAGTTTTACGCTGGAAGTTCCTGTAAGGCAAAACATGGAAAAGAGACCTCGTTGGGGGTACACCACGGCTCTGGATCATACCAAAGTAGCTGCAGGGTCATCAAAATCTTTGTAAATGATGGTGTGGTGTGACGCTGAGGGGGTAAACGCAGTTAGCGTTTACATAAGTAACAGAGATGTGTAATCCACATACATGCACATTTTCACCCGGCCCTGCTGTGTACCTCAGTCTCATTGCGCAGGTACGTCCACCATACAGAGCATCTGGGTGATACGTTCGGGTGCGTTTACACCTTTCTCAAGAAAGCTGATCACCCCCGGGTGGGTTTTTTTTTCATTTCAGTCCACTGATGCTCCCAGATTTACTTCGAGTCTGAGCCCATAACAGTTTGGAGCACCTTGGCTTCTCTCTACAGTGGCAGCGTAAAACTGTTCAACGCTACCCTCTGAAAAGGACACTTTTCATGAGTGAATAACACAATGTTACTCCGTGGAAAAAACAGCCGTACAATTTCAACACGACTTTGACACCGTTTTAATCTCTGCAAACCCATCCCATGGGTCTATTGTTCTTCTGGCTGTATGCAATCCACTCCAGCCACTGAATAGCCACGCTGGCGAACGTTTTGCTGCTACTTTTATAGTCCAGGTGATCGGGGATTGCCAAGTCTTAGGAGGAAGGAAATTGGTTAAAAAACCTTCATGCAAGCTGATGCTATCGTGATGCATTTAAACGGATCCACACTTGTCTCCCTTAAAGAACTCGTCTCTGATTTTAAGGCAGCCTTGAGAAGAATTTCAACGTCTATTTTACAATAACGAATAGCTTCTTTCTAAAGTCAAAGACCCCTTTGCTCGCTTCTCTGTACGCAGCTGTTAAAAGCCTGTTGTTCTTGAAGACCTCATGCGTTCCACTGCGTAGGAGGATGGAGGAGGATATGACCCCACGTACTGGAGCCGCTCTCGGAAGAGAAGAGGTGGGGGGAAAAACTCCTTGCTTTTGATCGGTAAACCTAACGCTTTCGGCATGGCACTCAACTTCTACAAAAAAGGAAGACTATCAATTATTTTAACCTGTAATCAGGTCGGTTAAACAGAGAACTTTACTTCCTAGCATGATGAGATGAGGCTTAATACCTAATCCCACCATAGCCGTGAGAATAAGGTAGCTGTCATAACCGCGAGCTTGGTGTGCTATTAAGCAGAAAACCTCTGTACATCGGCCTTCTGAAGTGGAGAACAAATTTTTTGGGCGCAGTCTAACCCATAAGCGTTCTATTCATCACCTTTCAAGTTTTTAGCACAACCCAGAAAAGGGGTTGCCACACACGCTCTCATTGATTAAGCATGTCAAAATCATAAAAACTAGTTTTATCATCTAACTGATTAATGTGGATTGCAAGTCTGAATGTACAACTGGTGCTGATCGCATGTAACGTCTAAGCCGGGAAGATATTCTCACCGCAAATACTGGCAATTTTACATGACACACGTGTTGGTTTCCCTGGCAGTTAACTGATCGGAATAACGTATATCCTTTTGCATACCTTGCACAGTTTGACCAACTCACAGTCACTCATAGGCCTGTCACAATTAGATCTGTTGCGGGGTTCAATTGTGTCTAGCGAGACATAAAGAACTGGCGACAGAATTTCGTGTTGACAACCTGCACAGACGACAGGGTTTTCGTTAATTTCCTTGCACACATTGATGTATGTATGACCCACTGGCCAATACCCTTCACAATGGTGTGTGTTGTGCGTTTTCATAACCGCTGTAACAATATGCACAGACATGTCTGGAACCAATCAAACCCTTTGAATTTTTTATTCCATAGTAGTGACCTGGAAATACAGCAAAACAGAGGGTTTGACCGAATCAGGGACCCAGTTTCAAATTACACAGAGCTGTAGAGCATGTGGTTTCTGTGAAACACTACAATTTTTCCTCTTTAGAATGGTGTTTTGCAAATTTACCGATGTCACTTAAAAGTAACCGCTGTTTGTTCATTGAACCCTGCCTGATGCTGCCATTTCCTCCCAGCTTAAAACCTGACTATCAGTAAGCTCAGGGTCAAGAGGTGTGCGAGGCAGATGGCAAAGCATAACTGATTACCGTATTATCTACAACATACAGTGTGACGCATTTCCTTATTAACAGTTCACTGTCTAATGTTCCTGTTGCCTTACGTTTTGAACCACCTTCTGGGTCATTTACTACCTGTAGAACGAATTTCCAAGTTATTGTCTACAGCACATCAGCATTTGATTGTACTAAGTCTGTCAAAAATTCCTCGAAAGCAGGCAGGGTCATATTAACCATCATCGGTAACGGTAATGTGTAACGTGACGATTGAGATTTTCACACCACTAATTCCAGCTTTTACAACGTCGGTTACATCTGGTTAATGATCTTTGCAACGTCGGCTAATTCAATGACAACACGCATGATTGGTTTGTATAGAATGCTGCAAGATCTGGAACGTACCAGACAAGGGGGTGGAATTCTAAAGGTCTCCTTATTTCAATGTTATTAAAACGTTCAACGTTCATCTGATCAGAGCTGACCGCTACCTCCTGATTTACATTACCCCCATGCTGCGGCCGCACTGTGTGATGTTGAAGGGGTTTCCTAATTATCTGACCGTTTGATGACTGCAGGTGGAGACGATGGTCTATTTAAATCATCAAGAGCTTGTTGTAGTAAGCTTAATTTTGGTCGTGCAGGTGGAGGCCGGTCTATTTAAATCAGCAAGAGTATGTTCTAGTAAGCTTAAATTTTGATCAGGTGGAGGCAGTCTATTTAAATCAGCAAGAGTATGTTCTAGTAAGCTTAAAAAGTCACCGTGGTTGTTAACAAGAGATGCTTCATCCTGCCCCTCCTCCTCCTCCTCCTCCTTTTTTTTTTTTTTTCCTCGTCTAAAACATGTGCAGCTATTGGGATTTCATTATGCTCAGCTACTAAATCCCTTATTTCATCCGGGGCAAGTCTGATTCGGTTTCCATTTATATGAGCATAAGAAAAAAAAAAACAGTGAGTCAGTTCAGTTTAAAATCACCTTGATGTCACCAAACTGCTTCTGTAGCCATAAAGAACCTGGCATGCGTTCAAAAGCGCCAAGGATGAGCTTTTTTTCTGACGGTCCCATGCAGCTTGCGATGCCTTCTTTCTGCGCTGCTGTGCAGTTCCGGACGTAATCTTCTTTATCACAACGTTACCTCTGCAAGAGAATTGACAAAAAATAATATATATATTATATATATATATATATAATAGTCTATATATATATATATATATATATAATATTATATATATATATATATATCATATTGAAATAACACATTAAAGTTGAAAAACAAAAGGAATTCGAATTAATCCAGTAGGTAAGGAATTAAACGTACCGTTCATTAATCCTTTAACAAGGGTTGTTCTGGTATGCAACGCAGAGAGCCGCTGCCTTTTCGCCGGGGTTAGATATTCTGTGAAAACAATTCAATTCAGTTCAGTTTATTTATATAGCGCCAATTCACAACACATGTCGTCTCAAGGCACTTCACGAAAGTCAGGTACATACATTCCAATTAATCTTAATCATTGAACAGTGCAGCCAGATTCTGTTATTTATTCAAATTGGATAAAATGTTTTTCTATCTAAGGAAAGGAAACCCAGCAGATTGCATCCAGTCAGCGACTTGCAGCATTCACTCCTCCCGGATGAACATGTAGAGACAGTGGACAGTCACTGGCGTTGACTTTGCAGCAATTCCCTCATACTGAGCATGCATGTAGCGACAGTGGAGAGGAAAACTCCCTTTTAACAGGAAGAAACCATCCAGCAGGAACAGGCTCAGTGTGAGCGGCCATCTGCCACGACCGACTGGGGGTTAGGGGGGGGGGAGATAACAGAGCAGAGACCAAGAGAACAAGAAGCACTGATCCAGGAGTACTTTCTATGTGGAAGGAAAAGGTAATGTTAATGGATGTAGCTCCGTTTAGTCGTTTCACCTAGAAAAAGGAACAGATTAACTCTGAGGCCAGTTTTCAAGTTTAGAGTCTGAAAAGAGCACAGAGAGTTAGTCACAGTAAAAGCTCAGTCAGTAGCTATGTCTAGGAGAGAGAAGGGTTAAACACTGGAAGGACAGGGCCATGTGGAGTCATCGGTAGAGGGTGAGCATTAAAGTTGTTGCCAGCAGAATGCTTGGAGGTTCTCCCCTCTCCAGAAAGTGTGTTACAGGTAGACACAGAGTCAGGGCCAGGTGTAGCTTCTAGGAAGAGAAAAGAGAGAGAACAAAGTTAAAGCTGAGATAACAGCAATAATACAAATTGAAGAGTAGCGTGAGAAAGTAGCCGAAGAGGGTGAAAGTGGCAGTATATTGTCCCTCCAGCAGCCTAAGCCTATAGCAGCATAACTACAGATAGCTCAGGATAACCTAAGCCACTCTAACTATAAGTTTATCAAAAGGAAAGTTTTGAACCTAGTCTTAAAAGTAGACAGTTTGTCCATCTAGAGCCCATGATGGCCATTTTTATACTAAAAACCACAACGATTGGGATACCTCTCTCTGTCAGATTGACCATAACCATTGGAAAAAATGAGGGGGTCGTACAGGTAGCAGAAAAAAGGAGGGTGTGTTTGCACCTCAACCGTAACTGAGGGGCGGTTTAGGCTAAACCTGACTCCCCTTACTCCATCCAACAAGGGGAGAAGAAGACGGAGCTAAAATAAGGAAGATAGCTCAGGATAACTAAGCCACTCTAACTATAAGCTTTATCAAAAGGAAAAGTTTTAAGCCTAGCCTTAAAAGTAGACAGGGTGTCCGCCTCACGGACTAAAACTGGGAGCTGGTTCCACAGGAGAGGAGCCTGATAACTAAAGGATCTGCCTCCATTCTACTTCTAGAGACTCTAGAACCACCAGTAAACCTGCAGTCTGAGAACGAAGTGCTCTGTTAGGAACGTATGGAACAATCAGATCTCGTGATGTATGATGGAGCTAATCATTAAGGGCTTTATATGTGAGGAGGAGATTTTAAAATTTCTATTCTGGATTTAACAGGGAGCCATGAAGGGGAAGCTAAAGTAGGGGAAATATGATCTCTCTTTTTAATTTTCATCAGAACTCTTGCTGCAGCATTTTGAATCAGCTGAAGGCTTTTAACTGCATTTTGTGGACATCCTGATAGTAAGATTACAATAGTCCAGCCTTGAAGAAAAAATGCATGGACTAGTTTTTCCAGCGTCACTCCTGGACAGGATATTTCTAATTTTGGCAATGTTCCGGAGATGAAAAAGGAAATCCTAGAAACTTGTTTAATATGGGATTTAATGACATGTCCTGGTCAAAAATAACCCCAAGTTTTTTACTTTATTATCGGAGGTCAATTAATGCCATCCAGGTTAAGTGATTGACTAAGCAGTTTCTTTTTTAAAAGACTCCGGTCCAAAGACGACAACTTCTGTCTTGTCTGAATTTAGAAGCAGAAAATTTAAAGTCATCCAAGTTTTTATGTCTTCAAGACATGCTTGTAGTCTATCTAACTGGTTGGCTCATCAGGATTTATGGATAAGTAAAGCTGAGTATCATCAGCGTAACAGTGAAAATTTATTCTATGCTGCCTGATAATTTTACCTATTGGAAGCATATATATAGTAAAGAGAATTGGCCCAAGTACTGAACCCTGTGGTACTCCACAATTAACCCTGGAGTTTAAAGATGATTTATCATTTACATGAACAAACTGGAATCTGTCAGACAAATAAGATTTAAAAGAAGCAGCACATGTTTATGTAAAAAAATTTTCAAGTCATGTATAATTTTCTTTCTACTTCACAATGTATACTGCTTTGTTCTTTGGCCTTTCACATAAAATTCCAATGAAATATATTTATGTTTAAGGTTGTGCCAGAGCAGTCCATGAAATGGGTAGATAAATGTTCCAATGCCATTTTGTAATTATCAAGAACTTGTAATGTAATTATAAAGATGTAAGTTTTAGCTCATACTTTAGTAGTTTATTTAACTGGGACAATTATTTGAATTACTTTTATAGTTATCGAGTTTGAAAATTGAGATCACCTGCATAAATAAAGGTTAAACAGAAAAGGTGCATTACAAATACATAAAAATGTAACAATAATAATAATAGTAGTAGTTGTAAGAGCATAATAAACATTGCTTACTTTAGAAATACATTGAGAGAACCTCCATAGAGTACATGATGTGTGACGATGCGGGAACTATGTAATCAAACCTTCTTATGCAATGACGCGTCAGTTTTTTTTATGACAGAAATAGCATCCAAGTAATCTTACCCGATTCCTTCTTGACCGGCACCAAGCAGACTTCTTAATGGCTGCCGCCTTCTCTGCATGATCTGGCTGGCTGTACCAGAAGTTCTGGTGAACCGTTTCGTAGTACGTCATACATCCAGCTGAAAAACATTTTAACTTGTAAATACATAGCGTGACCAATAACTATATTCAAGCAAAAAAAAAAAAAGTGAAAAAAAAAACGAACAAAGTCTGTGAAAACAAACGTGTAATTAAATAAGAGTGAAAATAAAATAGAGCCCCTGCCAACACATGCTTAAAAATATTAACTTTCACAGAGTTTGTTATTCTTACCCTTTTCGTGGGTCGTAGCGGCTGAAATTCGAATCAGAAGTGTGCAGTTTCCTATGAGAAAAGGTGGAAAAAAAATAGAAAGTTGCTTTTCTCTTTTTTTTCTTTTCTCTTCCTAGAAGCTACACCTGGCCTGACTCTGAGTCTACCTGTGATTAAACAGAAAAAGTGCATTACAAATACATAAAAATGTAACAATAATAATAATAGTAGTAGTTGTAATAGCATAATAAACATTGCTTACTTTAGAAATACATTGAGAGAACCTCCATAGAGTACATGATGTGTGACGATGCGGGAACTATGTAATCAAACCTTCTTATGCAATGACGCGTCAATTTTTTTTATGACAGAAATAGCATCCAAGTAATCTTACCCGATTCCTTCTTGACCGGCACCAAGCAGACTTCTTAATGGCTGCCGCCTTCTCTGCATGATCTGGCTGGCTGTACCAGAAGTTCTGGTGAACCGTTTCGTAGTACGTCATACATCCAGCTGGAAAACATTTTAACTTGTAAATACATAGCGTGACCAATAACTATATTCAAGCAAAAAAAAAAAAAAATGAAAAAAAAAAACGAACAAAGTCTGTGAAAACAAACGTGTAATTAAATAAGAGCGAAAATAAAATAGAGCCCCTGCCAACACATGCTTAAAAATATTAACTTTCACAGAGTTTGTTATTCTTACCCTTTTCGTGGGTCGTAGCGGCTGAAATTCGAATCAGAAGTGTGCAGTTTCCTATGAGAAAAGGTGGAAAAAAAATAGAAAGTTGCTTTTCTCTTTTTTTTCTTTTCTCTTCCTAGAAGCTACACCTGGCCTGACTCTGTGTCTACCTGTGACACCTTTCTGGAGAGGGGAATCATCCAAGCTTCTGCTGGCAACAACTAAATGCTCACCCTCTTCCGATGATCCACATAGCCCTGTCTTTTAGTGTTTAACCCTTTCTCTCTCCTAGACATGGCTACTGGCTGAGCTTTTATTGTGACTAACTCTATGTGCTTTCTTTCAGACTCTAACCTTGAAAACTGGCATACGTCCCTGGATGGTCGAGGTGTTGCAGGATGAAGTGCAGGCCCATGTTGACAGCATCATCAGCCGACCTGTTTGCTCGGTAACCAAACTGCAGGGGGTCCAGCAGGGGGTCTGTGATGTCTTTCAGGTGCTTCAACACCAGCCGCTCAAAGGATTTCATGACCACAGACGTCAGGGCTACAGGTCTGTAGTAATTTAATCCTAGGATGGTGGGTTTCTTGGGCACTGGGATGATGGTGGATCGTTTGAGGCAAGAGGGGACCTTACACATCTCCAGTGACTTGTTGAAGATCCGGGTGAATATCGGGGCGAGTTGATGTGAAAAGGCTTTCAGGCATGATGAGGAGACGTTATCAGGTCCTCCAGCTTTCTTTGTTTTCATGCGCTGAAAGAGCCTATTTACATCTTCCTCAGGGATCTTTAGTGCAGGCATAGGATCTGAAGGTAGGTGGTTGGTTACTTTATGGGAGGAATTTTTTCCTGAATGGGATGTGGACGAGATGGTTTGAGGTGTGAACAGCTTCTTTTCATGTCTGCAGTAGAAGCCATTCAGACGGTTGGCCAGGCGAGGACTCTGTTCAGGATGGGTGGGGGTGCTCCTGTAGGCAGTCAGGTTTCTCAGACCAGTTCATACAGCTGAAGTGTCACCAGTAGAAAGGCTGTTTTTCAGCTTCTTACTATAGCTTCTCTTGGCTGCTTTGATCTCCTTTGTTAGTCTGTTCCTGGCCTGCCTGTACCGCGCCCAATCTCCACTGCGAGATTGGAAGCACTGTGAGCTTCTTCCTTGTCCCTGCGCAGATTCCTGAGGTGTGGAGTAAACCATGGCTTGTTGTTCCCAAAGGTGCAGAAGGTCTTGGTTTGCACACACATGTCCTCACAGAAACTGATGTATGATGTCACCACATCAGTTAGTTCAGTCAGTGGCTGAAGTTTCAAAAACAGTCCAGTCTGTGCATTCAAAGCAGGCCTGTAGCGTCTGCTTTGATTCCTCAGTCCACTTCTTAACAGTTTGAACCGTGGGTTTGGAAGCTCTGAGTCTCTGTCTGTAGGTTGGGATGAGGTGGATAAGACAATGATCCGAGAAACCCAGAGCAGCCCTGGTAACAGCATGGTATGAGTCCTTTAAAGCTGTGTAACAGTGGTCCAGTGCGTTTTTGTCTCTGGTGGGACAATTAATATGCTCTCTGTATTTGGGGAGCTCATTAGAGAGGTTTGTGCTGTTAAAATCTCCCAGTATTATGATGAAAGAGTCAGGGTGTTTTTTCTCCACGTCTGTAATCAGCTCAGCAAGATGTTTTTCCGTGGCAGAAGTGCAGCCATGCGGTGGAAAATATGAGCCGATTATTATGAACGAGGAAAACTCTCTCGGTGAATAAAACGGTTTGCACATTATGGAAAATGACTCCAGATCTCCATGTTTTCCCCAGCACTTTTATGTCTCTGCACCAACTTTCATTTATATAAGAGCAGATTCCGCCTCCTCGCTTCTTCCCCGATAGCTCCATGCTGCGATCCGCTCTTAACAGCTGGAAGTCACTGTTTTTTCATTGGAAGTTTTTTCATTGGTTCATCTAAGGACTTCCCTGTTACACCCTTAAACACACCCCTGTGTTTTCATTGGTTCATCCAAGGACTTCCCCGTTACACCCTTAAACACACCCCTGTATTATTATTGGCTCATTTAAGGACTTCCCCGTTACACCCTTAAACAGACCCCTGTGTTTTCATTGGTTCATCTAAGGACTTCCCCGTTACACCCTTGAACAAACCCCTGTTTTCATTGGTTCATCCAAGGACTTCCCGTTACCCCCTAAACACACCCCTGTATTATTATTGGCTCATTTAAAGTCTCGCCACTCATGACGACATCCAATCAACATGCACGTTTACGCCCCCTCGGTCACACCCCGTTGACCCCATGACCTCCCCATCCCCCATAAACCCATGACCGAAAGGGTGTAGTATTATCTCTCACAGACTTAATAAATAAGTCAAAACTGGCCAGATATGGGTGGATTTGCCTGATTAGGTTATGTTGGTTACACAAAAGTCCCTTATTGGCATCTTAATAATTGTTTGGAATTATATAGAACAAAACTCAGTTTAGTGGAAATTGTTGACATAACTATATTAAGTAAATTGAACAAATTATTTTTTTGAGTGTAGTTTCACAAAAGGATGACAGAATTTTATTAACTCCTTGGAAGGCGTAGACCTTTTAGCGATCACAAAGTACGGACTATGATTTAAAAGGTTAGCAGAAGACCTGTAACTTACAAAGTAAGTCGGAAATTCTGCCATTAAGTAGTTTAAACTCAATTTAGCTTGGAGTAGTCTGCCGTTACCTTGGAGTCTAATATACTTTCAAAATTCTTTCTAGTTGGAAATTAAGTGTTAACTGCCTTAAGCATGCAGACTGTAAATACAAAGTAATGTGTTTATATTTTCTTAGTCATCGAAAGACTAACAGTATATTTAAATCTGTAAGGGTTTTAGCATGTTTAACTGAAGAACAATTCTGAAATGGGGACTGGATTAACTGTTGCACTCGTGAAGTCTGAATCCAGCTGTTTCCTGGCAGGAGTCAGCGTGTGTGTGTGAAAGAATAGACTCGGCTCTGAGTGCTTGAGAGGATTAGAGAAAAACAGGAGTAGAGCGGAAGGGGGGCTCACAGTACCCGTCGGCAGAGCCGGTTTCCAGAGGGGGCCAGGCCCAGAACTTTCTGCTGTTTACACCACATGAAAAGTGGTGTAAATAGCCCCCTAAACTGCCATCAATCCCTCGAGTCAAATGTTAAATAGAGTCGTTAACACCTAGCCGCTCCTGCTGAGTGGCTAGGTGTTAATGACTCTATTTAACATATGAAAAGCGGCCAGCAACAGCAGTAGCTCCACGTGGCTACTCAATCATTGGATGAATCGGCTGACATCATCAATCACTAATCATTTGTGATTGGCTGTCATACTGTAGGTAGATCTGTCCCTATTGGACACCCTGAGCCTTTTTACAGGACTCGGTTAACCCCTCCCTTATGAATTAGAATAACCCTGTATCAAAATACAGCCCTTACTCAAAAGTAATTTCATACAACTCATGTTGTTTCACTCATGCTGGGCTAATGATCTAACCAATTGGTTCTCAATCCTGCTCATCAAGTACCCCTGTCTTGCTTATTTTAGGTGTCCCCTTGCTGCCACACATCTGTCTAATATGAATGGGGCTTCTGCAGCACTGCAGTCATTTGTATGCGGAAACAGAGACACCTACATGCAATGCAGGGGTACTTGAAGCCCTGAATATAGATACAATGATCTATACCTGAATAAAGGAGATGAGGCACACACTTGACTCACTTTTTTATTAAAAATAAATAAAATTAAACATTAAATTAAACAGAAGAGTTAAAAAACTTGTCCAGTTCTGGACCATGTGAAGGTGGCGTTCTTGCAAAAAGTTCCCCAATTTGCAGACGCACGTTATGAGTCAGACTGTACTTTGGATACGCCTCCAGTCTCCTCTGTAACTTCAAACAGAGGTCACTGAGCTCCTGGCTGTGGAAACTTGGGGGCCGCACAATCCAACCAGACGCCCCCTCGAAGCTGCCATCTTCCTCATCTGACATGAGATCAATGGTGACCCCTTTCCAAAATGCAAGCTCCTCTGCTTGAAGCACACTGCCTCGCCTCCAGCAGCTGAAAACACAGAAGAGTCATTATCCATGCATCAAAGAATAACGAGTCTTTGTCATTGGAAGCCACAATTAACATTTTTCGGAGACACTTTGGTTAGAATGCACATAATACGCAGACAGAAATAAAAAAAGACCCTTGTAACAGTAAAAGTAAAAAGAATTCAATTCAATTCAATTCAATTCAATTCAATTCAGTTTATTTATATAGCGCCAATTCACAACACATGTCGTCTCAAGGCACTTCACGAAAGTCAGGTACATACATTCCAATTAATCTTAATCATTGAACAGTGCAGCCAGATTCTGTTATTTATTCAAATTGGATAAAATGTTTTTCTATCTAAGGAAAGGAAACCCAGCAGATTGCATCCAGTCAGCGACTTGCAGCATTCACTCCTCCCGGATGAACATGTAGAGACAGTGGACAGTCACTGGCGTTGACTGTGCAGCAATCCCTCATACTGAGCATGCATGTAGCGACAGTGGAGAGGAAAAACTCCCTTTTAACAGGAAGAAACCTCCAGCAGAACCAGGCTCAGTGTGAGCGGCCATCTGCCACGACTGACTGGGGGTTAGAGAGAACAGAGCAGAGACACAAAGAGAACAAAGAAGCACTGATCCAGGAGTACTTTCTATGGGAAGGAAAGGTAAATGTTAATGGATGTAGCTCCTTTAGTCGTTTCACCTAGAAAGAAGGAACAGATAAACTCTGAGCCAGTTTTCAAGTTTAGAGTCTGAAGAGAGCACAGAGAGTTAGTCACAGTAAAAGCTCAGTCAGTAGCTATGTCTAGGAGAGAGAAAGGGTTAAACACTGAAAGACAGGGCCATGTGGATCATCGGTAGAGGGTGAGCATTAAGTTGTTGCCAGCAGAAGCTTGGAGGATTCCCCTCTCCAGAAAGGTGTTACAGGTAGACACAGAGTCAGGCCAGGTGTAGCTTCTAGGAAGAGAAAAGAAAAAAAAGAGAAAAGCAACTTTCTATTTTTTTTCCACCTTTTCTCATAGGAAACTGCACACTTCTGATTCGAATTTCAGCCGCTACGACCCACGAAAAGGGTAAGAATAACAAACTCTGTGAAAGTTAATATTTTTAAGCATGTGTTGGCAGGGGCTCTATTTTATTTTCACTCTTATTTAATTACACGTTTGTTTTCACAGACTTTGTTCGTTTTTTTTTTTCTTTTTTTTTTTTTTGCTTGAATATAGTTATTGGTCACGCTATGTATTTACAAGTTAAAATGTTTTCCAGCTGGATGTATGACGTACTACGAAACGGTTCACCAGAACTTCTGGTACAGCCAGCCAGATCATGCAGAGAAGGCGGCAGCCATTAAGAAGTCTGCTTGGTGCCGGTCAAGAAGGAATCGGGTAAGATTACTTGGATGCTATTTCTGTCATAAAAAAAATTGACGCGTCATTGCATAAGAAGGTTTGATTACATAGTTCCCCTGGCTCAGAGTTTATCTGTACTTTCTTTCTAGATGAAACGACTAAAGGAGCTACATCCATTAACATTTACTTTTTCTTCCCATAGAAAGTACTCCTGGATCAGTGCTTCTTTGTTCTCTTTGTGTCTCTGCTCTGTTCTCTCTAACCCCCAGTCATTCATGGCAGATGGCCGCTCACATTGAGCCTGGTTCTGCTGGAGGTTTCTTCCTGTTAAAAGGGAGTTTTTCCTCTCCACTGTCGCTACATGCATGCACAGTATGAGGGATTGCTGCAAAGTCAACGCCAGTGACTGTCCACTGTCTCTACATGCTCATCCGGGAGGAGGGAATGCTGTAAGTCACTGACTGGATGCAATCTGCTGGGTTTCTTTAGACAGAAAAACTTTTTATCCAATTTGAATAAATACCTGAATCTGACTGCACTGTTCAATGATTAGGATTAATTGTAATGTATGTACCTGGCTTTTGTGAAGTGCCTTGAGACAACATGTGTTGTGAATTGGCGCTATATAAATGAAAAAACTGAATTGAATTGGTTACACATGGTTATGTAATTGCCCTGAAAAGGGGAATATTGAATAAATGAGTCACGGACATGTCTTTCCTGTGCTCAGGCATATATTGACTGAAGAAATGCAACTTAGGTACATACAGGATAACAATTATATCCATAAACTCCAGTACTGTTGTTTCACAAACCATTGCGGTACACAAATATGTCAATAACAAGTGACAAAAAAATAAAAAATACAAAATGAACCAACTTACTGTGATATGTCATATTTCTGTATAACTTCCTTTTCCAAAACCCAAAATACACACGCTCAATAGTGCATGAATTAACTTTGAAACGTATGCAACATCCCCAACCTCATGTGCAAAGGCTGTCTACAGCTACACATACTATGCCCTGAATCATTCACACGTGACCTGGGCTAGGATCTTTGACTGTGAGCTACCGGCTAACCGTAGTTAAATGTTAATAATAGCAAAGTATGTAACTATAATTGATGACAAAACAAACATTCTCAAGTAGTCTAACAGTTAGTAAACCCACTCTCAACAGTACAGGTTGGTTTATGAGAAACTCATACCTGAAAAGGGGAATATTGAATAAATGAGTCACGGAAACGTCTTTCTTCTGCTCAGGCGTATATTGACTGAAGAAGTGCCGTGCTCTTTGTTATCGCTCAATATTGCTCAACCTCCTCTGCTGGTCGCCTTTGGTTACTACATCTACTGAAATTAATACAATATTCAGATATGAACAGAGAAACTATACCTCTGGCTTACAATAAGCAATTTTAATGAAGTCAATACAATATTCAGGTATAAACAGAGAGACTATACTTCTGGATTACAATAAGCACATTTCAATCCATCACATACTCCCCCTCAAAGTTAGATGTTGTCCCCAACATCTTATACTACCTTTGTATTGGGACATAATGGAAAAATGGCTCCTACACATTTCTTACAGGCTACAGCTTGTGGTAATCATGAAGTCATTCCGATCAATTGAAATACCCTGGAGAAACGTCTCTGAAACAACTAAAGAAAACTGAAACATCCACATATCTGAACTGCTCACAGTACGTCTTGAAGATCAACCAGACACGTCTTCAGTTCAGGTGCTTCAGACATAATCAAAACAGGCTTTTTTTTTTTTTTGTCTATACAAATGTCCTTTTAGAGTCCATATAAATAAAGATGCTGGTTGTTGTATAGCTACACAGGGTGAATCCAGCTTGGAGGCCTTGCATAAGAGGGCAATACAGCAAGGTTGTAACACGATGGACAACCAACTTAGTTATATCTTAATGTCTTTGGGGGCCGATGCAGTCTCTGTGGTCGCTGTGGTCCTATTTCCATTTCACACTCAAAGGGGTGTGTTTGCTCCAATATCGGGTGAGTTCTCCTTCTGAGTGTCTTGATTTCCTAACTGCTGATTGTTATCTCACTCAAGCTGATGAACTTCTAATAAATCAGAATCAGAATCAGCTTTATTGCCAAGTTTGTACATACAAACAAGGAATTTGACTCCGGTACATTTTGCTCTCTGGGTTTTGTTTTTGCACTACAGAATATACATATTTACAATGTACAATATACACATATATAAATAAAAAGGTGCATTTGCAACATATGTATGCTGTTTTTGGTATTCTATTAAATGTTCAACAGAGAAACAGCCTGGGGGAAGAAACTGTCTCTGTGGCGGCTAGTTTTTGTGAACAGTGCTCTGTAGCGGCGGCCTGAAGGTAAAACCCTGAACAGTTTGTGTGCAGGGTGTGTGGGGTCTGCAGAGATTTTAGCAGCTTTTTTCCTGACCCTAGACCTGTATAAGTCCTGGATGGAGGGAAGGTCAGCCCTGATTATTCTCTCTGCCGACCTGATTATTCGTTGCAGTCTGGACCTGTCCTGTTTTGTGGATGAACCAAACAACACTGAGATGGATGAAGACAGGACAGACTGTATGATGGCAGTGTAGAAGATGACCAGCAGCTCCGGGGAAAGGTGAACTTCTTGAGTTGCCTCAGGAAGTACAGTCTCTGCTGGGCCTTCTTTTGAACAGTGTCTATGTGTGAAGACCATCTCAGGTCCTCAGAGATGGTGGTTCCTAGGAACCTGAAGTGGTCCACAGCCGATACAGTGTTGTTGAGGATGGCGAGGGGTGTGTGGCGGTGGTGTTCTCCGAAAGTCCACCACCATTTCCACAGTCTTGATTGGGTTCAGTTCCAGGTAGTTCTGACCACCCCAGTGGACCAGTCAATCCACCTCCTGTCTGTATGCGGACTCATCACCGTCCTGGATCAGTCCAATGACAGTGGTGTCATCTGCAAACTTAAGGAGTTTCACGGACGAGTCTGATGAGGTGCAGTCATTTGTGTAGAGGGAGAAGGGGAGTGGGGAGAGAACACACCCCTGGGGGGCAGCAGTACTTATTGATCTGGTTCGGGAGAAGATGCTCCCCAGTCTCACCTGCTGCTGTCGGTTGTTCAGGAAGCTGTTGATCCACTGACAGGTGGAGGCTGGGATGTTGAGCTGGGTGAGCTTCTGGTGGAGGATGTCTGGTATGATGGTGTTGAAGGCCGAGCTGAAGTCTACAAGCAGGATCCTGGCGTACGTCCCTGGATGGTCGAGGTGTTGCAGGATGAAGTGCAGGCCCATGTTGACAGCATCACCAGCCGACCTGTTTGCTCGGTAACCAAACTGCAGGGGGTCCAGCAGGGGGTCTGTGATGTCTTTCAGGTGCTTCAACACCAGCCGCTCAAAGGATTTCATGACCACAGACGTCAGGGCTACAGGTCTGTAGTAATTTAATCCTAGGATGGTGGGTTTCTTGGGCACTGGGATGATGGTGGATCGTTTGAGGCAAGAGGGGACCTCACACGTCTCCAGTGACTTGTTGAAGATCCGGGTGAATATCGGGGCGAGTTGATGTGAAAAGGCTTTCAGGCATGATGAGGAGACATTATCAGGTCCTCCAGCTTTCTTTGTTTTCATGCGCTGAAAGAGCCTATTTACATCTTCCTCAGGGATCTTTAGTGCAGGCAGAGGATCTGAAGGTAGGTGGTTGGTTACTTTATGGGAGGAATTTGTTCCTGAATGGGATGTGGACGAGATGGTTTGAGGTGTGAACAGCTTCTTTTCATGTCTGCAGTAGAAGCCATTCAGACGGTTGGCCAGGCGAGGACTCTGTTCAGGATGGGTGGGGGTGCTCCTGTAGGCAGTCAGGTTTCTCAGACCAGTTCATACAGCTGAAGTGTCACCAGTAGAAAGGCTGTTTTTCAGCTTCTTACTATAGCTTCTCTTGGCTGCTTTGATCTCCTTTGTTAGTCTGTTCCTGGCCTACCGGTAACGCGCCCAATCTCCACTGCGAGATCGGAAGCACTGTGAGCTTCTTCCTTGTCCCTGCGCAGATTCCTGAGGTGTGGAGTAAACCATGGCTTCTTGTTCCCAAAGGTGCAGAAGGTCTTGGTTTGCACACACATGTCCTCACAGAAACTGATGTGTGATGTCACCACATCAGTTAGTTCATTTAAGTCAGTGGCTGACGTTTCAAAAACAGTCCAGTCTGTGCATTCAAAGCAGGCCTGTAGCGTCTGCTTTGATTCCTCAGTCCACTTCTTAACAGTTTGAACCGTGGGTTTGGAAGCTCTGACTCTCTGTCTGTAGGTGGGATGAGGTGGATAAGACAATGATCCGAGAAAACCCAGAAGCCCGGGGTAACAGCATGGTATGAGCCCCTTTAAAGCTTTGTAACAGTGGTCCAGTGCTTTTTTGTCTCTGGTGGGACAATTAATATGCTCTCTGTATTTGGGGGCTCATTAGAGAGGTTTGTGCTTTTTAAAAATCCCCCCCAGTATTATGATGAAAGAGTCAGGGTTTTTTTTTCCACGTCTGTAATCAGCTCAGCAAGATTTTTTTCCGCGGCAGAAGTGCAGCCATGCGGTGGAAAATATGACCCTTATTATAAACGGGAAAAACTCTCTCGGGAAAAAAACGGTTTTGCAGATTATGGAAAATGACTCCAGATCTCCATGTTTTCCCCAGCACTTTTATGTCTCTGCACCAACCTTCATTTATATAAAAGCAGATTCCGCCTCCTCGCTTCTTCCCCGATAGCTCCGTGCTGCGATCCGCTCTGAACAGCTGGAAGCCCGTCAACAGCAGTGTGCGGTCCGGGATGTTGTCACTCAGCCATGTCTCGGTGAAGCAGAGAACCGCTGATCCACGGAGGTCCGTGTTTTTACCGGTGAGAAGAAGCAGCTCATCCATCTTGTTGCTTAGAGAGCTGACATTTGCCAGATGGATTGAAGGCAGTGGTGTATGAAGTCCTCTTTTGCGGAGCTTTACCAGCTCGCCAGCACGCTTTCCCCTGCGGCGCTTTCGGCGCAGTATCCCATACAGAACCGCAGCTCCGCTTGCCAGGAGCTCGGTGAACCTCGGATCGGTGAAAGATGGTGAAAAAATCCCAAGAGAGGACTCTCTGATGTTGAGAAGTTCCTCTCTAACAGTATTGTGGCTCGAAAAACATAAAAACACACAAAATACACAAACAAAGAGAGAGCGAAGCTCCGAGGCTGCGATCGTCGGCGCCATCTTGGTTGGTTCAGCAACCACTGGACCAATGCCTCATTCCAGATTGTCCAGATTCAACTGCATCTGGTGTGGTTGCAGGCACCTCATTCGTTGATGTCATTGGCTGAGTTGATGAATGAAATGATGAGTCCATGAAATGATAATCATCATCATCCTCATCCTCTGATTCCTCCCTGGTTTCCTTATTTGCTGTGTTTTTTCTTACAGGCTTTACAGGTGCATTTGTCCTAATTTCCAGTGGTAACTGACCACAAGGCAAGATGTGATTTCTGTGGAGTACCCTAGATCTTCATTTCCCATGTTCAGGTCTTAGCTCATACATGGGGACATCTTTTCCCACATGAACCACAGTGTGTATGGTGTCCTCCCAGTAATTCCTCAGCTTAACAGGACCACCACGAGGAGTCAAATTTCTCACTAGCAGTCGGTCACCTGGAAACAACGCTGAGCTCCTTACTTTGGCATTGTATACTCTTTTGTTTCTTTGGGCAGATTTCTGTGCGTTTTATTGTGCAATGTTATGTGCCTGCTGCATTCCTTGCTTCCGCTGTTCAACATAAGCATGGTGGTCACAGTTTCCTGTTTCTGTCGGTAAACTAAACAACATGTCAATAGGCAATTTTGGAGAGCAGCCGTATAACAACTAAAAGGGGGAAAATCCTGTCACCTCTGTGCGTGTACAATTGTAAGCAAAGACAAGCTTATACAAAGAGTCTTTCCAGTTTGTCTTGTCCCTGTCTGTGAGTGTTTTAAGCATTTGAATCAATGTCTGATTAAACCGTTCCACCTGACCATTCCTCTGAGGGTGGTATGGGGATATCTTTGATCCTGCCATGCTGCAATATTTGGAGAGCTGTGAGAAGAGCTGATTCTTAAACTCACCACCTTGATCGTGGTGGATACGTGTTGGAAACCCAAATCTCAGTGCATAAAAATTTTGTCAGCTACCGTTTTCCCAGATTTTGATGTTGTGGGGTAAGCCTGTGCGAATCGTGTAAAATGATCCACAATCACCAATATGTATTCATAGCCACCTTTACAACGCTCTAGATGGAGAAGGAATTCTAGAATTGTGCCGCTCAAAGTGGCAGCAGGTTGGAGTAGCTCTGTTACTTTTGATTCTGATTTATTCTTTTTTGGGAACTCTTCCTCTTGTGGTGGATACAGTTGATTTTTTTTTTTTCGACGACTGTCCTCTCCGGTGTCGGATGCTGTGCAGCTTGGAGGAATTTTCCTGAGGCTTTTCTACTTCTGGACATTTGTTATGATGCATTGCCATGGCAATGGGGTTGTTTCTTACAACCAGGAGCAGCTGATTAATATCTCAAAAGCTCAAATAATACTTCAACGACAACCCCAAATCCCTGATGAGTTGAAAAGGAGACGCCGTGGATGCAGAGCAGGAGCAAAGAGAAGAGAGAGAAGGAGGAAGTTCAAACCATCTCTTCCGTCGAGTCTGATGGGCAATGTGAGATCGTTGGGAAACAATTTGGATGAACTCCAAGCCCTACAAAGGACCCAGCCAGAGTATCGGTAATGCAGTATTATGTGTTTTACTGAGACATGGCTGGAGGATCATATCCCAGACTCCAGCGTCTCTCTGCCGGGCTTTTTAACCATACGAGCAGACAGAGATTTAAAGAGGAGTGGCAAATGTAAAGGAGGTGGGATGGCAGTACTTGTGAACAACAGATGGTGTAATCCAGGACATGTTACTGTGAAGTGTCGTCTCTGCAGTCCAGATATTGAACTGTTGGCAGTAAGTTTTCATCCCTATTATTTACCCAGAGAGTTCATCAGCGTTATTTTGGCAACAGTATACGTTCCACCTTCCGCTGTTGCCGACACTGCATGTGATGCCATCAGCTCAGTTGTTGCTAAGCTACAGACACATGACCCCAATGCTTTTGTGGCAATTTCTGGTGATTTTAACCACGCTTCACTGTCTGCTACACTTCCAATGTTTCAACAGTTTGTCAGCTGCTCTACCAGAGAAAACAAAACGTTGGATTTGTTTTATGCAAATGTCAAGGACTCATACATCTCTACAGCAAAGAACCTTCTCTAGGCAAATCAGATCACAACCTTGTTTTTCTCTGCTCGAAATATAAGCCCCTTGTTCAGAGGCAACCTGTAATAAAGAGGACTGTGAGAAAATGGTCACAGGAAGCTGAAGAAGCTCTGCAAGGTTGCTTTGAGGCTACAGCCTGGGATGCACTGTGCCAGCCACATGGAGAGGACATCAATGCCATGACTGAGTGTGTAACCGATTATATAAACTTCTGTGTGGATAACATTATCCCCACCAGAACCGTGAGATGCTTCCCCAATAACAAACCCTGGATCACCAGTGACCTGAAGGACCTGCTTAACAA